>VXBZ01012257.1:76348-103593 GCA_013399135.1 Heliornis fulica
CCCCCCGTGAGGGGCGTGCTGTAGCCCGTCGGAATGGGGATTGGTGTATGTGCAAGAGCCTGCTGGGGCAGAGTGCATGTGGCAGGGATGCGCAAGGGGTCTGGCGTGTGCAGGAGCCGCACTGTGTGCCAGTGGGTGTGCAAGCACACGGAGCAGGGCTGGGATCAGAGCTGTGCATGAGGGGTGGGGTGCTCCAAGGGCGCATTTGCACTGGGGCAGCCTGGCACAGGCTGCTTTCCCTATGGCACCCACACCTGCTGTGACTTGTCATGGTGCAGGTGCCGCACAGGCAGAGGTGTTGCCTGTGGGTCCCTGCCACACTAAGCCCCCTACCCGTGCTGGGCACTCCTTTGTCCCTGGGGACCCCTCATGGAGATGTTGCCTGGGGACCTCTCCATTCCTCTGCTCTCCCCTTAGGACCACCCCCCACACCCAGCCCTCCCTCCAGCCCTGCCAGCCCCTTGTGTCCACACCTCCCTGCTCATTAAAGCCGCTATCACATCCCCAGGGGCACCGAGGAGGGAGGATGTCCCTGGGTCCTTCTCCCCATAAGGAAAGCTTTTCTCCCACGGAGCATAGTGACAGTCCAGCTGTCTGCGGGGGTCCTGCGGCACTCTCTGAGGGCACTTGCACGCCACCCCACCTCAGACGAGCAGTTCCCCCTCTGCTGCTCTGCCTGGCTGGGTAGGTCTCATCCCTGTGACTGCAGCACGTCCCCACTCTGGGGAGATGGGCATGAGCTTCATGTGTCCAGCCCAGTGCTGGTGGCAGGGTCCCACTGTGCAGGAGTCCCTAGTCCCAGCAGGAGAGCAGGGCTGTCCCCAGCCTCTTCCATCCACTCAGGAGTGGTGAGTGTCCTGTCCCAGAGGCTGCAGTGGAGCCTGGTGGCAGAGTAGCCCCCCTCAGCCCAGCCGTGGGCCAGGCTGCCCCATCATCCCCCTTGCAGTGCAGGGGAGCATTGGGCTGCTGCTGCCTCCTCGGGTAGCAGAGCTGCAGGATGTGTCTGAGGACGGCCACACACACCATGCTCCTCCTGCCCCTTTGCTGCGCTGCCTCCCGTTACTGGAGTGTGAATGTGCCCTTTGCCTGCAGCTGGGGAGATACTCTGCAGGCAGGGACTGCAGGCAGCCTGGCAGCTGCCAGGGCTGCACCCAGCATGCAGTGCTGGGAGCTCTGCGGGACACCGCTTTAGTGGAGTTTTCTCCCGCCATAATTATCCTCATACAAGTGATTGTCACCCAGCACAATAAATAGGCTGCTGCGAACAGCAGTCCCACAGAGCCAGTTCCAGACAGGATCCCCCTTCCCACCGTGCCCAGGGTGGGGGGAACGGTTTGCATCTAGCCTGCACCCCCCCTCGGGGAGCTCGGTGGGCTCTGCAGCATCTGCTCTCCACACACTCTGGTGCAGGGGGCTGGGGAGAACGTGGGCAGCGAGCCCCCTGCCTCTCCCTGCTGGGCAGGTGCTCAGCTCTGCTGAGACACTGCTGGAGTGGGCAGAGGATGCCCTCGGGTGGGTGTCTTGCTCCTGCCCCACAGGGCATCTCCATCCCTTCGTCAGCTGGTGCTGCCTGTTGTGTCCTGTTCTGCCTCCACTGACCAGGTTCTCCATACCTATCGCTGGCTTGGTGACACTGGTTGTTCTGTATATCCACGCAGCTGACAGTGCCAGATCTGCTGGCTGGGTTGAGCTAGTTGTGCTGCTCTCTCGTGGGTGTTGTCTGCTGGATAACTACTTCCCGCTGTGTTGCACGCCCTCGCAGGTGCTTGAGGGTGTCTGTGCGGAGCAGCTCTATCTCCGAGCAGTGAATTCCTGCTGTAATAGCAAGTACAAGTTCCCTGTAAAGAGGCTGCAGTGTCCCAGTCTCTAACTTCTCACTGCCTGGCAGAGCCGGGTCACCTGGCAGCCGCAGGGGCTGTGCTCAGGACTGTTGTCTCCAAGGGTTGGCTTTCCTTGGGAAGCCAGCAGTCCCACACCATGACCCTCCAGTTTTCCCCAAGCCCTGGGATGTGCAGCGTTAAGTGATACCAACCTCAGGTACATCCCACAGACTGGCTGAGCCCTCAGGTCCTTGCAAGTGTGTTGCCCTCCTGTTGCCTTGCAGGGTAGCCTGGGGTGGTGTTTGGAGGCTCCAGGTTTTCTCCAGCCTTGCAGCTGGCTGAGTCCCACTGTGGTGTGGGCTGAACTCCTGGGCAGCCACTGCAGCTATGCACGCTGGCACTGTGAGAGCCATCATGGGGACTGGACACTGTCCTGAGGTCTGAGCTCCACTGCTTTTGAAACACAGCGTTTTCCCTTGATGAGGGAATTATCTGCCTCTCACTACAACTTTGGAGAATCATGAGCTGGGGAGAAATTGTCTTGTCTTCTGCTGGAAGGTTCCCCGTCTGATGTCTCCCTGGTGCTGTGCTGTTGTTGCAGGGGAAAGACTGGAGATTTGTGCAGGAAGGAGCATGGGCTGTGTGAGGGGGCAGGGGGCCCCTCTTCCTTCGCACCAGGGCACAGCACATTGCTCCCTCAGTGCCTTCTAGTCTGCAACTCAACGTAAATGCCAAGCGGTGCCCACACCCCTCCTCTGCCTGGATCAGGCACAGAGCACGGGGGTTAGGCTGCAGCAAGGGAGGAAGCAGGAAAACCTCTGGGTGCTTTGCACGGTTGCCTGTGCTCCTGCCTACGCCTCTGGCAAGCACAGAGCAGGTCCTGGAGTCATCGATGGCAGGATGGGACGATAATTCTCCAGCATTACGGTTTTATGTGCTTCCAGGAGTCCTTCAGGTCTCAGCCACCAGAGCAGAGCCGTTGGAGAAGAGCACGGTGCCCTTCCCCACTTGCTCACTTTCTTTTTCTGAAAGCGCCTCTGAAGAGCAGCCTGCCCTGCCGGAGGGGGGGGGCGGGGGGAGCGAGTCGCTTTCCCTGTGCCAGCGGGATCAGTGTGAATTCACCACCATCAGACGGCCACTTCCAGCCCGGCTCTTTGCTCACTGGGGATGAATTGAGCCTGATGGCATTGCGCTTGCTCCCCCTTTCAGGTTCTCAGACGACACCTGAGAATTGCCCTGCTCACCCCTTTTGCCTCCTCTCCAGTGGGCTGGACATCCCCCACCTTGCTGTCAGCCATGCCGTGCCCCTCTTGGCACTCGACTCTCCCCACATTGGGGGCAGCAGGGCTGGGTTTGGGGGTTTCCATCACTGCATCCCCCATGGCTCCCTCTTCTCCCTCCCAGGGTCCCTGGCTTCAGCAGTGCACAGGGCTCCCGTTTGCCTTGTTCCCCCAACTTGGGCTTTGCCTGTGCTAAAATGGGCCCCATCCTGACCACAGTCAGCTCTGCCATCTTCCCCCATCTGTGTTTGCAGAAGGAAGGGGCGCTGAGTCCCAGTCTGGGTACAGGAGCACGATGCTGATGTGGTCGCACCTGAAGCACGCTCATGCGCTGCATAACCGTCCCCCACTGAAATTACAGCAATGAGCTCTTGTTCAGAGCGTGTTTAATTCATGCGCACATGTCTCCCTCTAGCCAGTTAATCAAAATGTCTTACAGCAGCAAGGCTGGTGTTTCACAGCAGCACTTGTGCATTTTACTCTAGTTGTTGGGCTACATCTCCTTGGGAGGTTTTGGGGAAACATTAATTCTTAGGAAGCACCCTGAGGGTGTCAAACTTCTCCCTTCTTGCCTGGGGTGCCTGGGCAAGTTTTTGGTGTGTGGCTGAGCAGACTGGGTGCAGAGGCAGCGAGGGAAGGAGCAGGATCTGCAGAGCCCTGGGGCAGGATGCAAGACCGATATCCATCCGGGGCAGTGCTTGGCCGGACCCGCTGTCCTCAGCTCAGCAGAGAGCCAGTGTTGGGCTCTAGGAGGATGCGGGCTGGCTGGGGAGGCAGCCTGCTCAGCCCACCGTGGTGGCTTCCTCGGAAGCCTTCCTGGACAGAGGGAATTTGCAATTCTATTCCAATTTCTCCCTTCAGCTACGTCCAAGGCAGATGCTGTCTATATATCGCCATGGTAACGCTGCGTTCTTGCTCTCCATGGAATTGCATGCTGGAAAAATATTAGTTTAAAAAACTATGTCATGTTTGTATTGACTGGAGCCGAGGCTGATAGCGGAGGATCTATTGTCCCCTGGTTGGGAAAAGTCACCGGTAACAGGCAATAAAGCCAGGTAGATTAGCCTCCGGTGACCACTTCTCACCCCGCACGGCAATTGCTTCCCCATAAACCCTTCCATGGCTCTGTTTTATTGCATCCTTTAAAACAGATATTTTTGCCTTAAATGTGCTGCCCCTTTGCTCCTCTGGGGTGATGCATTGTGCCGCTGGCAATTCCTCACCGCTGAGGTAGAAGCCAGGAGGAGGAATCGTTCCTGCCTTTAACTGTGGGCCTCTCACGTGCACCTTCAAACACTGTCACTGCCGCTGCTGTGCACTGGGCACGGCTGCAGCAGTGCAGGATAGCACCCCATGTGCTCGCACACGCAGAGACCGTCCAGCTGGCTCATTACAGGACACGTGCTTGCTTCGAGTTTCACGCTCTCCTACTTCATTGTTTCCTGCCCAACCTCCGGCTGGTGGAAGAGTGAGGCGCTGTGAAGGATGCCTGTGAGTTCCTTATGGGGGAGCAGGGCCCGCAGTGTGTAGGGATAGAGGGATCTCAGGGTTCCACCAAGGTGGTGCAGGCAGGGAAAGGGTGTCCCATCTGGGGAAAGGGGAATGAGCCTGTGACCCCACGCTGAGAGGGGTTTCTGCTGCATCCTTGCTCTGGTTGGTTCCCTGGGGAGGCAGCGAGGCAAGCGCTGGAGCAGGATGTGTGCAAGCACAGGAGAGGCAATGTGGGCAACCGAGGAGCCTGTCTTTGTCTCGCATCCGAGTCCTTCATGGTTCTGTGCCCACTCCAGAGATACTTAGCGCTGCTGACACATCCCCTTTATCTTCGGTGCTGCCAGAGTAACCTTTATAAACCCTGAGAGGCAGCAATGTGTCTGTGCACGCTTTGATGAAAGGTGATAAACCCCAGTTGTGTGTCAGCAAACTGCCCCATCCTGAGGGATGTCAGACTCCAATCCCCGCTCCTCGGCAGGCTTCCAGCACAAGTAGCTCCAAGGCCAGCAGAGCTGGCCCCTGGCCACTGTCCCCACTCAGGGGACAGCCAGGGATGGCTGCAGTGATGGGAGCAGCGAGCAGAGGTTTTTGATTAGCAGTGTGAGCAGCAAGAGGGGATGATTTGCAGCCTGGTCGTTGGTTGTGGCGCTTCTGGAAGCGGGAAAGGATGGAGGTGGGGTGGAGGAAACCTGCTGCGTTAGTGCTGGGGTGGTCCCAGGCTGTCCCCTCAGGGACCACCTCAGGCCTCCCTGCCACAGACAGACTGAAGCTGTGTGATCTGCTTTCCTAGCATGCATTCTGGATGCACTTGCTGCTCAGAATAGCAGAGGCGAGTGTCCTATGAGGGAGAGAGGCGGCTTGGAGGAGGAAGATCAGAAAAAAGAGAAGATTAATTTTTCAAGCCATACAGCCGGGGAGCAGCCCAGGGCACCAAGAGTGGGAGAGATGCGAGCTCCTGATCCCAGATATTTCCCAACTGGAGGAAGCCCCAGCTAAAAAATGGGATGGTCCAGGAGATTCAGCTGATAGGGATTGAGCGGGCTCCCATAACTGAGCAGATCAGGTGCACTTGTTCTCCTGCTCCCACTATGACCTGCTCTGGGACGGATGAGCAAAGGGGGAAGATGCAGGGTGGATTTGCTGAGTGGCAGGACAAAGCCTGAGGGCTGGCCTGCCTCTCCTGCCTGGGGAAGAAGCAAAGCAGCTGTGGGAGCAGGAATGCTCCTTGCCAGGCTAGTCAGCACAGCACAAAAAGCCCAATTTTGAGGGTGACCAAATAAATCTGAGCCTTGGTTTCCCATTTATGAAACAGAAGTGGCCCGCTACCTTTTCTCTCTCACACCAGGGTTGAGGGAGGTTATTTATTTATTTTTAACATGAAGGTGACGTGCCATGATGCTGGGTGAGTGTAAAGCACTCCCTGGCTGCGATTGGCTAATGGCTGTGGCATGAAAACCCCAGAGAGGACTGAGGACGAGTGGAAAGCCTTCCGGATCCTCACCGCTACTCACACAATCAATGCTGTTTGTAATGCTTAAAAATTTATTGTGGTGCTAACCTGCTTTAGTACCTCATAAAAGCTTAGAGAGCGTCCTGTGCTCTGGGGGCCAACGCTGTGCTTGGGGTTGGTTGGGTTCCCCTTTCGCCATGGTGGTTGTTCTGAGATGAGCCCAGATGTCACATAAGCTGCTCTGGGAGCTCTTTTTGGACACATCACCCTGCAGGCATCTGGTTGGATGGGTGCTGGCAAAGTGGTCTGGGGTGTAACGCACCTTTAAAGGGACTTTGATGAAGGGACTTTGCCTGTGGGCACCTTTATTCTTCCTTGTTGGGGACTGGTCAGGTTAGGGATGGGGAGGGTCCATGGGTACCCAGTGCCAGGTCTCCATACCCACCTGGGAGAGGATGGGGTCAGCACCTGGCTATGCCCCTGTGGGCCGCAGGGAGCGGGTGAATCGGGTGAACATCCCTCTGTGCTGGCACTGGAGGGGAGACCACCTCTCACAGGCCTGGGAAGTGCTCTGCCTGCCTTTTGCTGCTTGGGCAGCTCCCAGTTAGCCCGTGCTGGGACTCTGTCACATTCAAATGGATGGGTGAAATCTTGATAAGACTTGATAAATGCAATTAAAGTATCAGAAAAAAGGTTGCAGCTGCTCTGTCCCCCCAGTGCTGAGTGCAGGAGTCAGTCCAGAGTCCAAGCCACATCCGTGCTTCCATTAGCAGTCTGTGTGATGGGACACGAGCTGCTTAGGACATCTGCAGATGCAAGCGGGCTGGAGGACAGGCTGAGATTTCAAAGTGGGCTTGGCAAGCAGAAGGAGTGGGCTGACAAAAAGGATGCTGTTGCCTGGGGACTCGAGGAAGGCCTCTGGTGGGAGGAGAGACCAACACAACACATGTGGGATGGGAATGCAAGCCAGGCAGGTCCTGCTCCTGCAAGGCAGAGGGACCTGTGGCAGGCAGGGTGGGTTGTCTCCCAGCCTGTGTCCCTAGGGTTGGGGGAACGGGGCTGCAAGAGGGGACCAGCCTGAGCAAGGGAGCTGCCTGATGTCCACACTTTGGTAGACAGGGCAGGCAGGGATGGGATTCATCTGCAGTGAGCAGGCTTCAGGTCAGAGTTTTGGAAATGATCCTTGAGGCAGGAGCAGTGATGCGCTGGGATAGGGCACGGGGGAGTGTCGGTCCCCATCCCTGAAGGAGCTGTGTACGTGCCTGTCAGAATTGATGGAGGGTTGCAGTGATGCTGCTGTGGGGTGTGTGACCTTGAAGCCTTCATTTCTCCACTTCCCTGATTATTATCTGGCACTGTGGGCTCCAGCTGGGGTCAGGGCTCTGGGGCGAGGGCTGTGGAGCTGCTGGGAGGGGGGCTGCACCCCTAAGGACCGGTGTGCTGAGCTGAGGGCACAGATGTCTGGGCAATGGGTCTGTGGAGAGAGGGATGCATCACTGATGTGATGCAGCTGCCAGCTCGCCGGGCACCAGTGGCCTCCGGAGCAGGGCCGGCAGGAACATGGCTGGCTGCAGGCATGGCTGGCACAGACCCCTTCTCCAGTGGCCTGGAACATGTTTGTGGGCACAAATGCAGGGTTTTGTGTCACAGACTTTCCCTCTTGACTGCCTAAAAGTGGGAGTCTGGGCAGTACGGCAGTTGGGATTTCTGCCTTGGTAGGAGAGCAGAGCTGAGCGAGCACAAGGACAGGAGTCGCACACGTACCGAAGAGCGGACGCTTTGCAATGGAGTATGGACAGTGGGTTGTGCTGTCAGCTCCTTCCCCTTCCCACTCCTGATAAATCAGTGCCCAGGGAAATATCACTCATGTTGGCTGTATTTAATGAATTACCTCTCAGCATTTGCACTCTCTGAGGTTGTTACTGAGTTAGTGCAGCTCCAAATCCTGCAAAGGGAGAAGACACATCAGACCCAGGGGGAAGTGGAATAAGCCATCCAAAGACAGGAACCAAATATAAACCCAGACTATGCAAATCCAGTCTAACGAACCCTGCTGAAGCGCAGACATCCCATCTGGGAGTAGGATGATACACAAGCAATGTAGCAAAGGGACCGCTTGTTTTAATGACTTTCCTATTCCCGGGGAGGGGGTTTGTGAAACTTGAAGGATGCAAATGAAAATTTGCTTCCTCTCCAGCGGCAGTGTGAGATTTGGGGTGCTGGGAGGACAGAGGAGGGCAGCCTGGATGAATATGAGGATGCTTCCTGGTATTAAACCTTATGGATTAATGGTGAAAGAGCACGCCCCACATCTGTGCTTTCAAATCACAGTTCAGAAATGCAACCAATCTGCCAGGCTGCTCCCCAGACACATCAGTCCTTATCAAAGCTCTGCTGTGTGGGGCAGAGCAGGGTGTTTCGCTTCACTAGGAAAGGGCATGGAGGCAGCGGGTGAGCAGCTGAGCAGCAGGGATCCAGCTTTCTGGGCACAGCAGACTGTAATTTATCTCCATGAGGAACTGAAGGGGATTTAGAGGGGAAAAAAATGGCATGAAGTTAAATAGCAGTGTTGCCTCGGCATCCTTACAAATAAGCTTTACCTGCTGTTCATTCCCATCTTGGTTGCAAAGGCCATCATTTACCCTAACAAAGGCAAGGGGAGATGCTGAGAGCAGTTGTCAGGGAGCATGACGGGCCAGTCCCTGAGGTTGCGGGGTTGTGAAGGGGCCCAGGGACACTGCCCTGCTCGGGGACGGCCACCAGCCCCAGTGCCAGAGCACCCTGCATGCTCAGTGAGCGTGCAGGAAGCAGTGGCTGCGGTGGGCTGAGTGGGCAGCACGGTTGCCCCCCCAAGGGTCGGGTGTCCCTGGGCACTGCCCTAGGGCAGTGCATCCTGCCTGTGTCGCCTTGTGCTGGAAAGGCTTTAGGTTTGTCTGCGCTGTGCCAGAAGGTGTCTGGGAGAGGGGGAAGAGCCCGGTTTTGGCATTGGAAAGGACAGGATGGGGCCACAGGGCTGGTGTTCCTGCATGCATCTGTGCTGCTTTGCCTGTGCTCTGCCTTGGAGGACCTCAGCGGTGTCCAAGCCCACCTTGGGCTTCGCAGGCTGTGGTATATAAATCTTGGCTTTCCGACTGCACAGTTTTTATGTCAAGCCTCTCTGTCTGTCTGCAGCAGAGATTTCCTAACTTCCACGTACATATCACAGCCAGAGTAATGTTACGTGTGCTTAAAAGAAGGTGATGTGGGAGAGTGCTGCTGGGGACCCTCCCTCCCAGGAGCTCAGCCCAGCACCCTCATCTCCCACTTGGCCTCCATCCAGCCTGGCCCTGGGGAGCTGCCAGGCCATCTGCTTTGGCAAAGACCCTTTTGGTCACTGGGGGAAACCCCCTCCTGAGGCCAGGGTTTCTCCCTGCCCTTAGCTGGCCCCAGAGCTGTGGTCCATCAGGAGGTGGGCACACATCTGCATGTAGCGGGCCACCTCTCCTGCGGTGACAGATGCCCCTAAAAGGCGTGAACCCATCCCAGCACCTTGCGCCTGGGACCTCCAAGCCTGTCCGTGAGCTTTGCTCCCGGGAGAGGGTCAGGGATGGAGCCCACGACCATGCTGTGAAGCGGACAGACCGGGAGTGGGGCGAGCCGTGGGGCTGTGGAGCCCGAGCGTGGGTTTGGGATTAATCGCCAGGGCTGGAGAACCGCTATTCATTCTCCTTGGCATTCATCTGTGCCCCCCACCCCCTCCCTCCCGACACAGGCACACACGGCGGGATAATGGCAGGAGCCCGGCGATCGCGGGCGCTGAATAGCGGTGTAATTACGGGGCTATAATGGCGAGCTGGAACTCATTAGCCATTATCAGCCGCCTCAGCGGGACAATGGCAGCGCCCCGGGGTGCGCGGCCGCGCTGGCTGCACCCGGCGGCTCCGCGGCCGGCCCGTCGCTGACCTCGGCCCCTCGCACAGCTCCAGCGCCCGGCGGAGGCTTCGGCTGCGGATGGGAACCAGGGACTCGGTATGATGTCTGGGATTATAGAGCCCCCGGGTGCCGGGGTCCTGGCCGGGTGCCGGGGTCCTGGCCGGGTGCCGGGGTCCTGGCCAGGCACCGCAACCTGCTCCTGCCTCTGCCGCCCTGGCTCCAGCAGCTCGTCCTGCCCTCGGCTGCTCCAGTAGTTTGTGTCCTCTTCATGTCCGTGTCTGCGTTCAGCGCAGGCGGTGGGTCTCCAGCGTGGGAGCCCTCCCCGAGCTGTGCCTTCCCGTGGGCATCCTCCGTCGGCAGGGCACGCCGTGGGCAGTCAGCCTCCTGGCAAAGGGTGAACGCTGCCAGGCTCTGGGCTGCTGAGGGGGGACCCCAGCCAATGAGGTGCTGCACAGGGACCTCCAGCTCTGCAAGCTGTGTGGTGCTGCATTGGGACCCCCAGCTCTGGTCTGTGAGGAGATACATCAGGACCCCCAGCTCCAGGCTGTGAGGTGCTGCACTGGGACCCCCAGCTCTGGTCTGTGAGGTGATGCACTGAGACCCTCAGCTCTGCCGGCTCTGGGTCCCAGGTCAGATGGTCTCTTGCAGCACTTGCAGCCCGTAATGCAGAAACACTGTAAAGCTGAGACTGTGAGGTGCCAATCTCTGCAGCTCCTGGCTCAATATATTTTAAAACAGAGTAATCGTAGGAGGGGTACTCTTGAGAGTGTGGTGGGGGGAGCTAGGGGGTCGTACCCAGCAGGCTGGGTACAGAGCCCCTATCACACGTGTCTGGCAGGGGAGACACACTTTGCCTGTGCTCTGAAGAAAGCCTGGGCAGGACAAGACCGTGGGGTGGGTGCAGGCACCACACAGGCCACCCCTTTCCCATTTTCCACCAGCAGGGCAAGCAAGCCTGGATAGTGTCTCCCCTCTGGCTGGGATGCCTGTCCCTGAGCTCACCCAGGGCTTTTGCAGGAGGGAGCGATGCCAGGGGAAGCAGCCGGTCCCTTACCAGTGTCTCTTGGCAGATGAAGCATGGCTTATTCTCCGAGCAGATCTTACAGAGATGGCACAGGGCAGAGAAAGGTTTGAGGTGTTGAGCCCTGAACCAGTTGTGATGCATCTGGGTGACCTGCAGCTGGATGTTTGGAAGGATCTTGCTTTTCTGCAGGGTGGCTGTTCACTTTCTTCTTACCTGCCCTCTCTAAGTAGCTCTGTGCATTTGTGATGACTCTGCCAAGTGTTTGCTGCATTTCCAGCATGGGGTGATGCTGCTGGCATTGCTGAGCTGCTCATTGTATTGCTGATGGCTCTGGGCTTCTGTCCCAAGAGGATACCCAGTGTGGGGACAGGGAGATGGGGGGAGATGCCTTTGTGAAGGATGTAAGCTTACATGTTCCTGGCCAGCCAGACTTCTGTGCACCACTGAGGATGAAGGTTCTCTGCAGAGCCATCAGCCAGCCCTGCTGTTCTCAGCAGAGGGCAGAGCAGCTGCTGCTGTCCTTTGGGCTCTGTCTGCTGTTTTTGGGGAGCTACAGAGGAGCCCCAGTGCCTGGCCACCTCCTGAGAACTATCCTAATGATCTCTGCCCCTTCTCTTTGCAGGGAGCTCAATGGCAATAACATCACACGGATCAACAAGAATGACTTCGCCGGGCTGAAGCAGCTACGTGTCCTGTGAGTTCCTGGCAAGGGGGCATCTGCCCTGGCCTTGGTGGGCGCTGTGTTTGACTTGTGATTCCTCATGGGGCTGGCAGAGACGATACTTAGCCTTTTGCTGGGCATCTGCTGGCAGGGCTGGAGGGCACCCGCGTTGGGCTAAGCATGGTGAGCTTCCAGCTGGGAGGGAATGGGGAGAGAAATGCCAGGTTCTGTGCAGGGGATGGTGGGAGTAAGGTGGCTCTGTGACTAGAGTTGCATCTAGAGGTTGGATGGGGGTGCTGGGGACCACCTTTCCAGAAAGCTGACCCCTTCTCTCTGCAGGCAGCTGATGGAAAACCAGATCAGCACGGTGGAGCGTGGGGCATTTGATGACATGAAGGAGCTGGAGCGGCTGTGAGTGCCCAGGCGCAGAGGCGGGTTGGTGAGGGGCTGATGGGTTTATTTGCAGAGAGCATCCTCTTTGCCTTAAACCATAATGTATCGGTGCTGCCTGACTTCAAACAGCTTCTCTGCTGCGCAGCAGCGGTATTTTACGGTGTGGGAAGCAAATCTATTTCTGTTTCTATAGATCTTCAAGTCCTTTCTGACGCTTTTGAGGTGAGGGACAGGTTAAACACAAATCACTCTCGCTGTTATCAGCTGTGTCCTGTGTGCTAGTGAGGGAGCTGTAAGTTCCAGGCCAGGACTCGGTAAAATAGCTCAGCAGTTTAAAAATCCTGAGGTGCTCAAGCAAATATGAGGAGCTGAGTGAGAAGCAGGTTAACAGTGCAGCTAAGCAGCAATCAGCAGTTAACAGCTCCAGAGTCCTGTCTGCATGTAATTACAGTGTTGTGAGCAAGCCTGTTAATGCTTCCTTGGTTGCCTCCACCTGGGAGTGCTGAGGGGGACAGGAGAGGCCCTAGCTAGGTGGGATGCTCTGCTCTGATGGCTCCTCTGAGTGAGCCAAAGCTCTTCAGCTGTGCCTGGAGCTGCCATATGAGTTGCATAATGGGGTAATGGCTCAGGTACCGATACCCTGACTCTTTCCTTCCAGACGGCTGAACCGTAACCAGCTGCACACCCTGCCCGAGCTCCTCTTCCAGAACAACCAGGCGCTGTCACGGCTGTGAGTACCCTCTGTGCCGGTGGGGCTGCTGGGGGTTTGGAGGGGTTCTGGCAGCCTTGGGCGGGCTGTTGCTTTGGGGAGGCTGTGCTGGTGGTTTCTTGTGTCTTGTCCTGGTGAGCGCCCGATGCGTGGCAGGGTAACGCACCCCACTTCTGAGCAAGCCGGGCGTGCAGTATGGCAGGGAGTTGCCTTGTAGAAGACCTGGGACTGGTGCTCTGAAAGATGGTGTTAAACATCCTGGCAGCCTGTGGGGCTGTTGGAGGAGGTGCTGGTGATCTGGGCTGGGGCTGGTGTTGTGTTGCTGAGCTGGGCTGTTCCTGCACAGGGCTGGTCACAAAGGAGCTGCGAGCCCTGCAGCCTCCTCTCTGGGTGCGGATCACAGGCTCTGGAGTGGAGTCCCCTTGTGCCCTAGACCTGGTCATCGTGGGGAGTGAAAGAGGATGTCCCCAGGGGGCTACATCCTGCCCAGAGACTTCTGCAGGGTACAGAGAGCCCCGTGGCCCTGCTCAAGGGCTGACTTTCTTCTGGTGTCTGGAGCAGCCTCTCAGCCATGTAAGGCACCATGGGCATTGAGGAGGGGGCTGTGGGCAGGAAAGGGTGCATGCCAGATTTGGGCTGCGTGCTCCATCACTCGGAGAAGATGCTTATGCCCTGTGGCTGATTTGTGATGTGTTGGAGCAATTGTGGCCGGGACATGAACTCTTTGCTGACTGCATCTTGTACCTCCGTATCCCATCTGTGAGATGAGGGTGCCAGGTCTCTGCAGGGGCGGGGTATGAGTGGGTGAAATAACTGAACAGGCAGAGGCATTGCCAAAACAAGCATGGCCGTGTTGGAGCCAGTCAGCCCTGCCGGCCTAGGCAGGCTGCGGCTGAACCGCTTTGCTCAGCAGTGATGCCGGTTTCTTCCAATGGTGCCAGGGAGTCAGTCCTGGAGTCCAGCCGGAGGCGGTGTAGCGAAGGGTTAAAACGCCGTGTGGGTTGCCAGCGTGGGATGTGTGAAATGGTGGACTGGTGCCAAAGATGGGCCTAGGTAATGGCAGCTGATAGCACAGGCGTTCAATTAATTATCAAATGGCATTTGTTGCGCTCAGCTGTGCTGTATCGTGGCGCCAGCAATGGCCCATCCTCCTCCAGCCCCCCGTTGCATAACAAAAACGTGGTCGAGAGAATTATTTTACAAACATTAATATTTCCCTTTTAATCTTCTCTAGATTTTAATACCGAGGGTCTCTCAAAAAGCAAACCCCAGCACTGCATAGGGAGCTGTGGAATGGCAGCCCCCCAAGCGGGCTATGCAGTGTGCCCTGCCGCAGCCCCCGGGCTCATGTGGAGCCAGGGTTATGCCACGGTGGGCACCGGGCTGCAGGTGCCCTCGTGTGTGTGTACACAGTGCGGTGATGAGGAGGGACACGCTGTGTGCAGGTGTGTTTCAGCCTCTGCCTGTTGCTTTGCTGTTGCTTCCCACAGTGTGGTGGTTGTTTCTGACCTGTTCCTTCCTGCTCTGCCTCAAAGCTGTTTTCTGACCTTCTCTGCCGTGACAAACTCTGCCTGGATGCCGGCAGCTTTTCTCATGCAACCTAGGGCTGCGTGAGCAGACCTGGATTTTTGCAGTCCCTCAGCTGTTGGTGGTGGCACATCGTGGGGTGCTTTGGTGCATGTTTGCACCAAAGGGTCCCCGTGCCATGCTGTGGCATTGGGGATGTGCTGAGCTGCCTGTCATCTTTCTCTGCAGCATGTTATCCTCTGTGCGACCTGTGGGAGAGCAGGGATGTGGTGCTGGGGTCTGCCCTTGGTGCACATCAGGAGCTGCTGCCCTGGAAGAAAGCCCTGCATGCCAGAGGACCTGTTGCTCCCTCTCCTTGTGGCTGCCTGTTGCTGAGATGCCCTAGGATGGTTTGGGGGAGACAGCAGAGCAGGGGGTGTCCAGAGAAGAGCTTGGCTAGACACACACCATCACACTGGCTTAGACAAAGTGGGATCTGGGCTGGTGCTAGCAGGGGAGTTCGTAAGGATGTGCTTAAATTGATGCAGACCTAGCTCAGGCACTGGGTTTTTAGTCAGTGGAGAGCAGATTTATGCCAAACTGAAATCAGCTCGGTTTGAACTGAAACTGGAGCCTCTCCACTAGGCTTTGTGCTTATATAACTGCTGAAATGGATCTGGGGTGGCCCCCACACATTGGTGTCCCCTCCTTGCCCCAGAGACAGTCTGGGACCTGTGGTGGTCTGGATGGGATGGAAATAAGGGGTTTTTACCAGCACTGTGCTCTTGCAAATCCTGGTCTCCAGACCATTTTCCACAAGCAGGACCTGTACAGGCTTCCCCTCACCCTGCCTGCTGCAGCCCCCCACAATGTGCTCCTCAGGCTCCCAGGGTACCTGCTAGGACCAAATGTCCTAGTGCTGTGATACCATCTTGAGTCAGTAGAAACTGGCTGAGCAGGCTGGGCTGAGATGTGTTTAGCTGGGAAATGAGGCAGCAGGGTCTGGCAGGGGGGCAGCAGCAGGGTCTGGCAGGGGGCAGCAGCTGAAGAAAAAAAGCCATGGGTGGGCACGGGAACCAGCGGAGTTTGCTCAGATGCGCACTCCAGTGCTGGCCTGGATGGTCCAGCCTCTTCTAGCCGTAGTCTTGATTCGTCTTCAGCAGCATGTAAGTATCACATCAGCAAGTTAAGGCAAGTCTGTTATATGTGGGATATGTGATGCCTGTAGAGGAGTTTTCCACTGTACAAGTCCAGAGGGGAGGACCTCAGGCTCGGGTCAGCATGGAGAGCTGTTTGTCTGCCTCCTGGGTATGAGTGTCGAAGCCTGATCCACGTTGGTGGTGTTTTGTGGTCTTCTAGCCTGGCTTGAGCTGCAATTAGTTACTCAAAGCTGGGCTATAAAGAGCATTTGTGTGTCGGGATAATGGGAAGGGCTGGAGTTAAACCTGATCCGTCCGGGCTTAAATAAATGGGGGAATGGCAGGAAAGGGCAAGAGGAAAGCAAACCTCAAACGAGGGCGTGGGGGAGGTAAGATGCCTGGGGAGGAATGTTTTCCCCTCAGTATTTGGGAATACTGAGCTGACGCCTGCTTGGAGCCTGTCTTGGTCTGACATGGTGGGGTGGGGGCCGTGCCAGTGCCTCGACAGTGGGGCTGGGGGGTGTGAGGGCTCTCCGCATGGCCTCCCTTATTTATATCCACCGCAACAAGCGGATAACTCATTAAGCAGTCTCGGTGGCTGGAAATGGTGCTGATCTGAGGTTTCACTGGAGAGTGCCTGACCCCAGCGACCCCATCTCAAACTGGGTTTAATTAAACTGTCAGCAATGGACGGAAGAACAAAGCGTCGTGGGCCTGGGGAGGGGGGAATGGGGTCCTCCCACAGCTCACTGGGGAAGAGTGGGTCTCCTGCGAGGTGGAGAGCTCATAAAAAATGGATCTTTCCTTGCATCGAGGAAAATTACCCAGGCAAGAAGGTGACCTCTGCTATTGCACTGCCCAGTGCTGGTCCCTGGAGCTTTGCAGCCTTGTGCATCTCGGCTCAGCACCCGTGCCAGCAGACCTCGCTTCAGCATTTCTCCTATGCTGGCAGGAGGTTGGTTTATTTTTCCTTTTGGATTCCCTTGGGAGGGGGAACCAAAGCTCTTGAGTTTTTCTCAGCTCCCTTGGGGAGGAATGGGGGAAGGAGAGGAGTTCTGTAGCTCTGTCTCCCTTCTCTCCCCACCTCCTCTGAAAACCTTCTCTTTTGAAGCTGTTTTGAAGACCTTTTGGGGGTGCTGTGTGGGGGAATGTGGGGAGGAGAGAGGAGGCTGGGATGGCCGTAGCAGCAGGGTGAGAACAGAAACGCTGCGGGCGCATCGTCAGGGAGGCAAAGACGTGGGCTGTCAAAATGTGCTAAAGGCAGCCAGGATGGCTATAAATAAACGGATTTATCCAAGGGAAAGCCGAGCTGGTGCGAGGTACGAGGGAAGGGGTGGGCGCTCAGATGCGGGGAGCTTTGAGGAGATGCTCCCGCAGCGGAGAAGCTGTCCTGGCTGTTTGTATCCCCCTGGGAGCAGCTGCCCAAAGGTTTCCCTCACCAAAAACTGCAGCAGCTGCTCTGTGCTCAGCAGATCAGGAGTTGAGAGAAGAGGAGCAGGGAGTAGAGGAAAAATTCTTGTCTCCTGAAGGAGGAAGATCCAGGACATGGGCCACTGCCCACCAGCTCCTGTCAGCCCCATGCCAGCAGAAGTGGTGAAGGAGATGGTTTCTGGTCTGATGTGGCAGCCAAGCCCGGGGAAAGGGCCAGCAGTGCTGCTCTCCTGTCTGTAAGTGCAAGGGTCTCCCTGGAAACGGCACTAACGTCTCAATCGGGACGGTCCGGTGGCTTTCTGAGCTGGGGCATGAGAAATGCTGTAGGAGCTG
Organism: Heliornis fulica; assembly: GCA_013399135.1. Taxonomy (NCBI): domain Eukaryota; kingdom Metazoa; phylum Chordata; class Aves; order Gruiformes; family Heliornithidae; genus Heliornis; species Heliornis fulica. The sequence goes on from VXBZ01012257.1 coordinate 93,498, forward strand.
GGGTGATTGTCATGCCCCCACGGGACTCTTCTCCCGCTGAGGAGTAGCACTGCTCTATGCTTCTGTCTGGGAGCTGAGACAGAGCCCAGGGACTGATCCAGACCCACTCCCCAGACCGAGGGTATTTATAGATCGGGGCAATGAGGGAGTTTCGAGTTGTGGAGAGCACCGCAGCTTGGTATGCTGCCTGGGCAGGAAAGATTCCATTCTGGCAGGTGCTGGGGCAGGTTCCTCACATCATCCCTGCACCTGGGCAAACCCAGCCCTAACTGTCTTCAGAAAAGCAGGCAGAGAAAAATGGAGCGGTGCTAAATAACTTGAGAAAAATGCAAATGGCATCCTTCAAGAAGGAGAGGACCACAACCACGCAGGAGGAAGCTGTGAGCTGAGTAGTAGCAAAACAGGGTGACAAGTGAAAAAGGAGCTGTCGGAGAAAGGAATAACAAAACAGGCCCTGCTTGGATGGGGCTGGCTGTGTGTGGGAGGTGTTGCTTGCGAGACTGTTCCAGTGACCGTTCCTCTTGGTGCTGCACCGGGAAAACCCCCGGATAGGAAAGGGAGAGATGGAGAAGTGTCATGCTGGGTGGCAGCCAGGTAGAGAAGTGGTCCCCTGGCCACACTGTGTGGGAGGTGTGGTGTGGGGATATGCTTACAAGGGGATGTGGGTGCCACGGATCTGCCTCCCTCTCACCTGCCTGAGCCCTAGTTTTGATCTGATGGGTGATTTTTGGTGCCTGCCAGTGTGTTGGCTCCCTGGAAATCCTGCTGCAGCGGTTGGCTAGCTCTGGCTGCGCGCCGGCCTTCCTGTGCCAGACACCCGCCCCGTCCTCCCACGGCCTCTCCTGTCGGGGCTTTGGCTGAGGTTCGCTACCTCCAGTGAGGTTTTAGTGCTTGTTTCGGCAGTGGGTGAGCTCGGCGCGCCTGCAGCCGCTGCGTGGGAAGGGGGCTGTGGGCACAGCGCTATGTTCTCGGCATTCCGTGTGGCGCGCGGTCGCTTTGGCTCCCTGGACGCAGGTTCCTTTGCCGCTCTGCGCCCGGCGGAGATGTGCACGTGCTGCTGCTGCTGCTTGGTGTCTCTGCGCAGAGCTCTGCGGTCCGAGAGCAAGGTGCCAAGGTCTGGAGCGGAGAGCAGCTTCTCCTGGAGCAAACCTCCCCCTCCCCAGCATCCCCTGATTCTGTCCCAGCTCCCCCCTCTGGCAGCATCCTTCTCGCCGGTCGAGGGCCAAGTGTCCCTGCTGTCACCATGCCCACGTTTTGGCCATTGTCCCCTCGACTCTGGGTGCTGTACCCCCTTGCACTCCCTGACAAAGCCCCTTCTGTCAGGGACAGAGTGGGGCTGGAAGGGGGGTGCGGACTAGGATGTGTTCCCCCGAATACCAATCAGGAGGTTGGGGGGAGTGTGTTTACACCAGTAGCTCGGGGGCAGCTGTGGGGTCTGTGGGCTGCAAGACCCCCCTCACCAGCCGGAGGGAGGGGGAAGGCCTCGCTACAGCCCCCGGGAACAAAGAGTCAGTGTGGCTGGTGACAGCTCTAAGGAAACGCGGGGAAACAAATGTGCCACTAATAGGTGGGGAGGTTACCTAGGAAAAGATGCTGCCAGGCGGGCGGGCAGCCAGCTCCCTCCCGGCAGGCAGGCAGCGAGGGGCTGGGGCTGGCACTCGCAGCCTCAGACGGGAGGGGCTGGGGGGGCTGCAGTGGGACCAAGGCGAATTTGTGGTCTGTGCCTGGCAGGCCATGCCCTCATGGTGCCGTGCCCATGGGGACGGCATCTTTACAGGCAGAGTAAGGCTGTGTTGGGGGGGGTTATGCTGGGGGTCCCTCCTGGTCCTGCAGTGCAGAGAGCTGCTTGCCGCCTGCTTGATCTCCCCTCCTTCCTCCTTTTTAATGTTCCACAGATCTCGGATTTTTTTTTTTTTTGGGGGGGGTGACCAAAAAGACTCTCCAGGGGATCCTGAGTACAGCCAAGCCTCAAAGTCTCACTGATTAAACACTTGCTTAAGATCTTTTTATATTTAAGCGTTTCTCTAAGCTTTTTGGGACCTGTCTCACAGTCTGTGGATGCACAGGAGTGCCACAGTATGGGACACTGCCCTGCCACAACCTGCCGCCAAGCGTCCTCCCCCTTCGCTTCCCACCAGCCTGGGCCCCTTCCCATCAGGGTGACGGTGCAGACCCTGCATGGGGGTGCTCTGGCCTCTGGCTCAGTTCTGTGCCATTATTCCACCGGTAAGCTGGGATGCCAGGAGCGGGCATTGCCAGCCGGCTGCCTGGAGATAATCTGCCCCCTCCTGCCACGCACCCCGTTGTGCTTCTGACCCGCGGCCGGCTCTGGCTTTCTGTGAGTTGAGCTGCTTCCAAGGTTTCCCTGGCAATGGGCAGGGTCGAGCCCTGCTCCTGGGGCTCCCTCCTCGAGCCACTAGCTCCTCCGGGTGCACCCTTGGTCTTGCTGTGGGTGCAGGTTTAGGTTTGGCTTTTGTCTGTAATGAGGTGCAGCTTCCAGCCCCCTGCCCCTTTCAGCAAAGTGCCCCCCTCCACATACCATAGCCCTGTGTGGAGCATCTCTGCCCACCTCTCTGGTGATCCCTAACAAATGAGAATTTGCAACCTGCAGGAAAAAAGTGATAGAAAATCAACTCTTCCTAATACTGGGCAGGAGTGTTAATTACACAGCTGTTATAATACAGGAATTATTTACTCCCTCCCACCCCCCACCCCAGCTTGAAGCATATCGCCTGCATTGTGCCCCATGCAACCCTCGGCCACCTTTTGTCCCCTGAAAGAGTTAAAAGAGCACTGAGAGGAGCTGATCCTTTTGTTCATTCGTTTTAGGAGCAGAATAAAGGCATTTCCTTCCTCCTGTTCTCACAGCTCAGATAGTGGAAAGTAATTTTAAAGAATCGTGAGCAGAATTAGCCTTTGGTAATTTGACTTCCAGGATGTGGAAGGAAAAAAGCCTTATGTGATGATTTTAGGGTAAATTATAACTTAGTACCCCTGCCTGCACATCCCACAGACGTGTTCATGTGCAGAGCCAGGGAATTAACCTGTGTTTGCTGGTCGATTCTCCCACGGGTGGGTGCTGGATGCCCTGGTCTCTCCTGCCATGAAAACACGCTGTCAGGCGTGTCAGCTGCCTGTGCCACATCCCTTCTCTGCTGCGCCCAAGGGGCCCGTGGGGCTGCTGGTGTCGGTGCTGGACCATGCAGCCCTGACACCATGAGCTTGGCTGGGTGGGTGCTGGCACCGCCTTCCTGCCCAAGTAGGCTGTCCAGGGCAGCACCATGTGCTACCCACTGCTGTAGGTGGGTAATTTCCCCGTGCTAAAGTGCCACAAAGACCAAACATGTGAGTGCGAGCGGGTAAGATGCCCCTTCTCATGCCTGGGGGCATTTCTTGGTGCAGCAGGGCTTGTAGGTATTGCCAAGGGGAAGCTCTCTGCCCACAGAGATGGGCTGGGGGTACCCAGGTTTGGAGATGCCAGTCAGCATCCAGGCACAAGCACAGGGCAGCTGCCTGCGCAAAGAAGCCAGGCCAGCAGTGTGTTGGGGGTGGTGTTAGGGAGATGGGGATTCAGTTGCCAGATTCTCATCTGTGTTAAATTAATTATCATCCCAGGCTTATCCTCATTTTACCAGTGAGACGCAGACGTCTGGGGTTGGGACCCCCACTGGCCCACCACAGCTAAGCAGCATATGGATTAGGGGGTTTAGTGGCTGCCTCCCCTGGCCCCTCCATGGTTGTTGCACCCCGCTTTGCCCCCAGAGGCTTTGGTCCCCATTTGCGTCTGTATTTCCCTTCAGGACAGGAAAAGATGGATTAATTTTTACTGCTCCCGAGGGAGCTGTTGGTAACCAAAGACATCTCGCTGTCTTGTTTCCTGCAAACTGGGAGGCAGGAAAGGGCTGGGATGGTTTCAAATGGTTTCCTCACCCACCTCCCCGCTACTTTCTCACTTCTCCCTGTCTGGCCCTCACTGCCTCTCCCATGGGGGATGGTGTTTGGGGCAGAGCTGTTTGGAGAAAAATAGTCTCTCGGACTTCCAGGCCCTGAGGCTGGATGAGACAAGTGTCTCTGGGAGGTGAGAAGAGCTTGAACATCCAGCTGAGCATTTGGGAAGTGATAATTTTGGGATCCTACAAGGGAGGAGTGAGGGCTGTCAGCCCCATTGCACAGTGTTAAAAGTGGACAGTGCAGGAAAAGCTCCCAAAAAATGTCTCTCACCCCATAGCTGGGAAGTCCTCTGTCCCCAGAGCCCTCCCACAGCAGAACTGGGAAGGGAACCCAGGACTCCTGGCCCTATGACCCCCACCCCGCCTTCCCATCCCTGTACAGCGCTGAAAGGGGCTTTTGTCCAGCTCTGAGCCCCACAGGTGGGTGGGCGCTTCACCCCCCCTTACCCCTGTGTTGGGATGCTTTTTCCCAGGAGCCGCTGTTGGCCAGTCGCTACGTGACGAAGGCTTGTGGGTCGCCTCGGCAACGGGGGCCTGGGGATGTGGGTTGGGGGTCAACCCCATCATGGGACCCTTTTGGGATGTTTGCCTGGGGGCTGGTGATCCCGCTTTCTGCAGACCAGCACTTACCCAGGCCCTGCGTTTCTGCTGGGCATGTGCTCCTGGTGGGAAGGCAACATCGCTGCATGCTGTGCTGGTGTGTGCAGGGCACAGGGTGCAGGTACCTGGCGTTGGGGCTTCACCCTGGGGATGCTCCTTTGCAGCTCCTCTCCGTTGCACAGCCATTGTTACTGCCCAACAGTTAACGCTGGTGCTATTAATTACTGATCATAGGGATAAAGTCAGGGCAGTGCTAGTAGGGGGATTCTGTGCTTGTGGGGTAAACGGGAGCAAGCAGATGAGGAGCAAGCAGGGGGGCTGGCTGTATTTCTGGGACTCAGCGGTGTTTCCAGCTCTTGCTCTCCAACCGGAGGCATTTCCACCTCCCAGCACTGCCGTCCCGCTCCGGTTCGCTTGTTCTCCTCCCCACGGGCGCAGCATGTTGCTCATTCCTGCATCCTACGATTTCACAGCATCCCCACAGCCGGGTGTTAATGAGATTAGACCCAAGCTTTAAGATGTCTCTCTCTCTCCTTTGCCATCCAATTACACAGCCTGCATGGTATCTGATTGCTTGCGAGAGGGAAGGGCTGGGTCTGGATGGGATGGGAGGATGCAGCTGGTCTTTCTGGGTATCAGCCTTGCCGTGCTGAGTGGTTTTCTTTCTTTTATTTTCTTTCTTTTTTTTTTGTTGGGTTTTTTGTTTTTTTTTTTTACTCCCCGCTTGGCTTTGAGCTGCTTCGTTTGGCTTTTTCATCGCTTCTCGATGTGGCGGCTGGGCAGAATTTGTTTAAATTAACTGCTTGAATGGCAGCGTTTGTGTGTGTTAGGTTGGGTGGGGGAGCTCAGACAGCACCAGAATGGATGAGGGGGATTAAAGGTGCCTAATGGGTTCCAGATGGGCATCCTGGACTGGGAAACAGCCCCGCAACCCCAACCTTACCCAGGGGCTGCTGGCAAGGAGCTTGGGTCTGAGAGACAGGATGCTTTGGCGGGTGGCTGCCTGGCTCTCCTGCTCAGGGCGGCTGCTCCGAGCATGTGCCATGGGACCAGGGTGCCCTGAGACCCTGAGGAGGTGGCTGCCTGTGCATCCTCCAGCCACACCTGGTTTGAGCAGGAAGAGGTACCACACCAGGCACCTTCCCAACTCGGGGTGTGGCAGGCTCTGCTCTCCTCTCTGCGGGCTCTGGAGAGTGTGTGTCTGGCTTTCAGATGGGGCTCAGCTCGGTTGTTAGCTGACGTTGTGATGGCAGCCTGCTGCGCAGCACCACTGGAGCAGCCGTTTCTGCCCGGCAGTCTTGGTTGCAGTGTGAGGAATGGGAATATTTAGTCTTTGCACCTTTCCCTAGGCTCTGGGTTGTCCTGGGGTACTTGCTCGGTCCAACATCACGGCAGAGATCTGCGTGGTTTTTTCTTATTTACAGATGGAAAATTGAGTCCCAGAGACAGGAGCTAGATTGCCTGCGTGGCCCTGCCAGTTGCATTTCCCAGATCCATGGGGATCAGAGACGTGGTGATTGCTCTCCCCAGCTCTCCGAGGGCTGTGCCTCACTGATGGCCACATTTCTCCACCAGACCTGCCATGTGGTGCCAGGGCTGTTTGTTTGCAGCCTGTCCGATGGCAGTGCCTGGCTTGAAAGCGCTTCAGTCCCGAGCGAGATGAAGCGTGAAGGTCTGCTGGGGAGGGGTGTCACTGGTGGGGACCACAGGATCGTGGGCAGGATCGCTGCTTTTGAGTTGTATTAATGGCTGAGAGCCGGAATGGGACATAAGCTGTGAGCTGTCTGCTGGGAATATCACCCGTGCTGCAGGATGGTTATCGTTCGCAGGGGGTTTAAGCCTCTTAGGGGAGTGGGCTGCAGGTTTAATGGGAGCAAGCACTGTGTGGTACCTTTTGCTACTGGAAGCTGGAAAACCCTATTCCTGGTCAGAACAAGCCCGCTCACGCTCCAGTGGCTTGGCAGCAGCCCACCCAGAAGGGCTCCTGCTGTGCAGCAGGAGGTTGAGGATGAGGAAGGTCCGGGCAGGGGGGTGCGTGGGGTGCTTGGGAAGCACTGGCTGGCCTCCCTTGCCTGCTGACCCTCAGCCGATGCTCTGACTGCCAACCCTCCTGGCCCATCTTTGGCCCCACATTCCCCGTCATCCCCCCCACCCCCCAGCTCTCGTTTCCTTCCACAAACACTGAGAAAATAAATAGTGCAGCTGAAAGGGGACATCCCTGCATCCCTCTGCACACAACCACCTCCCCAGGGAACTGTGCAGGTGGTGACCTCGCATTCCTCAGCCCAAGGGTTAACTGGAGAGAAAGCAAATGCTGTCTTCTCTGGGGGCCTCACCAACCAGCCTGTGCCTGTGGCCAGGGCTGCTTCTTGCCTGAGGACAGGGGCTCTCAGGGTGGGCAGGTCCCTGTCCCTGGCAGGGGTGGTTGTGCAAACCCAGCTTTTTGTCCAGGCAGCATGAGCTGGCCTGGTCTGAGCCCACTCTGGTACAAGAGGTGCCCTGGTACGGTGGGGATAGGCAATGCCACATCGGTGATGAGCTGGAGGGTCAGCCTGTGCCACAGGCTGCAGTGGGCTGGGGGAACAGTGGGTGCCAGGGCTGCCTGCCCATGCCTTACTGCTGCATCTGCTCCCAGGGTGTGTGTCTGCCCCAGGGAATTGAAGGCACTGACTGGAAAGGACTCAGGGCCACCCCACAGGGAGCTCCTGCCTGCAGGGCCGATGGCACAAGCCCAGTGGTGACAGCTCCTGCTGCCTGTCCCTCTCAGCTGAGTCCCTCCCATTCCCCTTTGGACACATAGATGGTTTTCTGACCCAGGAGTTGCTCCACAAAACACAGGACCCTTGTGGATTCCTGGAGCCTTTGCAAGCCCTCTGCTCCCCAGGGCAGGATCTGAACCCAGCAGGGTCCAGCAAGGCGTATCTTCCCTCTCCTCCACCCTTCTTCACTCCCTCCATCCTGGTCTTGTCTCTTAGCAACTGCCCCTGGCCAGGACCTGGGCTGTGCAGGGAGGGATGTGACACTTCCATGCATCAGTCACTTTGCCACCTTGGGAAGCGGCTGGGAGGTCGTTAACCTCCCCCCCACTGGTACTGGTTGGGCTGAAGCGTGGTGAGCAATGCTAGAGCATCCCTGCGACGCCTCCGCCCGAGTGGCAGCCGGCTGCTCTGCCTCCAACTTGACACTGATCCCCGCTACAATAATGATACGGGCGGCAATCAGGGAGGAATTAAAGGATAATTAATGCCAATCCACATGGAAAATTGCTCTCGTCAAACAAACCTGATATCATTTTTTTTTGATGAGCTGACAAATTGGGTTGATAAGTAGCGACTGTGCTGACATGATATACCGAGACTTCTGCAAGTCATTTTACTCTTGCCTGGAGGATATTGCGATGAAAACATTACTATTCTGCAAAAATCAGTGTAGCATTTCTGACAGTGTGCTTCTCTCGTAGACTTCCCGGGGGAATTGCAGCAGTCACCTCTCTGGCAGGGTGCAGCGGGACACTGGTGATGACGAACTGATGTCCACCACCTCTGCAGAGCCACAGTGGTCTCTGGATCTTTGGTGGCAATATCAAATCTTGCCAAACACCCTCCCCTATCGTGTCTCCTGGCCTCTCATTGCCTCCTGCTTTCACCCTACCCCAGCCAAGGGTGCTTGTGAGCTGGGCAGTGTAGGTGACATAGCCAAGGAAAAGCCACCTGCACCGTCACAGAGCTTGGTTTGGCAGGAAGGATGAACCGACAGGAGCAGGGCTAGTGCTGCCGGCAGGATGCCGGTCCGGTGGGATGCTCTGCCTGGAACACCTGTGCTGGAAAACATCTTTGTGCAAGGTCACGCAGCTGGGGAAAAAAGAAATGTAGGTCACAGCTACGAGACGGGGAACAGCATCTGGGGACTCAGTTACACTGAAAAGAACTTAGCAGCCGTCGCGGCAGCCCACTCTGGGATGTGGGTTTCCAGCGCTGCAGAAGTGATGGATAAGCGGAGCAAGTCATTTCACTAAGTACCGGGGGTGGGGTCACCCTTTTGGGGGGCAGCAGGGAGGCCTCTGCTGTGCATAATTTCTGCTTCGGGGCCCACGGTTTAGAGAGGTGCTGGGAAATTAAAAGTGCTCAGAGAGGAACTGCAAGATAATTGGAGGTCTGGAAAACGTGCCTTCCAGTGCAAAGAATTAAAAAGCTCAGCCTATTTAGCGTATGGAAGAGGAGGTTAGGAGGGGATTTGATCCCTGTCTCTGCGTACCTGCATGGGGAGAAGCCTGCTTGTAGGTACCTCATTAACTTAAAAAAAAAAAAAGGAAAGAAAAAGAGAAAAAGCATAAAAAAATATCATTGAATAGCTGGAGGCTGAAACCAGACAAATTCAGACTAGAAATCCATTTGGCTTTTTCACCATGGAGAGCAGCTAACCACTGAGCACTCTGGGTTGGATGTCCTTTGAAGCTGTGAAGGAGACTGTACTTCTTTCCCTGATGGTGCAAACAGGGAAGGGACCTGGTTGGAACAGGAATCCCGTGGAGGGCTCTGTGCCAGTGCTGGGTGTGCAGAGGCATCCCAGTGATAAAGTGTTCCCTTCTGAGTGATGGATGGCGTCCAAACTGCTGTCCATCTCTGGGCATTGGGGATGTCAATCCAGCACTTCTATCCCAGGCCAGGCCCTTAATTGCTTGCAAAGCCCCCGAGTGTCCCTGCTCCACAAGACTGGTGGAGCAAAGCCGTCTGAGAGGGCTCTTTGCCATCCAGGATGATACAAGGTGAGGTCTCGGCAGTCACCTCTTCTGGTGAGGATGAGGCTACTGGGGGTGCTCCCAGGCTGGCCCCACTGCTCTCAGACGGGCCAGGAGAGATCCGCTGGTGCCCGTCTTCCCACGCTCTCCCTGGGGAATGCTCAGCTGTGGCCTTCCCGACCCCTGCGCCGCAATCCTGTCTGAGCATCTTAGGCAGAGTCGTATTTTACTGATGTGGTAAAAGGGAAAGGCGCCTTTGCTTTAATTTTGTGAGCTGCAAAGGACTTTGTCTGGTTAAGTGCTGGCTGAGCTTTGCAAGGGCTCTGGCTCGGAGTTCCCAAATATCAGCTATGGTTGAAGATGCCAGCTCTGCCCTACACTGCTCCCTTGCCCGCCACAACTGCTCTTCCTCCCGTCTCCCCATCTCCAGAGCCGGGCAGGATCTGCTCCTCTCCTGTTCTCATCTGGGGGCTGGGTGTGTGTGGGGGATGCGCCTTTCCTTCTTTTTTTTTTCCAGCCTCTTTCACAAAGACACCTATTCTCCCTCCACACNAGCTCGCACAAAATGCGGTGTGTGGCTCTTTGTGTTCCCTTTGTAATTCCGGCACAATGGACCGCCCCGGCCACCCACCAGCCCCGGGGTGCCCCCAGGTGCCCCATCCGCCGTGCCCCGCGGAGCGGCAGCAGGCAGGGCTGGGGATGCTCCATGCCGGGCAGCTCTGAGCGTGGCTTTTGTGCTCGGGACAAAGGGGAAATTTGGGTTGGGGAGAGATCACCGCGTTCCTGCGGCTGCTAAACCCCCCCCCCC
>VXBZ01012257.1:103650-114558 GCA_013399135.1 Heliornis fulica
GGGTGTCCCTCCGGCAGAGCCCTTCCATCAGCCCCTCTCTGACGGCTTTTAACATGCTAATGACCCTCTCAAGGGCAGGAGCAGCTCTGTGTAAAACCCATGTTCAGCCCTCGGTCATGGACATTTGCTCTGAGACAGTGTTAAATATTTATCCCCCCTTGCCTCCCCCCACCTCCACGGGCATTAACAATAGCAATCGCGCTGGCCCCTTCCCCCTTACAGGGAACATGTGGCTTCTGGACCACGAGAGCGAGCGTTATCGTTTGTACCTGTGAATTATTGATAAGGTGTAAGATAGGTCTTGCGATGAAAAAATAATGGGGGGGGGGGCAGAGGCTGCTTGCAGCCTGCTGGGGCAGGCGCTGCCGCAAACCCTCTTCTCTGGGGGCAAAATGGGCGGTGGGACCCCGTTCCTGCCGGGCCCCGTCCGCCAGCTGCCGGTACCGGCCCTCAGCAGCGTGCGGTCTTTGTGGATGGCGGCTCCTCTCTTGGCGTGGGTCTGGCTGGCGCCTGTCCCCTCCTGGCTGCCTACTGCCTTCCCCGGGGGAGGTGGGCAGCTGCCCTCCCTCTCTCCCCAACCCCTCACTGCCTGCAGCCACCCAAGAGCTGTGGGTGTGCTCGCTCAGGCAGCTGCCCGCAGGTCGTGGAGCTGAGTGGGGATGTCCCAGCTCGGCGGGTCGGCTGCCCATCCTGCGGTGCCTTGGCGGGGAAGGGGCAGGTATCACCCAGCTCTGCAGATGCTGTGGCTCCGGCGAGCAGATGGGGGTTAGCCTGGGAGAGCCTTTCAGCTGGCAGGGCTGAGGCGGCTCTGGAGGTCTCCTGGGGCTGGAAGAGGGAGAGTGGTCCTGGATCCTTGGCTTTGTGGCCACAGATGTGCTGTCCCCATGCCCTAAACTGTCCCTGGAAAAAGGGAGGTGTGGCAGTTCTGAAAGGGGGTCTGCCTCTTTCCGCCCCAGCTCAGGGCTGTCCTTTAGCTGGGAGCTGAGCAGAGCACCTCAGCGCCGTCTCTGAGCTACAGAGGTGACGCAGTTTGTCCTGGAGAACCCCTGGGTCTGCCAGCCCTGGTGGGTCTGCGTTTCAGCTGTGCTGGTTGTGCGGATGGGATGTGGTGGGCGATGGGTTGCAGCATGTGTGCTGCAGGGTGTATGGTGCCATGGGAGATGCTCCCTGGCAGTGTGACCAGAGCCCCTGGCCCAAAGGCGCTCCAGCAACAGGCACCTCTGAGTACGTGGTGCAGCACGGGAGATGAAGTTAGGAAAGGGTGAATGCAGCTCCTGCTGTGGCAGAGCATCCTTGAGCTTGTGAATGATCCCAGCATTGGAGCACCAGCCATGTCTCCTGCACACCCTCCTGCTCCACCCTGACTTGCCTCCAGTCCTGCAGCAAATACAGACCACGCCACTCGGATGTCAACTTTGAAGTGCAAATTTCAAATGCTCCCTCTGTCCTCCTCACCCCCTCTCAGGTGTCTGATGGGATGGAGGTGCAGAGAGAAGCAGGAGCACCAGGCACATGAAACAGCCCTGTTCAAAGCCCAGCAATGCAGCTCCCTCTTGCAAGCCAAGTGAAGTTTGCAGGCAGTTACACAGCGTTGTTCCATGCCTTCGCTCTTGGTCTTTCCCCTTGCAAACTGCCTCTTCCCCACTTTGCTTTTAGGGAAGAGCCTGGCACTGAAGCAGCTATGCATCAGGCTGGACTCCTGCCTGTGGGTTACAGCAGAGGATGCTGTGGCCCTCGTGTCCCACCCCATGGTCCCCACGGGTCCATCTCTATGCTGGATTTGCCTCTCACACCAAGCAGGTGTTGAGGGTGGAGGCACAGATGCTTTCTGCACGAGGGTAAAGCCCATGCTTTGGCCTCATTCAGAGCTGGCACGTCAGAACAAGGCCAAACCTGAGTGCTTTTCTCTCTAGCTGCTTTCTGGCTCGAGGCTGCAATGGGAATGGCCCATCCCACGCTGGATCCCAGGGCGCCGTGGGATGCTCATGCGCTCGGCTAGAGCTGGGGCTGCGCGTATGTGGGGAGGATCTGGCCCCTTCCCTGTGCGAGGCAGAGGCAAGACGGCATGTGTGAGCTCGACTTCACAAGACATCAAATGCGCTGCAGTCAGATGGAAATTGGCGCTCAGAGCTCCTTTCTTCTGGCACCGAGCAGCTCCCTGCTCCTGCTTCCCCCTCGGCGGGTGGATGGGCTGATAGGGGGAACCGCCTGCTCCTCTCCAAGCCTTAGTGCCTGAGAACTCATCTCCAGCCTCGTCGACAATTTGCATTAATGTTTACTTAACTAACCGGGAGCCCTCTTACATCCCAACTGCCTTTGCTGTGGGGCTCATGGGGTTGGCGGGACTGGCAGAGGCGTTTCTGGGCTGCCTCCTTTGTGCTCCGGGAATCTCAAACCCTCATCTAAAAACCTTCTTTGCCAGAAGAATGGGCCCTTCTCCCAATTTACTTGAAAAGATGTCCCGGATTTCTGCCCGGCTGGGACGCCGCATTGTTCCCAGGCAGGATTTCAGTGGGGGAGCCAGCTAATTTGCAGTATTTTACATATCTAATATGTTGTCAGAAATGCTTTTAAATCCCTATAATACTTAATTAGGAGGCAGCTTTTGGCATATTAGGCGTGAACATGGCAGTCTAATTAGTTATTGGTGATTTCATACCCATGAAGGTAATTAAGTTAGGTAATAGCGGGAGGCAAACTCCCATGCATGCACCCGCGCCCTTTCGGAGCTGCTCTGGGATGTAGCGGGGTCCGTGCTGCTTGTCTGGCTTTGGAGCACCAGCTGTGGTTCGGGTCTTTGGCTACCTCCCATGGGACTCCAATGCCTTCTTGGGCCCATGACGTGCTTGTCTCCCAAACCTGGTATCTCCCAAACCTGGTATTTTTAATCTTGCAGCTGAGCTGGGATCTGACAAAATATGAATCATCCAAGAGATGTAAGAGCGGGCAGAGTCCCTGGCAGACTGGGGTATATTTTTAGCCTGCACGTGTTGGAATTTGACTGTTTCTTAGAGGTGGGGGGAGCAGGGAGGAAGATTATGTTTTCAGATCTGAGTACTTTGCTTTGACCATGGCAGGAACCCCACCATCAGCTCTGCAGTGCATTGCCCACCTGGAAAATACAGGTTTATGGCAGTGTGGGCAGGAGGATGAAGATCAGACTGTGCTGCACAGTCCCTCCTCATCTCTTCCTTTGCAGAGGACCTTGCTGAGGGTCCAAGCCCTGCCCTGTGGTGTGCTGGAATGGGTACATGCATGGGACTGGGGGTTCACTGCTCACCTTTCCGCTGTTCCAGGACTGCAGCCACGGCTTGGGCTGGAGCTGGTGATGATTGGGGCACTCCTGGGAGCAACAGTGTCTCTGGGAGCACCAGCACGCAAAGTTGCACCTGTAGCCCCATCATGCTTTTGCACACATGACAGTGGTGGATGGCACATATCTTCCCTGGGCTGCTCTGAGATGGTTCCAGCCACATCCTATGTGGATGGTGTGGTCCCAGTCTGTGATGCTGCTACTGGGAGATAGGGCTCCCTGGCCACCCACCTCCTTCCAAGGGGACCGTTATCTGTCCGGCTGTGCCTGAGTCGGTCTCTCCACCTCTGCATGGTTTGCAGCCAGGACCTCACTGTTTGGGAGATTTCATCCCCCTTTAATCTTGGCAGTTGGAAGCTGGGGAGCTGATAATGATGAAGGAGTGTAAATGTCAGCAGGAAACCAGCTTCAATCAGAACTGTTAAAAATAAACCCACCAGGCCTGCTCTGACAGGGGTAATCAGCCCTGGCAGCTCCTCTCCCCAGGTCCTAGAGCACAAGCCGCAGCACTGGGCCATCCGATTGGCAGATCCATCCCTAGCAGGCAGCTCCCTTGGACCTGGGATGAATGGGATGAACAACCCCCCAGAGCCAGACAGGGTGCAAGGTCCTGTCTCCTCTCCCTGGATGCACCCTGGCGCTCCTCCGCTCAGCAGGAATCCCCACTTCAATGCCGGCTGGGCTAGTGCGAGGTTTTAAATGGAAGGGGAGGTTAGCAGGGGAGAGGAGCGCGGAGGTGAGCTGCTTCTGGCATGTGTGTTTTGTCTTGGGGATCCCCGTGAGCTGCATGCTCTGGTGTAGCTTGGCATAGTGGTGAGATGCCCACCTGTCAATGCCCAGACTCCCCAGCTCAGTTGGGCTGGCAGGTGATGTGGACACGCAGATAACACAGCCCCTGGCTACACAGGCAGGTCTGCAGGGCAGTCAGCTGTGGGCTTTGGGGGTCACAGAGCCAGTGTCCCCACCTTAAGTGCTTGGAGCACAGACAGGAGGTATGCTATTAACCTCTGGGCAGCTTGCAGAGGGATGTGGGGCTGCTCTATCACTTCAGCTTTTAGACACAGGCTGAAGGTCTGTGTGAGACTCACAGATACCCAGAGGCTGGGGCTCCCTGGTCTGCTTTTTGCAGTTGGGTGCCATTGTCAGGCTTGCTGCTCCTCTGAGGCTCCAGAGATGTGGGTTGGGGAAAGGCAGGAGCAGCACCCAGATGTGTCTTCAGGCAACCCATTCCTGCCTCCCCAAAACAAGGAGGAGCGATTGATCCCAGAGGTTTATGGCTGGGGGCGCTGCAGCTGGACTACCTGTCCGCAGGCAGAGGCTTCCTCAGGCTCGGGGGCGGGGCACCACCCCAGGGGTGGTTTTGTGCCAAGGGGGCTCCTCAAAGAGTTGCTCTGTGGGGAGAAACCAGCATGGCCCTATGGGCTGGGGNCATCCCCTGCAGCACAGGGTATGGCCATGACTGGGTGCTGCTCTCCCAAACCCTCTCGGGAGTGATCTTGCAGCTTGGGGCCAGACTTGTGGCAAGGCTCTGCTGCCCTGCCAGTGGTTTCTTCTGTGGCGTGGGATGGAGTATCTTTTATCTGTTGGGTTTTCCCTGCTGTGTGCCCCCATGCTTGGTTCTCTTGCAGCCTCACACTTGCTCTGCCCTGTTTCCCACCCTTCTTTCCTTTTGGACCTTTCTCCTATCAGGGTTGTTTCCTCCCAGCCCTGTGTAAAATCAAATCTTTTTCCAGAAGCTGGGCTGGGTTTGAGATGTTCCACTGGCTCCATCCTGGCTGACAACACTCTGCAGTGCATCTCCCACCTTGCCAGCTCTGTGGTTGCTCCCAAGTGCTTTCAGGGAGATGCAGCCATAGCTGGGGCAAGAACTTTGCCCATCTTAGTGCCATAGCTGAGCATGAGGAACCTGAAGGACATGGTCATCTTGCCAAATAACTCCATTTTAGTTCTGCAAGGTTCAGCATCAGTTTCAGAGCGTCTTCCAGGCAGGATTTGCTTTAGGTCTTCCCAAAGCTGGAACCGAGGTTTAGAGTTGCTGTCCCAGGACCTGTAAAGCTGAGGAGCAGCGTTGCAGATCTGCAGCATTGCTCCTTGGCTCACCAGCCTGTGCCATATCTGGGACAGCCGGGATGCAATTCTCAGCTTGGCTCAGTCTCATTCACACCTCGGAGGAATCCAGGAGGGCCGGCAGGGCTGGCTTCACACTTATTAGCAATTAAAAGCCTCAGAGCCCGGGAGTCAATTAGCTCAGAGCCCAGCAGTACCACAAACCCAGGGGATGAGCCAGCTCGGGCCTGGCTCTCCAGAACAGCTCTTTGCTTTTTCATTTGCACCTTGGATGAGTGTGGCTGCATGGAGTTCAGGGTGTCTGCACAGGTGGGAGCTGCCAGGCAGGGAGCACATGCTGGAGGGTGCAATGCTTCCCAGCACACGGGCTGGAGCCTGGCACCTCTCCTGGCATGGCACAGTGCCGGCACCCAGCAGGGCTCTTTGTGCCCAGGGTGAGGAGGGATTGACCTTACCCTAACCATCACGGGACTTTGTGGGAGGGTCTCGCTGTGTCACGCTGCTGTTTCAGCTGTCTGCTGGAGACAGAGCCACATGTGGTCCAGCAAATGCTCAATGTCACCTACCCCTCACCCCCCACCCCCCCCCAAGCTGGTTGTGCTGTGGTACCTGGATGTATTGGCTCTGGGAGTGATGGGATGCTCTGCCATGGGCAGCAGTGGGGCAGTGGTAGTGTGGGGTGTGGATCTGGGGGGAAGCTGGCGGGGCCGTGCATCTCTGGGGAAAGGGATGGTTTAGTGCCTTTGATTCGCAGCATCTCAGGAAGGTGCTGGAAGTGAGCTGGGTGATGCAAATATGAAGCAGGTAGGTGTGCAGGCTCGTGGATGGCGTGGGAGCTGGAAAGAAAACATGCTGTGGTGGAGGATTGCAGGGATTTCCCACTGACAGAAGGCAAGACAGAAGCAAGAACATGAAAGGAGGGAGCAAAACAAGCTAGCTGAACACCAGGGAAGAGGGCACTTGCTGAAAAGCAGGGATAGGGAGAAGCAGGAGGCCGTGCAGCAGCAGGACCACCAGCTGGGTGCGGGTCCTGGTGACAGTGGGATGTGGAGGCGTTGAGCCAGGTGGGTACAGTTTTAACACCTGATGTTCTGCCAGATGCTGCTGGAGAGGACAAGCCTTCATCCAGCAGTCCATGGGAGCCTCGGGAGATGTGTCAGCTCCACATGCAGCGGCAGGTTGGCTGCTCTCCTGTGTGTGCTGCAGGGCACCCCCTATCCACACCAGCCTCTGCCAGACCACAGAGCACTGGGCACAGTGAATGCTGTGGCTCTTTCGAGGCGTTCCGGCATGTCGGGGAGTGGGTGGCGATGCCTTCGCCTGGAGTTGGCTCCCCTTCCCGCGGATAACGAGGTTTCAGGAACAAAGGGACAGTGTGGGGAGGGGGTGGTGACAGGCACGCGGGGTTTGCAGATTGTTATTTCACTTGTGTTTCCATTAAAGCTGGTGCTTTTAACTTGTTTCAATCTCTGAAGAGGCTCCAGGGTGGGTGGCAGATGCTTTATTCCCCCTCTGCTTTCCTCCCACCCTCCCCTCTTTTCTTTGGCCAGCTCCCCTTTGGCAGCGCAACCCACGCAGGAGCCACTCCTTGCTGGAGCTGAACTGGAGCCACTGCATATGCGCTGCCCAGCAGAGCCCAGCTCACACAAATGCCTTCCCTGTGCAGGTCATCCTGCTTGTGACAGACTTTGCATGTCCCCAGCTTCCCTCGTGCCCAAACACAGGGCTGTTGATGTCGCCTGCAGTGATGTGCCTTGGCACCCCTGGTTTGCCCCCTCAGCATAAGTGGGTGCCGTGGTGGCACCGTGGAGTGATGCCAGCTGGTGTCAGTCACTGGTGCTCTGGTAAGGACAGGAGCCTGGGTTGTGGCATGGGTCAGTGGTGTCCCTTTGAAGCTGCTGTCAAAGCGCTGGCACTGGGACTCCTCTTGGTTGCCATGAGCATGTGTTTACACATACTCTGCTCAGCTGTTGAAGCAACAAATCTCTCCAGCTTTAATGTTTTGGGAAGCATCTGCATCTCCCAGGAGGGATGGGGTGGGAGCCTGGGGTCAGCACTGCACTTTAGGAAGCCTTTCCCAGCAGAGGAGTGATGTGAAGTGTTGCTCCCAGTCTTGCTGTGTTCACCTTTACTCTTTGCCTTGTATATGTGGTAGACAGGCAGAATTTGTTGATTGGGCTCATGCCACTGAGGTCTGTGGTCTGAGACACTCAGTGTGGCATCATGGTATCTAGCAGTGTGTTGCCTTGCTCAAGCAAAGGATTGTTTTAACCTTACAGATATGGGCCTGGCAAGGATGAGCTGTGTTCCATTGCTTTCACTAATGCTGATGTAACAAGAAATATTACTGCAAAAAACCTCAGATGGGGGTGGGGACAGCTCTACTGAATGAACTATTACCTGTTGTTACTTGGACCTCAGTGGATGTGACTTGGTGTGTCATCCTGCCCACCAAGGCTTGCTGAGGACTGGTCCCTTTGGGATGCCCACCTCATGGCCAGGAATCATGTCACTCCTATGATGGGATGGTGTGCGAGCAGGTGATGGGCGTGACAGGTATATCATGGGGATGAGGACCCCCAGGGCCAGGCAGCCTGTGTGTCTCAGAATATGGGAACCCTGAAACTCACAGGTGTGGGGGGGTCAGGTCGTGAGCCCCACTTTCCAGCTGAGCTGAGATAGAGGCACACATGAAAGTGCACAGAGGCCAAATTCCCTGTGCCTTGGGACCAACAAGCCCTGTGCAGGGCAGGAAAGGCCAGCCGTGGCTTTCAGGCTGCTGGGGTGGCTAGAAGAAGGATGTTTGGATCTCCTGATCTCTAGGGACCCTGTAGGGGCACCTCTGCCTTTGCATAGCACTTCGCTGTGCCACAGAGATGTCTCCTGTGCTGAACACAGGTTGCTGCCTCCATCCTTGTCCCCTCTGGCCCTACTGTCCCTGCTCCATATGCCCAGCCCCCTGTACCCATCAAAGCTGTCTGGGTCAGGAGGCAGTTTCTGAGGCGGCAGGTTGTGGTCTCCCCCAGCACACTGCGGGTTGCGGCACCAGGAGCCAGGAGGATAATGAGATCTTAATAGTCCAATTATATCCCATCGATTTACTCAGCGCATAATTGTTGGCGGCTGGGGCTGCCTGATGAAGAGCTTGCTCGGCTGCCAGCAGGAAGGGCTGTGTCGTGCCGCCCAGCCTGGGATGCTCCACACAGCAAACAGCTGTTCCTCCTTGAACTGCAGCCCCCACCATCATCCCCCCAGCCTCCCAGGAGGGGCAGGGAGAAGAGTGGCAGGCTGAGATTGGAGCCTGGACCCTGCCACCCTGCCCTGGTTGGAAGGGGGGGTGCCAGCATCAGGCTGACCCTGGCTTGACATTCCCATTGCCACTCAGGGGAGCAGAAGGGTTGTGCATCTCCACCTCCCACTAAAACAGGCTGACAGAAGTGACTCCAGTGGGTGACAGTCCCTGACGGCTGAGTGGTGGCTGGGCTGTTGGCTGTACCTGGTAGCACACACTGGGCAGCGCAGCAGCTACCAGGGGCATGCCCAGCTGGTCTGGCAGCAGAAGCTGGCTCCTGAGTGTCCACCTGCAGGTGTTTCTCACTGCAGCATGGCTTGGCAGGTGCATCTATGTGCTTTTCTTCCATTCATTTACCTTTTGAGCTGGGTGGAGCCTGAAGTTCCGTGAACTACTGACGCTTTGTTTGGAAGAGTCACTCTTACCTGTGATTTTAAGTCTGCCTTCACAATTGTTCTAGTTGTACCTTGTTCTGATGCTCTGAGAAGCATCAAATGTTCCCTTTCCCCCTTGCCATGCTTCTTGGGACCCTGTTTCATCCCTTCTTATTTCCCTTTCTGGCCCCAGCCAAAGTGACCTTTCCAGAGACCCCACAATCTCTTTCCTGAGTGGTAGGAGATCATGCTGAGCCCACCGTGCTGCACCCTGAGTTGTTTGCATGTGTTCATTGGGCTTTGCCATCCCACTTTGCCCTGCAAGCCACCTTCAGCCCCAGTGGCCAGGGTCACAGTGGGTAGCAGGCAGCGTGCAGGTTCCCTGTGACATTGGGGGTGGCTGGGTGAGGTGAGAGGTCTCTCTTGTTGCCCCTTCCCCAGGTTGGATCAGTGCTGTCAGCTGGGCTAGGAGAGCTCATTAAAAATCAAACAGCCTGACGTCATGCTGGGGGCACGCCATAAGAGCCTGAACCTGAGACGAGGCTGTGGGGCCCTGCTCACGCCAGTGCTGGGGACTGGGGCAGGTGATACGGTGTACAGACTCCTACCTTGTTACCACAACACCCTGCTAATGCAGTGGCAGAGCAGCTCCCCCCGCCAGGACACCCTTCTTTGTGTGCTAGGTCCTTGTAGCACTGGGATCTTGTGTTCATCACCTCAAGTAGGTTGTGCAGCTGGGACAGGTGGGTGACACTTGTTTCCCTCAGTGTGGGGCTGTGGGTGCTGAGGGCAGCACAAGTAGTAGGTGCAGATGCTCCTCCCGTGCAGCAAGAAATGGGAGTGCAAAACCCGTGGGGGACTCCAGGCTGTTGGCCACTAATGTGAATGCTAATGAGTCTTATTAATCTTGTGTAATGTGGAGGTCTTTCTGACCTTTCCTGCTCACCCTTGTCACCTGTCAGGCAGTGGAGGAGGTGGCATGAACAGCTGTTTTGGTGGGGCAACCCCAACTCTGCCCATCCCTCTGCCCCAGGGACAGCATATGTGGGGTGACCCAAAGAACACCAGACTGCTTAACATCTGTTGGTGCCATGGCCCTTGCTGGTTAGTTCCCTTTGGCTTGGGAAAATGCTGGCTGTACCCTGGCACAGGCTCTTCCAGCCCAGCCCCAGCCAGATGAGGCTGGGATCCAGGCAGCACCCATCCCAGTCCAAACTGCTGGTGTGGCCCAGGGCTGGTGCCTGCAGTGGCTGGTCCCAGTGCTGGTGAAGATGCTGGGGGAAGGACCAGACCCACAAGCAAGGACCAGTTGTGCATTTTCACAGTGGGAGCAACAGCCTGTCAGCAGCTGAAGGGTTGATGATGACTTTGGTGTGCCCCAGCGAGTAGAAGACAGCCTGGGAGCCCACTGAATGCTAACGAGTTTCCATCATGGAAGCTGAAGAGGAACCAAATCAAAGAGGGCACCACTGGGCAATGCCAGGGCGCAAAGCCACTCTCCTGCACCGCCACGTCCCCACCACGCTTGCCTGGGACGCGACACGGGCTGTGAGTGTCGCCTGGGCAGAGGTGTCCCGGTGTCCGCCGAGGCCAGGTGAGACGGGCCTTTTGCACCGCTGGCAGAGCCAGCCCTGGCCGCGCTGCCAAGGTGAAGGGACCCCCGCGCCGTGCCGTGCCGGGGGCTGCCAGGCTGCCCCGGAGGTCTTGGCAGGCGGCGCGGGGGGGGGGGGGGGGAGGNGCGGGGGGGAGCTCGTAGGACGCGGGGCCAGCGCCGCTGGGAAGCAATTACCTCCCCGCTGAGTCCGGCCCTAATCCCCTCGCTCGGCGTGCGGGGAGCCGACTCGCCAAACAAGGCTCAATCA
>VXBZ01012257.1:114934-169310 GCA_013399135.1 Heliornis fulica
GGGCTGTGGGGCCGCTGGCTGCCAGGAGCACCGGTGCTGGGGGCGCCGGCTGACCCACCCGCCGCCCGCCATCACGCACGCAGCGGGGGAGCACCCAACATCCCAGTCCCTGAGCACCGCTGCCCTTCATGCTGCTCACCCAGGGAGGTGGCGTGGCCGTGGCATGGCCTTTTGGAGGACGTGGATGGAGAGCAGGTACTATCCTCCTCCCATTAGATAGCCCTGGCTCGGGGAACCGCCTGCAGGAGATGAGCCTGACCACAGAAGGGGTCTGGGATGGAGCCAGGAAAGGGTGGAAATGCAGTGGCTTCCCGGGTGGCAAGTAGGAGTCCTGCTTTGCAGCCAGCTGAGAGCTTCCCACAGGGGCATAATGCTGTGCTACAGCCTCATCCGAGGGTCTGTCCAGGGCATCAGCTGTCCAGGTGTATGACTGTCCTCTGGTGCTGGCCAGGAGGCTGTGCATCCCCCATCTATCACCTGCTCACCCTTCACCATCCTTCCACCTCTGCACTCCAGGACTATCAGAGCTTTCTGTGCCCTGTGCCGTGGATGGACAAACACCAGCTGCACGATCCCTATGGTATAGGTGATGCTGTGGATGGGGCAGCTGCTCGGGCATCCCTTTGAATTCCCTAGCCAGGAACTCTTAAACCCGGAGCTTTAGAAAAATACCTGGATGTGAAATCTGAAGAGGCAGAAAGGGCAGCTGTGACACGGGGCAGGGGCTGCTTTCTTTGCCCTTCCTCTGTCTGGGCCGGTCTGCTGGCTGGTCCCCAGGTGGGCTGTTGGATGTGTCAGCGCTCATGGTCACTTGCTGTCACTCTGCCTGTGATGGCAGCAGCACGCTTGTATTTGGCGGGTTGCAAGGTGGCACCGGCACAGCTGCCAAGGGTGCCGCAAGCCGCGCAGCAGAGCGAGGAGAAGCCGTGCCATCTGCTGTTTCTTCAGCGCCAAAGTGTAAAGCAAACATAGCTGGGAGCTATGAAACACCAGGAGGGAAGGTGCCATGCCTTGTTCCAGTGCTGGGGCCTGAGGATCCCGCAGGCAGAGCATGTGTTTGTCCCAGTGTCCTCAGCTGTGTAACCGTGCCGGCAATGTAAGCCCAGTGCCAGGCCCTTGCTGAAACCCTCGCATCCAGCGTCTGTCCCTCTTGGCTTCGGTACCCCAACGGCAGCACTTCATCGGTGGCTGTCACAAAAAGCTGTGAAGGGGAGAAGCCTCGACGAGTCAGTTACAACCTTCTAGCAGCGTTTCCCTTGTAAGCTGTAAGTGAGCAGCTTGCAGACAGACGCCTGGGTTTACTCTCTGGGCACGCTGGGACTCCCATGTGCTGGGAGCGGAGAAACGCGAGCAAGGTTTCCATAGGGGGAACAGAACAAGCTGCAGGCAGGGGCTGCTGGAGCTGGGAGGGGTTGCAGAGCACCAAAGGGTGGTGGGTGCTCCTGTGTTTGGCCTTGCCAAACGACACGTTTAATGTCGGAGGATGGGCAGGTGCTGAGGGGGGAAAGGAGCATGATGAGTGTGTTGCTGGGAAGAGCAGTGAACTTCATCTGGGGTATTCTGGAGGGATTTCTAGGGGGTTCCTCCTAGGAGTCAAAAGGGAAAGGGGATTTGGGGTGATACTGTGTCTTTCTGAAAGGTCACTGCAATTCCTGGGGTCCCCGGGGTTCACTGCGTCCCCAGCAGAGGATGGAAAGGGGGTGTTTGCGCCTCAAAGGGTGTCAGGTCCTTCTCCTTCGGGGAGTGCGAGGCGACACCCCCTTCCCTGCCCACCCCATCCCTCCGTCCGGGCGGGCGCAGAGCCGTGGAAAGGGCTGGAGCAGCCTGGGCGGAGCAGGCAGGGCATCCTGGCAGTGCCGCGGAGCGGGCAGAGCGGGCAGCGCAGCCTGGCAGTGCCGCCGCGCGGGTAGCGGTGAAACTGCGGCTGCCGAGCGCCGGGGATCGGGGCTTGACCCTGCCCGGGAGCCTGGGCCCCAGCCATGGTGCTTTGCCAGCCAGGTCCGGCTCTCCAGGAACGGCTCAGAGCAATGCTTCAGCCCCAGCTCCCTGCATCAGCGCCAAAGCGATGCGCTTCGTGTGTGCAGGGCGCAGGGGCATTGCTCTGGCACCTTACAGTGGCTCCTTGGCTGCCTGGGCATCTCACCATCCTTGAGTTTAACTTCTCTTGGGGCATCTGTGCAAGCCATGCGGGTACTTCACGCAGGGAACTTCTCCCTGTTGTGGCAAGGATGTTTTGAGCAGGTGTGAAGTGTCTGTTTGGAGACCCTCCTGGTCTTTTGTAAGCAACTTGTGGGCTACACTGAGCTCATTATCTGGAGGAAATGGTGCACGAAGAAGACCATGGAGGCTGTGCCTCCTGCCTGATCCAGCCCCGCTGTCCTGGGATACCAGGAGTGAACAGGCTTCACAGGGCTGGTGAGCCCAGAGTGTGAAATGCTGGCACCAGGGGCACCTGGGCTGGGATGAGGGTGTTTGCCTGGCCTGTGTAATACCAAGGGGTGTTCTGGGGTGTGTGGGATGCCTCAGTCCTGCTCCTCACTGCTCACCCATGGACTTGCTGCACAGGGCAAATGCCACATCATGCCTCAGTTTCCCTGTGCCATGAGGGAGCTGGGAACTTGGCCTCCTGCCCCTGTGGACCTGGAGTGGGGTGGTGTTGGGGCAGGCAATGTCTGCTGAGCCTGGAGGAGCTCCTGGCTCCTGGAGTGGGAGGGAGAAGGACAGCATGGGAGACATGGGGCACAAGTATGATAGGCAGGTCTCCTGGCTTGAACTGAACGATAGAGTGAACTGAGCTGGTCCACCCAGACCCTACTTTACAGTGAGATTTTTGGCCTCTGGTTGTTAAAAGCCAGTCCAAGTGCAGCAGGGATCCGACCTGCTGCCAGCCCTGGAAACACAGTGCCAGAGCTGGCCCAGTCATACCCCAGCACTGCAGAGTGGGTGATTACATGGACGGTGCTGTGTGATGATGAGGTAATTAATGACCCGATTATTTGTGCCCTCCAAAGTGCGGGGCAGGCTCCATGGGAATGCCTGCTGGAGTCACTAAGTGTAATTACCAGTTAATCAGCAGGGACCTGTAGTTATAGCAGTCATGGCATATTTAAGTATGGAGAGGTTTAGCAGAGCTGTGCCCTGCTGCTCTGCTTGGCAGAGCTGGGGGGCACTGGTAATGGGGAGCCCCAGTCACCTCGGATGGAGCTGATGGTGTTGGTATGGCCAGAAGGGCAGTGGGCAACCCAGGACCTGAAGCCAGATTACAGTTTCCCAGAGCTCCTGAGGGATCACTGAGTGCCAGGGCATGTCCCTGCCTGTGGGCACCCTGGTCCCATGGGGCATCACGCTTTGCAGGCACCGCTCATTTTCCTTCTTGCCTCTTTCTTCTGCAGGGACTTGAGCGAGAACTTCATCCAGGCCATCCCCAGGAAAGCTTTCCGTGGGGCCACCGATCTCAAGAACCTGTGAGTCCCAGCAAGGATGGGCATGGGTGCTGTGTCTGGGTTTGAGGTCAGGTCTGGCAGCAGGAGGCATCCGGTCTCTGCCAGGGCTGTCCCAGCAGTGCTCCCTCTGTCTTTCTCCTGCAGGCAACTGGACAAGAACCAGATCAGCTGCATCGAGGATGGGGCTTTCCGTGCTCTGCGGGGACTGGAGGTCCTGTAAGTGGCATGGGGCTGGCTGGACCCTCCAGCCCACAAGCCCTATATGGGGTGAGGGTATCCCTGGGTGCTCCCTGCTCACTGAGGCACTACAGGGACATCCCTGTTGTGCCATCTCATCACGGTCCCAAAGAGGGGCTGAGCTGGAGTCTGGTGTCACTGCCATGGAGCTGTGCCCCAGGGTCTGATCCTGCCCCATGAGGTCTGCTTTCCTGCAGCTAGCTGTGGATGGAAGAAGCCTGGAAAGGGCAGCAAGCCCTGCCTGGGGGTTTGGGCTGTCCCTATTCCTCATTTCTCTTTCCGTCCGCCCTGTGCTCCCAGGGGTTTGATGTTACCTGGCTCATCTTGCACTCACATTTATAGCCTGGCTGCCCTGACCTGCCTCTCTCTGCCTTCCTGCAGGACCCTGAATAACAACAACATCACTTCCATCCCTGTGTCCAGCTTCAACCATATGCCCAAGCTTCGGACGTTGTGAGTATTGGGTCTCTGGGGGTGGGAGGGACCCCTCGGGCTGGAGTGGGATGTCCCCAGCTCTGCTGTCAGTGATGGCAGCTCAGCAGTGCCAGGAGAGCTCCATGGGAAGGGGATGGAGGGGACACCTCTACAGAGCATCTCCAAGTACTGCCAAGTAACATGATCTTGGCAACTGGCACAGACGATCTTGGGCTCCTCCATATCCCCCTCTGTATGCTGCCAGCCCTTGGGATCAGCCGGGCTGGGGCAGCTGGAGGGTGGGGGTTGGGGGAGGGGTTTAGGCAGGTACCATCCCATGGCCACTGACTGCCCTGTTTGTCACAGCCGCCTCCACTCCAACCACCTCTTCTGTGACTGCCACCTGGCCTGGCTCTCACAGTGGCTGCGCCAGCGTCCCACCATCGGGCTCTTCACCCAGTGTGCTGCTCCGGCCCAGCTCCGTGGCCTCAACGTGGCTGAGATCCAGAAGAATGAATTCAGCTGCTCTGGTGAGGGAGACAGGGGAGGTGACAAGTGCCAGGGCAGGGACTTGGGTGGGGAGATGAAGCCTGACCCATCAGTGCAGCCAATCTCTGCTCCCAGCTCTGAGCCTGGATGCACGCTGTGGGCTTGGCTCAGGTCAGCGTTGTCCCCAGTGTGGGGACAACATCGTGACAGCACCACTCTATCAGTGAGATAAAGGGCGTCTGTGTCCTTGGAGCCGTGTGCCTTTTGCATGGGGTTGGGTGCATGAGGCAGGACCTTGTGCCACCCTCTCAGGGATGCCATGGGCTGGTGGAGCACCCCAAGCTGTCACCAGGGTCCCTTCCTTGGGGTGCTGCCATGCACCGGCCTGGCCCAGCTCTTTGGGACTCGTATTCTGACTGCTTCCTCGGCAGGACAAACGGACCTGGCACGTGCCCAGCTCTGCAGCTTGTCCTCTGGCTCCTGCCCGGCCATGTGCACTTGCAGCAACGGCATCGTGGACTGTCGGGGCAAAGGGCTGACAGCCATCCCCGCCAACCTGCCCGAGACCATGACGGAGATGTGAGTAGAGCCCCGTGCTGTCACTGCTGTGCTCAGGGTGGCTTGAGGCAGTGGGCACACGGGGGCGAGCCCAGGGCTCAGCCACCCTGCGGGCCGGCAGGCATTGCCCTTCTCCAGTGCTGCCCAGATTTAGCCCTGGATTTAGCTGCATTAAAAATGTAAATAGAGAAATAATCTCCTTAGGGGAATCCAATTATGGAGTAAAGCCCCTGCTGTGATGGTGCACAGACCCAGGGTGCTGGGGGGTGGAGGTATTCCCCCACCCCAGCCATCATGGTCCCCCCACCCATAGCACCCCTCCCTGACAGAGAAAGCCCTGACCAGAAGCTGCAAGCTGTTCTGGGGGTGCCACCCCAGTGGGGTAACTTACCACAAGCCCGGGGGATTATTGCCCACCAGCCTTCTCAGTGGGGTGCTGGGGCTCGGCCAGCCCTACAGCCCTCATCTGCCCCTCTTCTGTTTGCAGACGCCTGGAGCTCAATGGTATCAAGTCCATCCCCCCAGGTGCCTTTTCCCCCTACAAGAAGCTGCGGAGGATGTAAGTGTACAGCCCCCACCAGCCCACCCTGAACCCCTGCACCCTCGACCCTGCTCTCTGCTGCCGAGAGCCTGCAGCCCCCCTCTCCCACAGGCATGTGGCACATGCCGTGGTGTGGGTGCCCCACATGGTAGCACTGGGATGGGGTCTCACCCCCAGTACTGTATGTAGGGTGCTGGGGGGTGTCCCCTGGACCCAGCAGGAGGATAGGGGGCATGGGATGAGAGAAGAGGGGTCCAGGCCACCTTCTCCCTTTGGTTTTCAGAGACCTGAGCAACAACCAGATCTCAGAGATTGCCCCCGACGCCTTCCAGGGACTGCGCTCGCTGAACTCCCTGTAAGTGCTCGCACCAGGGTGAGGGAGATGAGGTGGGGTGGACACTGCACCCACTGAGCTGTGCCCCACACTGCACCCCCATCCTTCTCACACCAGCCTTCCTCTCCCAGGGTGCTGTATGGCAACAAGATCACAGACCTCCCCAAGGGCGTCTTCGGGGGACTTTATGCTCTGCAGCTGCTGTAAGGCACTGGTGGCTGGGTTGGCTGCTCTGCAAGGGACATCAGGAGGAGGGGCTGAGGTCCCCAGCGCCCGTGTTGCCGTGAAGGAGTTGCCCAGTCTCGCCTCCCTCTCTCCTTCCCAGGCTTCTCAATGCCAACAAGATCAACTGCGTGCGGGCGGATGCCTTCCAGGACCTGCAGAACCTCTCGCTGCTCTCGCTCTATGACAACAAGATCCAGAGCCTGGCCAAGGGCACCTTCACCTCCCTGCGGGCCATCCAGACCCTGTGAGTGCCTGTGCCAGCTCCGATGCCTGGGTGGGCGGGTGCCTGGGGAGAAGCTTCTTGTGGGTAGCCAGGGCTGGATCTGGCAGTTACCTGCTGCCACCATGCTGTGTCACCCCTTGTCCCTGGTGGTGTGTCACCCATTATCCCTACTGCAGGCACCTGGCCCAGAACCCTTTCGTCTGTGACTGCAACCTGAAGTGGCTGGCAGACTTTCTTCGTGCCAACCCCATCGAGACCAGCGGTGCCCGGTGTGCCAGCCCCCGACGCCTGGCCAACAAACGCATCGGCCAGATCAAAAGCAAGAAGTTTCGCTGCTCGGGTGAGAGTTGTCCCTGTCCCCACAGAGGCTGTCCTCAGCCTTGCCCCAACCCCGGTGTGTGTGTGCTCAGCAGTGCTGATGTGCCTTTTTCTCCACAGCCAAAGAGCAGTATTTCATCCCAGGTAAGATGATGAGCCACCCGTGTGTGTGCGCGCAGGTCTGTGTGTGGTGCCCTTTTGGCCAGGCTGCCTGCAGAGGTGGTTGTGCCAGAGCCCCGTGGGCTGGCCTGGCAGGACCACCCTGCCTTTCCCATCTTTTCTGTCTGCCAAGTTCCCAGGTGCCGCTGTAGCAAAGGTCCTGGGTACTGGGATTTGTCAGCGTCTCCTGTTACGCTGGATGGGCACAGACATGTCCCTGGGGTCCAGATCTGGCTGTGGGAGGGGACGGGATGGTGGGCAGCTCAGCCCCCCATGTACACAGGATGAATATCCCTGCAGAGAAGCTGCTTTGCCTACAGAGAGGGGTAGCATGTGTTTGGGACGAGGGGAGCTGGGGAGGAGATGGAAGCCTGGGGTGTGGGAGGAGCAGGGGAGGGGAGGGTGCAGGGGCAGCCCCCATGCTGCTGCCTGCGGGAGCCCACGCTGCCCTCACCGGTGTACAGGGACAGAGGATTACCAGCTGAACAGCGAGTGCAACAGTGACGTGATCTGCCCCCCCAAGTGCCGCTGCGAATCCAACGTGGTTGAGTGCTCCAACCTGAAGCTCACCAAGATCCCGGAGCGCATTCCACAATCCACAGCTGAGCTGTAAGAGCCTCCTCCCTCCTACCCCACCTGGGATGGAGCACTCCTGCGTTTGGAGCATTGCCAGTGATGGTCTTTGGCTCAGGGTTTGGTCTGTGCCAGGCCCTCCGCAGCCATCCTGAGCTCTTTTCCCTGCTGCCCACCCCAGGCGCCTGAACAACAATGAAATCTCTGTCCTGGAGGCCACCGGCATCTTCAAGAAACTTCCGCATCTGAAGAAGATGTGAGTATCGGGCAGGCACAGCCCCTTTGGGAGGGCTGGAAAGGCACATGGGGGGTCCTGATGTCAGGGCAGCCTGGGAGTGAAATGAGGGGCACATCCCGACCTGAGGGACTGGACATCACAGCGTGATCACTGGGACCGGGGAGAGGCCGAGCTCCAGATAAGGCCAGGGCAGAGCCCCCCATCCCAACCTGCTTTCCTTTCTCCACAGCAACCTCAGCAACAACAAGGTGTCGGAGATCGAGGACGGGGCATTCGAGGGGGCATCCTCTGTCAGCGAGCTGCACCTCACCGTCAATCAGCTGGAATCGGTGCGGAGCGGCATGTTCAGGGGCCTGGACGGGCTGAGAACCCTGTGAGTTTCCCCTGCACCATGGGCACAGGGATGGGGATGTCCCTGCTCCTTGCTTCCCTGTCCTGCCTATGCTGTGGGTCTGGTGCCATCAGCGTGGCTACAGGCCCAGCTCAGGAGTACCTTACCCATCTGCTGGCTGTATCCAGAGCTGGGGCAGTGGCTGGCTTTCACCGCCCAGGGTCTGGCTCAGGCTTGTTCTGCAGCCTGGCAGCGAGGTGGGCGCAGCCTGGGCACTGCAGAGGTGGGATTTCCCCATGGCACCTACCCAGTTTACTAGGTGGCCATGTCTCCTTCCCTCCACAGGATGCTGAGGAACAACCGCATCAGCTGCATCCACAACGACAGCTTCACGGGGCTGCGCAACGTCCGCCTGCTCTCCCTGTACGACAACCAGATCAGCACCATCACGCCGGGTGCCTTTGACACGCTGCAGTCCCTCTCCACACTGTATGTCTTGGGCTCAAGGGGGAGCTGCTTCCAACCCGTTCCCATCATGGCAAGGGGCTGCAGGGGGTCCCCTTGCTTGGTGGCTGCTCAGGTGATGTCCTCGCTCTCCCTTCCATGTGCAGGAACCTGCTTGCCAACCCCTTCAACTGCAACTGCCAGCTGGCCTGGCTGGGGGACTGGCTGCGCAAGAGGAAGATTGTGACGGGGAACCCACGGTGCCAAAACCCCGACTTCCTCCGGCAGATTCCGCTCCAGGACGTGGCTTTCCCCGACTTCAGGTGTGAGGAAGGTAACTCACGGGCCCCACGGTGCCGGGTGTGCGGGGTGGGGAACCAGGCTACTACTCCCAGGCTGGCACTACACTGCCTTTCCCAGCCCCATCCCTGCTCCCAGGATGTTTGGCAGTGCCCGTGGCGAGTGGGTAGGTCAGGGGGTCCCTCAGCCATCCTCCCCCAACGATGCACAGGTTGCCCTCCCCGGTAGCTAACACAGGGGGGCTGCGCTCAAGCTGCTCTGGTGCTGGGACGGGAGTTTGCACCCGCTGCACCCCGTGACAGGTCCATGGTGGCACACGCTGTGCCCCGGGTGCTGGCAGGAGCAGGTATGGAGCCCATCCTGCTCCTTCCCTCCCCAGCCCTGCATGCAGACGGAGCAGGCGGGGAGTTGAGAAAAAGGCCTTATATATTTTTTTTATTTTTATTTTAAATTCCAAACAGTTTTTGAGCTCTCTGGAAAATATTTACAAACAAATCATCGTCTCTTCTGCTTTCCCTCCTCCACCATGTCAAAGACTGAAGGGTTGCATCCTGCGCCTTCCCTAACAGTGCGAGATAGCATACGGTCGTTCTGGGGATGCCTCTCCCGCAGAAGCCCAGTGCTGGGCTGGGGAAGGGGGAAGCAAGGCTGGCTCCTCTGGCTGCTCGGCGCAGACACCTCTCCCTCCAGCCTGTGCCCGCAGGACGGGTGATGGAGGTTATTTCAGGAGGATTTGCAGGGCTGAACCCCTTCCTCTGTGTCCCCTCTCTGTCATCCCCTGGGATGACATTTTTTGTTTGAAAATGGTGAAAGTCAGAGCAGACCTGAGCTTGCTGGTTGCATCCATCCCGGTGGGGCAGGCAGTTTCTGAGCTTATTCCCTGCAAGCAGACTGCCTGCAGCCCCCGGCTTTGGGGGTGAGAGGGATGTTTGGTACAGGAGGGCAGCACCAGGCATGGAGTTCAGCCTCACATGGTGCCCAAAGGGTGGGTCCTGGTGACTTTGTGGCTTTCTGTGCCTGGTGCAGGTCAGGAGGAGACCAGCTGCATCCCCCGGCCCCAGTGCCCACAGGAGTGCACCTGCCTCGACACCGTTGTCCGCTGCAGCAACAAGCACCTCAAGGCCCTTCCCAAGGGGATCCCCAAGAATGTCACGGAGCTGTGAGTGGTGGGCGAGTGCCCAGGCTTTCCCCCCCAAGTGTGACTCTGGGTGGGAGGGTCTCTGCTGTGTGGTGGCAGGTGTTGGGGCAGAGATGCACCCTCCTACACCCCTATCCTGGATGAGTAGTGGGATTAGGACCCCCACCCAGTCGAGGAGCTCTGTCCAACCCTGACCCCTAGCACAGGGCTCAGCAAGTCTCTCCGCCAACTCAGGGCTGCCAATGGGTGTTGTCACAGCAGCCAGGTCCCTGGTTTTTGGGATGGAGCCACCCTGCCTCTGCCAGCTCCCAGTCCCTCTCTGCTGGCACTTCTCACCGTGGCTGCAGGGAGGCCTTTGGCAGCCCCAGCTCCAAACACACGGGCAGCGGGGTCAGGCCCCTATCGGAGAGGATGTCAGGGAGGTGCCCAAGCAGCTATGGTGGATCTGGGTGTGTGTGTCACTGCTAGAGGGGCTCTGCACCCCTCTGGGTTGGGGGATGGCTGCCAGCCCTGCGTGTGGGGGTGTGTAGGTACTAGCTGTGCACATGTGTGTGTGTACCACCCCCTCACAGCCCTGTGCTGTCTCGCACACCCCTCCTCTCTGCACACCTGCCACTCTCTCACACATGCCTTGGGAGCGGTGATGGCCACCCACACTCACACTGGATGTGTAAACATAGCACGTGGCTGGCTTGTGCTCGCACACGCAGGCTGCTGGGAGACTGGCCCAGGGGACCCTCCTGCAGAGCTCCCCCAGCATGCTAATGTGCTCACACACTGGCTCACCACCAGCTGAGGGGTCCCGCAATAGCCCCACAAGCCCTGAGAGCCAAGGGGAAGGTGATCCTGGAGATGCTCCTCAGAGTCTGTGGGGGTGTGTCTGTACAGGAGAAACAGGAGGGCAGAGGGAGGGACTACCTGCCCCTTGGCCACCCCGAGGTGCTTTTGTTCTTCCTTGCAGCTACCTGGATGGAAACCAGTTTGCTCAGGTCCCAGGGCAGCTTTCCACCTTCAAGTACCTGCAGCTTGTGTAAGTAGCCATGTGCTGGAGCCCAGTCCAACTGCTGGGACCTGTGGGTGAGGACAGAGGCTGTCCCCATGGTGCACAATCCTGAGGAAGAGCCTAGCAGTGTGCAGGGACCCCCGTCAGCACTCTGTGTTCCCCCTCCACACTGGGACACAGCTGATGCTCAGCTCCTGGGTGCTGTAGCCTGCGCTGCGGCCGGGCACCAGGTGAAGGGGTGACAACGGCATTACGGCCGGCACCCTCTGTGACAGGCTGTGCTGCGCTGCCGTTTGCACCCCACTGCCGATGAGCAGTGAGGGGAATGGGGTCCAGCAGTCTCCAAGCCCTGGGGTTTCTATTTTCCAGCGACCTGAGCAACAACAAGATCAGCTCCCTGAGCAACTCCTCCTTCACCAACATGAGCCAGCTCACGACCCTGTAAGTGCGGTCCCTGCGGCGTGCCGTGCCAGGCTGCAGCCTGGCTGAGCTGCAGGGGTCTGTGTTCCTAAGGAACCCTGAGGACGGGGGTGGTGCGGACACCACGGTGTCCTCCCTCCACCTGGGGGAAGCTGTGTTAGCACTGGGGCTTGTGCATGGAATGGCTGGATGAGCACGCAGCCTGGGTGGGTTTCTTGCAAGCAGACAGGGTGGTGCCCCCTAGCAGTGTGTTGCCTCCTCCTTCCCTTCCGCAGGATCCTCAGCTACAACTCCCTGCAGTGCATCCCTCCGCTGGCCTTCGAGGGGCTCCGCTCCCTGCGGCTGCTGTGAGTACCTGCGCATAGCCCCGCTCCAGCACCGCTCGGCCCCTTCTCTGCTGCTGCCTGAGTGCCCGTGTCCCTGTGCCCGCCTGGAGCTGGGGGCAGGCAGGGTCCAGGCTGCAGGAGGAGCAAGGGAAGGTGTGTCAACCTCTTGGAGATGATTGTGCTTTTGCAGCAGTGGCTGTGTGGTGGGGTCCAGCTCTGCCACCCACGCCTGGACCCATGGAAGGGGGTGCAGCCCAGCTGTCTGCGACATTTGCTGCCCATCCCAGAGCCACAGTGATCACAGGACCCTCTGTTCTCTGCAGGTCTCTCCATGGCAATGACATCTCCAGCCTTCCAGAGGGCATCTTTGCAGATGTCACCTCCCTGTCCCACCTGTGAGTATTTCCTGCTTGTCACGGTACACTTGAGGTGGACACATGATGGTTCCACAGGCCCAGGACCAGACGCAGGCTCAGGAGACCTCTGAAAACCATGGGCCTGAGCCCACCTTCTC
Source organism: Heliornis fulica (assembly GCA_013399135.1). Lineage (NCBI taxonomy): Eukaryota > Metazoa > Chordata > Aves > Gruiformes > Heliornithidae > Heliornis > Heliornis fulica. Next base: position 127,163 of record VXBZ01012257.1, read on the forward strand.
TGGGGGCTGAGCTGCCTCCTCTCCTCAGCCCTGGGCTGGCACTTGGGGCAGCGTTTATGGGGCAGTGCCCTGCCTGCTCCCCCTACCCTCGCCCAAGTTCAGGCTGCAGCTGAGCCTCCCAGTGTTGCTGGGATGATTTTTTGGGCCTGGCTAGCGGTGGCATGGAGCCCCCCTGCCCCCCCAGGTATCCTGTATCCCTTAATATGCAGATTGAGCCATGCAAGGTGCTGGCACGGCTGTGGGTTGGTGGGGGCTGCTCTGATCCATGTCAGCATGCCTTTAGCCTCCTACCAGGGTGCTTCTGTGCAGCAGAACCCCCAAATCTGTCATTTAGCATCCTGCTGGTGCCAACGTTTCAGCCCCTCTTTGAGGGACCCCCAGGAGCACAACCCTATAAGCACTGCCTGGGGTTCAGCTTTGCTCACTGTGACTTCCTGGTCCCTTCCCTGTCCCTGCACAGCTGTTCCTACCTGTCTGCCAGTGTCTGGTCCTGCTCCTGGCATCCTGGGCAGGGGTCTCAGGCTGTTCATCCAGCCTGTGGAGAGCAGCTTCATTCCTGACCCTGGCCTTCCTGCGTTTTTTGGGAGCAGCAGTTAAACTGCTCAGTCTGGGCTTCCCTGGCCCGTCACCAATTGTCCTTGCCGAAGCGCAGTGCTGCCGCTGGCACCACCATTTCCCGCAGGGCTGAGCTGTGTCACCAGCCGGCGCTATCAGTGCGGTAGGACCAGGTCTGTCAGCCCCGGTGGATCTGCCATCCGGACCACCTTCCTTCTGGACTGCCATCCCTTTCCGTTGTCACAGGTGTCGGTCACACTAGGCCTCCATCACCTTTGCAGTGGTGGAGGATGCAAAGACGCGTCAGACCCCTCATCTCCCACGTCATCCCTGACATGGAGCAGAGCGACCCTTCCTCCTCCTCCTCCTGCTCCTCCTCCCTTGGAGCGATCCCTGCTCTGCCCTGATACTGTCCCCATGCGCTCTGGCTGCAACCTGCTGCTTGTCCCCAGCAGCCCCCTCCCATGCCCCTGCCCTGCCCACTCGCACAGCAGAGCCCACGCTGGCCCCGCAGCTCAACGGGCTTCTGCACAGCCTCGTGGTGCTTCGCCTGGTTTGTGCTGGGCTCAGGCTGCTTTGTTTCAGTGCCGGTGTGGGACCCCCAAGTATTTCCAGAGGAGAGACCCAGCATGGAGCCACAGGGCACTGCATGGGGCTGTGGGGCTGGCAGGAGGGTCATCTGCTGGGCAGCGTTGTAGGGCTGAACATGTAACCCCAGACAAGTGACCAAGTACTGTCCCTTTCCCAAGGTCTCTGAGCCCAGTTCCCTGCCAAGGTCAGTGGGTGCAGTTTCACCCCTTTGTCTCCCCTGCAGAGCCATCGGGGCCAACCCCCTGTACTGCAGCTGCAACCTGCGCTGGCTCTCCAGCTGGGTCAAGACAGGGTACAAGGAGCCAGGCATTGCCCGCTGTGCTGGGCCCCCTGACATGGAAGGCAAGCTGCTGCTCACCACCCCTGCCAAGAAGTTCGAATGCCAAGGTGAGAGGTGCCTACGCTGTGTGTCTGTCCATCCATGCCCTCCTCAGGCACCACGGACACCTCCCCATCACTCCCTGCACTGACATTTGTCTCCGTGCCTACTGTCCTGCAGGTCCTCCTGCCCTGAGTGTGCAGGCCAAGTGCAACCCCTGTCTCTCCAGCCCCTGCCAGAACCAGGGCACTTGCCACAATGACCCCCTTGGCTTCTACCGCTGTACCTGCCCCAGTGGCTACAAGGTACCCTGGTCCCGTGGGTCCCCAGCCCTGGTCCTGACACATCGCAGTGTCCCTCACAAGTGGGACAGGGCAGGGGGAGCTGGGCATGGTGCTGTAACACCCTTCTCTCACCCAACTCTCCCTCCTTTCCCAGGGGAAGGACTGCGAGGTTCCACTCAGTAGCTGCTCCTCCAGCCCCTGCGCCAATGGGGGGACCTGCCAGCCCCAGGAGGGGGAAGGACCTGGGTTTAGGTGAGTGCCGAACAGGAACCCGCAGGAGATAAATGTTTGGGCAGTGGTGTGAAGCCTTGTCACTCTGGAGATGAAGTCTGATGCTTCCTTCCCTCCTGTGTGCTCCCTTGGTCCCCTGCACTGACCTGGCAGCTCCATCCCGTGCTGCCCGCTGTCTGCAGCCCTGCCTGCACCTCCTGATAGCACAGTGCCAGCAAGGCTGAGCACTGGCTCTGCTGCGCCGTGCCCCCCAGCCCTGCAGGAGCTTAGAGAGGGTTCCAACCCCATGGGAGGTATGAGGAGGCAGAGGGCAGCAGGGTTTGGGGCTGGGATCTGGCTGCTGCAGCAGGACTGACTACATGGGATGGGACAGGATGTGGCCCTGGGGTTGCTGCTGCTCCTGGTGGGGCTGCTGTGCCCCTGCACAACCCTCACTACCCCGAATGCTTCAGCTGTTCTGGGAACTGGGGTGCAATTAGCAGCTGAAAATAGAGGCAGGCTGGGGGCGAGGAGGTGGGCTGCGCAGCTGCCCGGCGAGCTGAGTGGCCTCTCAGCCCGTTGTCGTGGCAACTCAGCATCCTTGTGGTGGGCTGTGCTTGGTGTTCGGGAAGAGGGCACCAGACTCTGCTCTCCAGAGCCTCTCGGCATGTGTGCTCTATGCCCGGGTCCTGTGCCTGCTGTCTTGGGATGGTACCCCCGAAACACTCCATTTCCAACCCCCTGACATTGCCCCATGTCCCGTGGCAGGTGCCTGTGCCCAGTGGGCTTTGAGGGCCAGAGCTGCCGCTCCACCAGCGACCCCTGCAAGGAGCATAGCTGCAAGAACGGGGGCTCCTGCATGCCCAGTGCCACCAACTACACCTGCGTGTGCCCTGCCCACTACACAGGTACCCGCTGTGAGGGCCAGCCATCCCATAACCTCACGTCCCAGCAGAGTGATGCACCCAGCATTTCTCCATTCCACTCAGGAGGGCTAATTGCTCCTCTGCTTGCCATCCTTGTGGCTCTCACTGTGGCCTCTGGGCTCCTCTGGGGCAAGAGCTGCCTCTGCAGAGCCGAGCCCTGCACCCATGGCAATGCAAGTGATAGGCTTGATGGAGTGAGCTGAGCCCACCATGGGCTCCCCCTGTCCTGTGGGGTCTAGGGATGCCCCTCCAGTCCTGGAGAGGTGCAGGGAGCAGGCTGGGCACCCCTTGGCACCCCCTTTTCTGTCTCCCAGGGGATTTCTGTGAGCAGCTGCTGGATTTCTGCTCAGCCGAGCTCAGCCCATGCCAGTATGGCTCTACGTGTATCTCCACCAGCCAGGGGCCCAGGTGAGTCCCATCCCCAAGCTGTCTGCCAGCAGGATCAGGGGGTTGCTTCCGGGGGGCTGCAGCTGGCAGGCTGGGGAGGTGGTAAGGGCTGGGGGACACCAAGAGGAGCGGGTGGGCAAGGAAGGGGTGGCCATGCGCTCTCCTGGCTGCTCCAGGTGTGAGTGTGCGCCTGGCTATGTGGGGAGAAACTGCAGCGAGGACTTCGATGACTGCCAGGATCATCGGTGCCAGAACAATGCCCAATGCCTGGACGAGGTGAATGGCTACTCCTGCCTCTGCACCGAGGGCTACAGGTACTGCCAGCGAGATGGGGGGGTCACTGGGGGATAATGGGGATGGTTTTGTGTCACTGTGTAAGAGGAACTGGTCCTGACTATCATATCCTTCCTTCCCTCCCTCCCTCCCTCCCTCCCTCCCATTGCAAAAGGCTGGGGCTGTGGGTGTCCAGGGATGGAGGCTGAAGAGAGCCAGTGTCCCTGGGGAGGGACCCCAGGGTAGGGCTTGCATCCCTCTAGTGCCGCTGCTCGGAGAGCCTCCCTGGGGACCCCAAAACAGGGTGTTGCCAGGGCTCTGGGGCGGTGGGCAGTGGGAAGGGTGCTTTCCCAGCCCCATACCCAGAAGTACCCTTGGCCCTGCAGTGGCCAGCTCTGTGAGATGCCACCCCGCACTGCCGGCCAGCCTGGCCTCTGCGAGCGAGCCGAGTGCCAGAACGGAGCCCCATGCGTGGAGCGGGGCACCCGTGCCCTCTGCCAGTGCCTGCCTGGCTTTGGCGGCCCCAAGTGCGAGAAGCTGCTGAGTGTCAACTTTGTGGACCGTGACACCTACTTGCAGTTCACCGACCTGCAGGACTGGCCCCGGGCCAACATCACCTTGCAGGTGAGGGCTGGCGGGGGAGAGGTCGGTGGGGGGGTGGCATGGTGGGAGGGGTGGGAGTGTGTGTGCTGTTTTGGGGATGTGAGTTCCCATCTTGCCCCCTGCCAGGTTTCCACGGCTGAAGGCAATGGCATCCTGCTGTATAATGGTGACAGCGACCACATGGCTGTGGAGCTGTACCAAGGCCATGTCAGGGTCAGCTATGACCCTGGCACCCATCCCAGCTCAGCCATCTACAGGTACCTGCCACCCTTCCCTCTTTGCTGGGGACCACAACCCTCATTGCACAGGCTTGGCGGGGGGTGTCCCTGTTGACCCAGCCTTCCTCACCAGCGCCGAGACCATCAATGATGGGCAGTTCCACACTGTGGAGCTGGTGACCTTCGACCAGATGGTGAACCTCTCCATTGACGGTGGCAGCCCCATGACCATGGACAACTCGGGCAAGCACTACACACTGAACAGCGAGGCTCCCCTCTATGTGGGAGGTAGGACAGAGCCTGGGGGGCTAGGGGGAGGGTAGCCAGGCAGGCTGACAGCCCTCCCTGTTCTCCCTAGGGATGCCCGTGGACGTCAACTCGGCTGCCTTCCGCCTCTGGCAGCTCCTCAATGGCACCAGCTTCCATGGGTGTATTCGCAATCTCTACATCAACAACGAGCTGCAGGACTTCACCAAGACGCGGATGACGCCGGGAGTGGTGCCAGGCTGCGAGCCCTGCCGCAAGCTCTACTGCCTGCACGGCATCTGCCAGCCCACCAGCGCCCAGGGGCCTGTTTGCCACTGCGAGCCTGGCTGGGACGGGCCCCACTGCGACCAGCCCCGCGACGGCCCCTGCCAGGGGCACAAGTGAGTGCTCCTGCCCCATTGGCTGCCCTGTGGGGACCCATCTGCCTCACTGGCTGTCCTGAAGCAACAGCACTGCCCATTGGCTACCCCACAGTGATCTACCTGCCCCATTGGCTCTGTGGGCGCCCCTGTTCATTGACTGCCCCACTCCGCCAGCTTGTTGGCTGCCTCATTGGATGTGCCTCACTGGCCACCCCTCTCATCCCTGCCCTCCAATGGCTGTTCCTCCTCGCTGCCTGCCCTGCCCCCCCTCCCATTGGTTGTCCACCCTCCCATTGGTTGTCCACCACCCTCACCCAGGTTAAGCCAGCAGTGCCATGCCATGGCGGGGCCATGTCAGTGGTGCCAAGCCATGCGATGCAATGCCATCCCATGCCGTTGCCAGTAGCAGTTGTGCCAGGGCTGTACTGTGCCAGTGGTGCCATGCCAGAGTCACACCAGTGCCATGTTGTTCCCTGTGCCATGCTGTGCTGGTGGGCCATGCATGCAGGTGCTGTGCCATGCCAGTGGGTGCCTGACAGTGCTGGGTGCCCACAGGTGTGTGCACGGGCTGTGCCTGCCCCTCGACGCCCTCTCCTACAGCTGCCAGTGCCATGAGGGCTACCAGGGTGCTCTCTGCAACCAGCCCACCGAGCCACCTGACCCCTGCCGCCAGCGGCCCTGCGTCCATGGCCACTGCCGCCTCACCCCGGATGGCCAACCCACCTGCGAGTGTCACAGTGGCTACACCGGAGCCCTCTGTGACCAAGGTAGGTGCCGGGGAGGTGGGTGCCAGGGTGGGCAGCCCCACGCCGGCACGCTGTGCTGAGCATCACCCTCCTGCAGAGCCAGAGTGCCGCGGGGAGCCGGTGCGGGACTACCACCAGGTGCAGCGGGGCTATGCCATCTGCCAGACGACGCGGCCGGTGGCTTGGGTGGAGTGCCGGGGGACCTGCAGCGACCCTGGCGCTGGCTGCTGCACCGGGCTGCGGCTCAGGCGCAGGAAGTACGCCTTCGAGTGCAGCAATGGCGCGACCTTCGTGGAGGAGGTGGAGAAGCCCAGCAAGTGCGGCTGCAGCCAGTGCCTGTGAGCGGCCACCGGCCCCGGAGAGGCAGGGGGCCGGCGGAACCCCCCCCCGGAGCCAAGGACCTCACTTTGCCCTGCAGCCACAGTGCTGCTTGCCAGGTGTTCTGACCCGCAGCTGCGCTGGAGGAGCCCGGCAGAGGGTAGAGCTGTTGCATCTAGAGGGTTGGGGGGGGTGGGGGTTGGAAATGTAAAAGAAAAAAAAACAAACCCACAAACAAAGCAAATGTGTAGATAGAGAATTTTTTTAAGAACTGCAGCTACACAGATGTGTGGATTCGGGGCGGGCGCTCAGCCCAGCTGCTCGCTGCGGCGCTCTGCCTTGCCCTCATGTCCCCCTGCGTGTCCCCTCCCTGGCAGCCCCAGCCCTTACATCCAGTGTGGTGAGCCAGAGGCTTCTCCAGCTCCTGGGGCTGGAGCGGGGAGGCCTGATGTGGCCAAGCTGTGTGGGCCGTGGCGAGACGGGGTTGGCAGAGGGCTGCACAGGCTGGTGAGCCCAGAGGCCAGCACCTCTTCCCTGGCAGCCCTGCTGAGGACCTGCTGCCACCCTGATGGCTGTGGCAGTGAGCAGCTCCCTGGGGCTGGGGTGCTGGATCCTCGAGCACCCCAAATAATGTCACCAGCTCCGTGGTCACAGCCTGACCCACTGGTAGCACCCCTGGGCTGTGCTTGCGGTCTCTGGGGTGCTCTGCTCCAGCCCAGGGTGGTCCCAGGAGCACTGAGTGGGTCACAAGCAGTGGGGTGCAGACATCTGGTGGGGGTGGTACAAGCACCAGCCTTGCCCTATGGTCCAGCACTGTGCTCTTAATGCAGAGATGGTGCTGTCCTGAACGCCCCCAGCCCAGCCAGGTGGCTCTGTGTAGAGGCGGGACCTGTATGGGGTAGCACAGGAGCTTCTTTCCTCCAGGCTCAACCCTGGGGGAGCTCTGCAGCCGAAGAGAGGTCCTCCATGTCCCTCTTGCCTAGAGAGGAGGGCAGGAGGCTGCTGGGCCAGCCAGGGTGTGTGTTTGCTGCGCACAGTGCCAGGGCTTGAGCCTTGTTTGCTGGGGCCATTTGAAGAGGCTGAAGATGCTCAACCCTGCAAGCCTGGAGCTGCCACCACTGCCAGGGCAGGTCCCACTAGCTCCTAGACTCAGGTGCTGGGGCCCGGGCAGTGCCCCTTAGAGCCCACACCGGCGTGGGCACCCATCATGGGGTACTGCACACCCCCGACCTCTGCAGCATTGCTTCTACATCCTTGGGGATCAAGAATGGTGGGAACCCAACCAGGGACACTGCCTGGACAGTGCGTAACCACGTCACTTGGGAAGACAAACTCACCTCAGGGCTGCAGCCCCTCCCCCAGTCTGTCCATCTCACTGCTCCAGCGCAGCGGCTTCAGGTCTGCACTGCCAGCGGCGGCCGGGCTCCAGGCATCTCCTCCGGGTCCAACCAGCTCCGCAGGTGCCGCCACCATCCCTGCTCACCACCGGCATCCGGGACATTCCCAACACGACGGGCATGTGTTTGTGCCAGAAGCGCCCTCCCCAGAGGAGCCCCCTCTGCCACCCAGAGGAGCCGGGATGCGTCTCTCTTTGCCCGTGGCCCGGATGGGGCTTGGTTGTGTTGTGTTTCTGTTCTTGCTGTAAGCTAACCGCTAAAGTATCTCTTTATACAGAATACTTACAGATTCTAATATATATTTGTATTTCATTTTGTTATAGTATTTTTATATGTTCGGGGTCAACAAATGATGTTTTCTTTTTGTTTACAGATGCTACTGGGCAGGAAAATGACGGTGGCTTTGTTTGGCCCGTGGGGTTTTTGTGTGTCACTGTTGAAGACGCTGGTTTGTACTAGGCTGGTGAGGGAGGCACTCGGCATCCTTCCACCGGCAGAGGCTGTATTGTTTTAGGATGTTTGGTATTGTCTATGTTGTCTTCCATGTGAACATGACATTTATTCATTCAGAGGCTCGGCCTCTTCTTTCCTGGAGGGGAGAAGATGGTGCTTAGGAGCTGCTGGGTGTATGAGGAGAGGTAGCAACGTTGGTCCTGCCATGGGGGACAACCTTCTGCACCTCGAGCAGCCACATCTGGGCAGGGCATCTCCCAGGACATGCTGCTCCGGGCTGAGGGCTCAGCTCTGGGAGAACTGAGGAGGTTATCCCTATGATACCACGGAGCCATCGCTACCCAGGCTGGGCATGGGACAGCGTCAGAATATGCAGGGCCAGGGGTCTGCTGTAGGGGTACAGCTCAGGGGGGATGGGATGGGACAGGGCACCTCTAACTCTTTGGGGAAGGGGAGAGGGCACCTGGCAGCACCGAGAAGTTGAACTGTTTGTGCCACAAACACAAAGCCACTGCGGGAAGCAGCACCATCACCTCGTCCCATCACCTGGATGTTCCTATCTACCCTCCAGAAAGGAAGGGGTCCCATGTGGAGGGTACCAGCCTGCCCCCGCCACCACCTTGTGCACTCACTCACCTTTGCCTGTCCCCAGTTACCACACAAAACAAGCGTTGATATCAAAGAAACGTTTAATAAGCTGCAATAAAATATGGACCTTTAGAAAGCTCATAGGGTGAATATTGACAGTGGAGGAAGAAAAGAAAACGAGGTGGTGGGAATCCTTGAGGAGTTCAGATCTGAGTCAGGGACCTTTTATCTGGAACAAGAACACAACTTCTTCCATAGGCCAGGATGAAATAAAGGACAGGAGCACAGAGTTCACAAAATGTCAACATGTAGAGAGTCGATACATAGTCAAAGTTCAAATGACCCAGCTCTTACAGCTATACATATTGATTTAAAGCAACTTAATATATTTTTTTTATATACACTTTCAAAGGTTTGTCAGGTGAGGTATGTAAACATTATCTAATGGAAACCCCTCTCCACATTTCCAACTGAGAATTCACAGCAGACAGTTCATTTTCCCAACTCGGTACGCAGTACTTCCCGCTCCCAGAGCAGCCGGGAACCCGCCGCACGCCACGGCTTCCCCAGGCACAGGCACCGGCTCCCATTGCCTGCCGCTGGTCTGTACAGTTCACATTGCTTAGGCTCAAACATACAGTACCGGACAGGAGGACTTTTCAGCTCAGTGTCAAAAATTCATACAGAAACAAACAGAGAAATAAAATCTCTCCCAGGGAAGCAGACACAGATGAAGGAAAAACATTTGCCATCAGAGTGGAGATAATATTTAAAATCTGAGCATCTTAAGACAATATTACTGGGTTGTCGTTGCCCTTTTAAAATTTTTTTATTTTTTATTTTTTCCACACACCTGTTCCAAGGGCAAAGGAAGCGTGGGGTTGGCGGGGGGTCCTGCAGAGCCAGGACTCGGCCATGCTCCCCCCGCACCCTCCCCACTCCAAAGTCAGGGACCCATCACCATGAAAGCAGAAATGATCCTGCTGCTGCTGCCCCACACAGACAGCTGCGGGGGGAGGGGAGGGTGCAAAGCCAGCAACCACTTCCAGGTAAAAAGGGGGCTGACAGAGAAGAGGAACAATCCAAACACACTTAGGTAAAAAAACAACCTCAAGCCTCCTAGAAGGGTAATAAAAACTGCAGAATGGCCAGCAAACACGCAAGTGACCTTCTGGAGCCGGCACTGGGATTTTAAGGGAGGTGGCAGCATGCTCCCTTGGGTCACCCCTGCCCACAGGAAGCACGGGAGCCCCAAAGGAAGTGGGAGTTTGCTGACAGTAACTACCTACCCTACCCCAGCCCTTGGTGGGGGAGGTTCCCTGGAGGTGACGGCAGCCCCCAACGCCTGCATCCCTTGGGCATCCCCAGCCCAAGAGACGCCCCCTCCGCCACCTCCCCCCCGACCCCCATCACATGCTGGACTGAACCCCACCATGAGTGGGGCTATTTCCACCCAGGCCTGAGCCCCAAGAGCCCCTGCCATCGCAGCAGACATTATTACTACAAATCTTATTGCTTGCAGTGCCCCCCACCCCGGGGAACGGCCATCCCAGCCGGCCACAGGAGCTTACGACTCCCCCGGGGACTGTGGCCATCGACCAGGTCTGACATCATCAACATGAGATGAAGAGAAAGAGTTAATGCTTCAACTTTGACATGACATAAAACCCAAACCAAACACTGCCACACCCCATCACCCCCTGCCTCAACCCACCCCATCCCCCCTCCCTCAACATCCAGCCCTTTGGTTGCGTCACGTTGGGCCATACAGCCCCACCAACCGACACACCATTCAGAACAAGAACCTGTGGAAAGCCCATGAAATAAATATCTTAAAAAAACTATTTACAATATTAGATCTGTGAGCACAAAGTGAGAGAAAAATGCTTTTTCCTGCCCCAAAAATGCTTAAAAAGTAGGTTATCATCCCGCCGCCTAGCACAACACTATCTTACATGGCACCTACACATAATATATATTCACATTTCATTTTAAAATTAGGTACTCTTACAAACAGACTTAGAAAACATTGGCTAGCAACGTGGCTCGAGGGACCAGCCAGCGTCTGGACCCACGCCATGGACGCCGGCTGGCTGCCCCCCAGCTCCTCCGGCTGCCCCCAAGCTGCCAACATGCCCTGAATCAAAACCACCAGCTGCCCCCCCACCGTCCTTCAGGGAGGGGATGGAAGTGCTCATGAAAGAGAGGGCTTGTCCACGGGGAGGGGAGGAGGAAGGATGGGGACTGCAATTTCTGCTAAGCCTAGGGGTGAGCTTAATACAAACAAGAACTCCTGAGAACATCTTAGAACAGATGGATTCATTTCACAACCACCAAGCTAAAGGATGGATCAAACGGACGCTACGACACACGGGGAAGGGACACACGTGTGATGTGGGGACATCGTAGCCTCATGGTTTGCTCACAAGACCTACCGCTACAAGAAAAGCTGCAGTGGTGTTCCTTGGTGGGGGGGATCAACCCCTCCCTCACCTCGCTCCCTGGCCATCCAGGACCTGAAGATGCCTTGGCTGTGGCTCAGTCCTCCACCCCCAGCATGACTATCAGTGTCGGAAAGGCAGGAGCCCGAGCCCTGCGGCAGCCTGCACATCCCTGCTGCCCCAGGCACAGCCAGTGCCCTCGGGAGGCTGGGAACCACGGCTTTGCCAGTCACCTTCGACTGGGAATGCAGCTGTCAGGCCGAAAGAATACAAGCTGGAGAGAGAAAATGTCCGTCAGTTAATGTAGGGCAGCCGAACACCCATGTCCTTCCAAGACTGCCTCTCTACTTCCCGGGATGTTGCTTTGGGATACACCAGTGTTCCGAGGTGCCACGCGAGTGGCCGGGATGCAGCTTCGCTCACCCGCACGCCAGCAAACAGCAGCTCAGCCAGCCACCTGGTCCAGCGCCGCTGGGCTCCCCCCACACCGGAGGGACACGGGGACATGGAGAGCAGCGGGGACGAGTTCGCCTCGCCCTCCCGGCTCAGGGAGGATGACTGGCAGCACAATGGAAAGTTTGCTGAAAGTGTCAGCATCGGCTAAACGACAGCTCTTTGGAGAAGGCTCCCTGACGATGCAGCTCAGCAACGTGCTGGCAGTCAAACACAGAGACACCACTGCACACAGCAAACATGGGCCAGAAGGGCCTTGTTAGCAATGAATTATTGGGGATGCAGCCCAAAACACACACCCCTCAGACACAGTGCACGCGCCCCATCAGTAGAGAAACCCTTTCCAGGCCTACTTCTGCTAGCAAAGACCCTAACAGCTTCATCCTGGGCTCAAACTGCTCTTGTTCCAACCCCCAACAGACACATCTGGACTCTGAGCTCAGCAAACCCGAAGTGTGAAGTCCCAGAGCTGTCCAGGGTGAGAGAGGAAAAGGGAACGGTGCAAATGAGCAGCAAAGGGACAGCAAGGACATCTGTGGAGGCGCAGAGCTAAGGAGATGCTGCCATACACAGACTGGGGAGCTGAGATGGAGACTAATTTCACAAGTAGGATGAGAAGTGGAAAGTCAAAAGAGGCAGCAAGGGAAGTCAAAGGGAAAGAAGAGAGGGCTGGTCTGTGGGGCACAGCACTTGTGCTGAAATCCAGAGCCGAGGCAGCAGAGCAGAGAGGAGGAGGAGGAGTGCAATGAGGCTGCAGAGCTGAGGATGGCACTGTGGTAGTGCCAGTGGGCAGCTCTGCACCCCAGCAAACGGTGCCCACGTGGAATAAGGCGACAAACCGTGTTGCTGATTTCCTACCACTCGTTAAGAAGGTCCGCGGCTCTCTGCACATCCCTCGCCTTGCAGGGAAGCTGCATTTAATGGAAACTGGCTGCTCTAAGGCAGCAGCCAGTTTCCATTAAATCATGCCCGTGCCTCAGCAACACGCCTCAGCGCCGCCTCACCGCAGACCAAACAGAAACATGCCGTGCCTGTCCCAGGTCACCAACACAGGGCAACAGGTTATGCGTGTGGTGTTACCTCTCCTCGTTTTGGTGTCTTCTGTGCACTGCTCCAGCTGAAACGTGTCTGGAGGGGAGGCAGCTGGGAAGTAAATCAGGAAGAGAGTAATGCAGCATCAGGACTGATCAGGAAAAGAAAGAGGAAAGGAGAAATATTCCAAACAGCTGAGAACTGATAGAGAAAACGGAGCTACCCTGGCAACGCCAGCCTGCCAGGCAGTCACCTCACATCCAGACCCTTCCATTTGGTAGCAAATTAAATTGAAATTTAATTTCCTAGCAAATGACAGCATTCCTCCTTCCTGCTCCAAAATGCAGCGCTCACTAAAGCAAATGCAAAGCAGGTTAAAAGCAGATCTTGTTGTCAGCAAGACCTGAAAACTACTGCTGGTGTGTCAAGCAGAGAATGCCCAGGGTGAGGCAGAGGGGCCAACGACATCACGTCCCAGTGCAGTGACAGCCAGGAGAGCAGCCCGGTGAGGAGCTGGGGCTTCCCTCAGAGCAGAAAGCCTTAATGCTTCTCTAAAAACGATTACAAGCCCAGGCCTAACTCACCCCTGGGGTAACCCAAAGGGCTGCCCCAGTCTGAAATTCAGGGAACTTACACTAAAGCACTGACATTCCCACCGTGAGGTGGGCTGGAGGTGCGTGCTGCAGTCATTCATCCACAGGCAATGGCTTTACCCTTGGCAAACCTGCCTGCTCTCCGTAAAAGCTGTCATCTGCAGGAGGAAGATGCTCCTGCAAGCTCTTTACAAACAGCACGATGTAGACAATGATCACCCTGGTTTTCTCAAAAAAAAAGTAATTTTTAAATAAGGAAGCATCAGAGAGCAAAGCAGTGCTGAGTGGGATTTCTGTGCCTGGCCATGAGAGCCTAGCATGGACCACCCCAAGGGCAGAGTGGAGCAGGGAGCCAAGGAGGGGCCCTGCTGATAAGACCCCAGACGATCTCACCCCCTCCCCGGGACAGCCCGGCTGGGCATGTCCTGCAACCCCTCGCTCCCTGTCTCTGCAGACGCCCAAGGTGCTGCTCTACCACCTGCCCCCTGATCTAGGCACTCATGGGGGACACGCAGCATGCCTGGCCGGGGCTGGTCGCAGGCTGCAGTCTGGGGCTACTGTATTTAAAAACGGGTTTCTTTAATTAAAAAACCCTCAGAATTAAGTGCTTTTTCTTCATTTGCTTTCTGAAGACAAGAATAAGTATCCCCAGACCGGCCTGGAACCCTCCTGTGAGCCCCATCCTGACACAACACCCCCCTCCACCTTTCCCCGTGAACAGGTGCACAAATCCAGACTCATGCCCACGAGGCTCAGGCCCGCTCCCGTTCCAGTTGGTGGACTCTCCGCACAGATTTTGTGTCACCTTTTGTGCGGGACGTGCCAGATCAAACGCGGGAAAGACAGGCCTTGCTGAACACCTCCAGCATCCATGATTTCCCCATGACAGGTCCTGGCCATTCCTCTCCAGAGTCAATGGCAGGTATGCCACTGGCAATTTGTGGTGCTTTGACCCTGGCTGGGGGCCACACTCCCACCAAAGCAGCACTATCACTCCCCTCTTAACTGGACAGGGGAGAAAATACACGTTGAGAGGCTTTGGAGTTGACATGACATGGAGAGATCATTCCACAATCAGCATCACGGGCAAAACAGACTCAGCACAGAAGCACAGAAGATGGAGAGCAGGACAGCCTACTCCTACCAGCAGCTAAAGAATGGAGGAGAGCAAGAGAGAAGGAAAGCCCCGAGGTGCACTCGGTGCATGGCACCTGGCACAGACGCTTCAGGCATGATGGAGAAGGGTAAGAAAAGGGGGAGAGTGTTGGGGGTGTGTGCTGTGGAGAGGCTGGCCAAGCCAGAGGCTAGAGGAGGACCATACGTATGGATGGAGAAGGAAGAGGGAAAGACACCCCATGAGAAAGGCAGAGATCAGCCCTTTAGCCGCCACCGGTGCCCTCCTGCCTCACACCTCTCCTGAAATGCTTTTAAATCTTTCCTGACGGAATGTTTGACATATTTAATGCATGCAGTAAAAATTAAAGTAATAGATAACTTCATATTAATCTGTACAGGGACTGACAGGCTAGATTTAATCACTTCCTAGCTGTTCAGAGAGTTAACTTATTCTAGCATGATTCAAAGGAAAGGTAAAGGTTTTTTTTCTTTTTTTTTTTTAAATCAGCCATTTCATAGTAAGAGAAAAATGTGCCGCAGCCTCGTGTGCGTCAGTGCTGGGGGAAGGGAATACCTGCCAGGGAGCCAGAGGTGCTCTGCGAAGGGCGTGCGAGTCTCAGATGCCTCGTTTCATCCTCTGAGCGGGCACAATGAGAGATGTAAAGGCGATTATCTGCTATCCACTTCCACTCCACAGGCTTTGGGATCTGTAGTTCAATGCCAACTGTGAAGGCAATTCCTGTGAAGGCAATTCCCACTGCAGCTGAGCCCCCTCCAGCCGCTGCCCCCAGGGCTGGAGTCTCTCAGACATGTGGCCCGCCCTGCAGCCTAGCTCTGAGTCGAGCACGGCCCTATGAGTGGCTGCTGAAGGATGTGTGACCCCAGCACCCATGAGGTGCTGCTTTCCACATGGCGCAGGCTTGCACTGGGATTCACACAAACGGACTTTGTGTGCAGCAATGTGGAAGTGGAGCCATGGTGATGCCACGGCTGAGCAGGGTCCTTTCCCCAGGCGCAGACCGCAGCATCCCCTTCTCAGCCACTGAGCATCCTGGCCCAGCTGAGCCAGCACGGCCACGCGCTCTGTGTGCTTCTAAGAGGTCTTTCTCAGAGGTGCTTGGCATCCTGACCCCGTTCTGCCCCAAGAGACCCCCCAGCTGGCTTCTAAATGCAAGTTGCAGGCTTGTGAGAAGCCCTGCAAAGGTGTCCTGCAGGACAGGGCGGAGGCTTGGTCACTTTCAGACTCTGCAGCACCAGACACAGTCAAAGACAAACCAACCGCACCTTGCAAGCGACAGGATGAAATGCAAGTTATGGTAAAAACAAACGTAGGTCAGACCCTTCTCCGATCCCTACTCCAACTGCAAATCCTGGCTGAGGAGCACAGGGCCAGGGCCCCCCTTCTGCAGAGCACCAACGTCAGAAGGAGCTCGAGCCCCTGAAACAGGAGAGATCCAACCTTGAGTGGAGCGCTGCAGCAGCTGCTTCACCGTCAGAGACCACAGAAATCACCACGAGCACAGCAGGATGGGAGAAGGTGGCCTGTCCAAACGCAGGGCGCGGCAGCACCGATTCACCCCTGAAGCCAGCAAGAAATAAAGACGGATACAGCCAAGCGCGCCTGCCCGACAGCAGCGGATGAGGCAGCCTGGTACCCACAGCATCACCTCCACCGCCTCCGCCCAAGCAGGACCTCCATGCCCTACGGGCTGCGATCAGCAGTACACACACCAGTAGCTAAACACCACTTGTACGCGGGTAACAGTATGGGACACTGCTAACAAACCGACAAAGGACAGATTCACCTTTTTCTCCCTCACTGAATGGGAAAAGCTTTTGGTTTTGCTTTAAATGCCACTAAGAAGACAGACAGGAGGAGGACTCCGAAGGAAAGGGAAATGTTTGCGTGCACCCAAAGGCTGCTGAAAGCTACTTCATGTGCACGAAGGTGGTTTTCTTTCTGCTACAGTACAAGTGCTTGTGCCTCAAGTATAAAACGCAAGCCTCCAAATCACACAGACGTGCTTCTTATTTTTATTTTTAAAGTGATAAATAAGGCACTGTACTTTTAACTAAAACTGCCTGGTTCCAAGTTTAAAAAACAAAAAACAAAACAAAAAACAAACAACCCAAGGAACGTTCAAACTGCAGAAACTTCCTTCCAAACAGCAGAGCCAGACAGGCCGACCTCTTCTCTGTCTGAGATGCATCTGCTGATGCCTAAAATCATAGCCGTTATCTTTTAACTGCGGATTTTTAAAGGCTTGCTACAGCTTATAAAGCAGCTTTAGTTAATGCATGGTAAAGGGTTACTACTATACATCAGTTTTGTACATGGCTACCGGTTCTTTGCTATTTTGGGTCCAGCCGTGAGCGCTTGCTGTGTGAACAGTCCACTTTTGCCCTCAGCTTCCTCTTGCCCTGCAACCCGCTGCTCTCCTGCATCTTCTTCATGGACCTCGTCAAGGTCTTCCCACCACTGGGCTTTTTGTTGGCCATCTTCTGTGACCGCGTGGAAGACTCCCCCAGGGGCTTCTGCTTCAAGGACTTGGCCAGCTCCTCGTGGCCGGAGGGCAGCACGGCCCGTCTGCTGGTGTTCTCCTTGCCCTTCCGCATGGGGAGGTGCACCTTCTCCAGCTGCCTTTTTGGGGCTCTCTTGTCTTTCAAAGACATTTTTCTAGCCAGCTTATGGCTCCTCTCCATGGCAGCCTGCTTTCGGGTGGCAGGAGCTTTTGTGTTGACCTCCGAATGCTTGATTTTACTGGCCTTCTTGGCAGGCAGCTTGTCCTTGGTGGAGGAGCCAGAGCGCTCCTGGGTGCTTCTGCTCTCCTTCAGCGTCCTCTTCTTCTTGCTGAGCTGGAGATCGGCTTTGGACAAGGGGTCCTCCTGGGACCTGCTCTTCCCCTTCCGCCCCTTCCCTGTCCCATCCACTGATGGAGATTTAGCAGGGAAGGCGTCTGCTTTGATCTGCAAGGCCAATTTTGGAGACATCAGTGGGTTGATGCACACGCTCTTCCGGCTCTGCTTGCTCTCCAGGGATGGGTGGTCACCTGGGCCATCGCTCTTCTTCTCCACCTTCACCACACGGTGCTGGGCTCGCAGCTTGCCCCGCAGGTTGGAGTACTTCCGTAGGATCCTGGTGCTGGCGTGCGTGGGCAAGCTGAGGGCAGGCTGGGAGGTTTTGTCTTCACTCAGGTCCTTGGTGCCAGTGTTGGTGAGAGGCATCTGGCCCGGAGTGGTGGCTTCTTCAGCCTCTGCTTTATCAGTGTTCTCCCGGATTTTGGCCCAAAGCCTTTGGTTCTTCAGGTTATTTCGAGCTGGGGTAGTGGCAGCGAACTTCTTGAGATGTTTTTTCAAACGTTCGGCTTGCAGCGAGCTCGGGTAGAGACTGGAAGAGGAATATTTCTGAATGGGGACTTTGATGGGGGGTATCTCCCCTGGGAGACGGGTGTTGAGTTTCTTCACGATCACTAGAGACCTGGTTTCAGTCGTCTCCAAAAACCACTGGCAGATGTCGGATAGCTTAAAGGCCTTCATAAACAGCATCTGGACAGGTGAAAGCTTCTGCACTTCTAGTGAACCTCTACTTTTCCGTGTCCTTTTCTTGCTTTTCCAAATCTCTTTCAGTTTGTCAGCTCTGTTCTTTACCTTGGGTGTTGGCTGCACCTCCTTCTCCAGCTGAATCCAGCCCTTCTGAACTTTCATGTACTGGGTGTTGAACTCAGCAATGAGCTCCTGGTTCTCCTCTTCAGCACACCACTCCATGAACTTTGGTTTGCTGTCAGCCATGTCCATGTCCTCCAGCACTGGGAAGTCGTCATTCCCTGAACTGCGTTCGTCCCTTGGTTTGGGGATTGCTTGCACAGACTCCTTCCCTGCTGTGCTCTTTTTTGGGGTTTCCACAGGTACAGACGCATGTCTTAAGTTGTAAAACTGCAAGGGGACCTTTTTATGCTTTGCAGCCTTTGCTGGGATGTGCTTGATGCCACCTCTGCTGCTGGGACATGGAGGCGAACTGGCTACCAGCTCACAGCTCTCCAGCTTGCCCACGTCCATGGCACTGTCAGGGCTCTGCTCGTCCTTTGCGCTGGCATCACCTGGATTCACATCCACTTGCTCAGTATCACTTACATCTGGAGGAAGGAGAGTGCTCCTCTTCTCAGAATCAGCCTGGATGCCAGTTTCCAGCAGCTCACCTGGCTGACTTGGGCTGCTGTTAGCAGGGGGAGCGTCTCGAGAGGAATTTTCTTCCTCTGCCACAGTATCCTTCACTAAGATGCATTTATGGGATTCTCTGGTAGTGACACCATTCTCCTGCCCTGGCTGCTGCTCAGTGATGGTCTCTGGAGCCTCGCCAGTGCCTGGCCCCTTGCTGGTGTTGAGCAGTGCCTGGGGGAAGCAGTCCTTCGGGAAGTGCGCAGATGCTGCCCCATCCAGGTGCACTTCTCTCTTGAACCGCTTAGTGACAGGGCTCTTGGAGAGTTTGATTTGAAGGCAAGGAAGCTGCACAGAGCTGGAAGAACTAGCATCTTCAGCGATGTCCTCGGTGGGTGGCTGGGATTGCTGGCTTCGGAGACACCGGTCCGATGCCACAAGCGCTCTCCTGACTTTCTTTCGCTTCTTGTCAAGATTGTCTTTGGAAGAGACAGAGTCTTTCCCTGCAGCGTCTGAGCCATCGGGTTCGGGCGGTGTTTCCCCTTCAACGGGCTCTTCTTCACCCGCTGGGCTGTCATCCCGCGCTGCCTCCTGTTCCGAGATTTCAGGGAGGGCTGTGCTGGCTGGCACAGCCTCCTCTTGCTCCAGGGGGGCGTCATTTGCCATGCCCGATAGTGCGGCTTCTGGATCAGCATCAAGGCTTTTGTTTACATCCACACACTGCAAGGTGACAGGAGGCTCTGGGGGGCTCTTCTCATCCTCAGTGGCAGGGGGCTCATCAGGACCCTGCTGGTCTGGGGAGGGTGGGGAAGGCTCTGCTGGATACAGCCCGCAGGGCTCCATGTCTCCTGTGCCCGGAAGCTGGGCAGGATCCCCGGCACCATCATGGGCCAGGGGTGCTGCGTCCGCAGCGGCAGAGGGCTGCATGGGGGACTTTGGCTCCGGGCTGGTGGGGCGATCCGGGTTGGTCTGTGTGTCAGAGCCTGGGCAGCCTCCCTCCCCGCTAGGTGTTTCTGGAAGGGCAGCAAAATCGCCAGCCAGCCCACCGCCTCTGCTGTCCCCAGAGGAGCCCAGGCTGCTGCCGGCCTCCCAGGGAATGCTGCCATCCGCTCTTGTCTCCCCTCCTTCAGCGGGAGGGGAGCCAGGGGATGGTGAGCCAGCCAAGCTGTCCTCTTTTTGGGGGCTGGGTGGAGCAGAGAGGGAGAAGAAGGGCAGAGCCACGGTGGCTTCCCTTGACCGCAGTGCCCGAGTATCCCGGGGCTGCACGGGTCCCGGGTCAGCTCTCTCTTTCGTTTCTCGGCCGGTTAGTGCCCCTCTGGCCAGGAGCCTCAGGGAAACCCTCTTCTCACCCTCCCGTCCTGCCCCAGCTGACCCTCCAACTGAGAGCAGCAGGGGTGGCTTAGTGCTTACGAGGGTCTCTGTTCGCCGCGCAGGGCTGCCCCCCCTCTCCTCCACCCGGGAGCTCCTCACCAGTGTGCGGACAGTCGGGAGCTCGCAGCACTCCCCGTTAAAGTAGTACCCCCGGGTGCTCTTCCTCGCCGTCTTGCGGGATGACACTGACCGTTGGCTCTCGAACTGGCACTCGGTGATGGGCTGGCTGATGTAGACCACGTCGCACTGGTTGTCGTAGTCATTGATCCTCAGCCCCGATGCCTTTTTGCTCTTCCGAGTGGGTCTGAGGGAGGCTGCCTTGGCACGGCTGTGCCCGACGGGGGTCCGATGGGCGACTGGTGCGGTGCCGGCAGGCAGCCAGCCCTCTTTGGACTTGTCGAGTGGGCCCTTGTCACCTGGGTGCAGGTGGCAGCCAGCCTTACCCTTGGCCACGGCGTGCAGGTGGTTTTCTTGCTTTGGTCTTGCGTCTTGTTCTTTTGTGTCTAAGTCCTGGTGCAAAGATGCTTTTGAGCTGCATTGCAAAGTGTTCTCTTTGTCGGCTCTGCGAGGCGGGGTCACCGCAAAGCCGGGATCCCAGGACTCTTCCGGCAGAGCTCTGAAAGAGGTCTTTTGGGACCCCAGACAGCTGTCTAAGCTGTCCTCGCTGCCGTTCACATTTGCCACTTTGACCGAGATATAACCTTCCACAAGAGTCTTACCTGCTAGCTGCTCTTTATTGTCCTCACACTTTCTGACAGTGGCTTCTTGCTCGTGTCCAGCAGCTTGCTGCCCTTCCAGGGTCTTTGCGGCATGATGGAAATTCAAAGAGGAAGAGTTCAACGTGCTGAGGTATCCTTGGGTGGAGCTATCCTTTGGACTAGCAGAACGAAGCCTGGGGATGGGGAACTCGGAGAATTCCCTTCTCAAAGCAGGACTGGAGCTCTCTGCTCTGTCCAGAGGCTTCAGATCTGCCGGCTGCTTCGGGGCTTGTCCTGTAACATGCAGGGGGCCATCAGACCCTAACTGTCCTGGGTCCAAGGAAGAAGGGGGCTTTGATTCAGTACAAGTAGCACCCTTATCCTGATTTTCAGTGCTTCGCTGGCTACAACCAGAGCCACAAGTAGAGGCCTCCATGCTCTTGGATTCAGACAACTGCTGGCCTTCAGAGTCTGGTTGCACTTCAGTGTATATGTCGTTTAGCACACGAATGAATTGCTTCTGGTGATGTGTACACAGTCTGACCATAAACTTTTCCAGTGGAGACTTCGGCTGATTGTTAGAGTCTATTGCTATTGTCTCTGCTGCATCCTCACTAGGGAGACAAAGAGAAAAGCAGTCAGTAACGCATCCCAGGGAATAAAAGATTATGCTGCAAAAACTGGAATAGCCCTTTTTCTGCCACTCATTACATCACTTTCCTGAGCCCCAGGTGAGATCAGACATGCTGCTGTCCCGGGGCTGGCAGGCATCACTCCAGTCCCCAGCATGCCCATGCACACGTGCAGACCACTGGCAGGCCACGGACTGGGACTTCTGTTTGCCTCCCACTGCCAGAGCAGCCTAATGGCACTCCTGTCTAGGACACCCTTGTGTGTGGGCACCGTGTGGCATGTTCAAAGCAAACCTACGTGTCCCGGTAAGAAGCAGATCTAGTCTCTGCATGGTGCCCAACGTAGAAGGCCCTTCTGGGACCGACCAGAATGACTGCACACCCGCGCACTCCATCTGCACATCCAGACTGGGTGGGAGCATAGTGACATCCCAGCTGGGCAGCCATTTTCAACTACCCTCAGCATTCAAATTCTGCGTACACCTCTGAGGCAGAAGATGGTTCTAGGGCAAACTGAGCAGATCTGAGCCTCCTCGACCATCAGCGCAGAAATGCTGGTGAGCCCCCAGGCCGCTGGACGTGCTTCCGGACGGCAATGCACGCTGGTGTGGTGCCGTGCCGTGCCATTTGCGCTGACCTTCCATTTGCCACCATTTAATAAAGTGGCTCTGCAGCTGACAGGCTGTCAACACGCAGCGGTCGCTCGGGAAGGTCTGCTCACGCAGCACAGGATCACTGCCACTAGCTAGCTCTCACACCAAGGTGATTATCATTTACCTACCTGGCAGAGGCAATTAATTAGGACTTATTGGTGGAGAGGTTAAGGGATAATTACCCAGTGTTTGCATGAACTCATCAGGAGCACCACGCCAGGTGCTGTTATCGAGACCATATCTGTTCCCAACGGCAGCACAGGCGGTTCCCACCCAGTCCCCGCTGAACCGAGGGGGCAGCACGCCTTGGCACCCATGCTGTTTGGCACAGGACCTTTGCCAGCAATGCTGGGTTGCTTTCCAGTAACAGCTGCACTTTGCACCTCCTTGCCTTGCACCAGAGGAGTGAAAGTCATTTTCCACCCTACAGCCTCGCTCACCTTCCCTAGCACTGGACGCCGACCTTGCTCGCTCAGCTAGGTCAAGGGGGGAACAACGCTTATCACAAGTTTTGGGGCCAGGGTGGGGAAAAGCAGCTTTATCTGGAGAGAGATTTCCCTCTCTGGGCACAAGGCTTGACAGGCAGACAGAGAGGAAGAGCCCCGGCTCTGAGGAGCTGCCGGCAGAGAGGAGGAGGAGGAGGGAAAGCCAGGCACAGGAGCCATCCGTGCTCAGTGGCAGCCGTGTGCTGGAACCAGCCCCGAGCAGCCCTTGCCTGCTGCTTACTTACTGCTTGCTGGCTGCTTTCTTTGCACTGACAAGCACCGGGGAAGCAGCTCCTTTCTCCAGCTCCTGGGGCCTGCTCCCAAACTCAGGGAAGGACAGGGAGAAGTGGCCAGAGGCTTCTCTGGGTTGGCACCCCTCTTTGCCCAGGAATGCCAGGCTGCAGCCGAGCCCGCCCTGAGCATCTGCTAGCCAGCCCTTCGTTTGCCAGTTTACCCAAATTTTTAAGTATAACGAGGGTTTGCCTCTGAATTATGGCCACCTTCCTTAAAGGCTTCTTGAGCGAGGTTTTCCCAAAAGTACCCAGAAAGGCTGAGCGAGCTTGGTGCACTGAACGACTCCGGCACCTCCAGAACCTACTCCTGGGGCAACCGATAAACAGCGTACCTCGAGATTTGCTTTACTACGGGCGGGTGAGAAAATCAAACGCCCTCCAGCAACCGTCTCAACTGGTTCTGCCTGGTGCTTCGACTGGGGTGGGGGGAGACTTTCCCTTTGCAATGCCTGGGATTAGTTTAAATAAAAAAGCTCAGGTACAACCTGGCCCCTCTCCAGAGCCCTGCATGGGAAGGGTTATGTCAGCAAGGATCTCTCACACAGCCCAGCTCCTCCCCTTGCTCTGCTGAATAACAAAGGGAATACAAAACCTCTCACCCCCCTGCAAGAGGTGGGCTTGGAGCAGGGGCTTTGAGAAGAGGCAGAGCCCAGCATAACTTTTTCTCCACCTTTGCAAAGAGGGCGGTTGCTTTCCTCTTACCTGCCTGCAAGCCCAGCTCCTAAGAGCGGCAGCCATCTTCCCCCAGCGAGCCTGAATTTATAACGACGGCGGCAGAGGTGTGGCTCTGCCCCGGCCCACCCCGCCGCCATGCTCCCCGGGCAGCTTCGGGAAGCGGTTACGGTGGCAAAACAACCAAGTCCCTCCTTGCCAGGGCACCTTCAGGTGCTATGCACAAATACCGCGAAGGAAGTGCCCATGGCACAGGTGAAGAGGATACCCAGATGGGTGGTGAGGAAGAAAAGGCAAGCTACAGGGTGGGTGACACGAAGGAGGACGCTGTGAGACTGTGTGGAGAGTCCCTCATTTGGGAGAAGGGACCAAAGTTGCTGGGCACTGTCCTTCTTTGCCTTGCAGCAGCACCGAGTGCAGCGGGTCACAAGGCACACCTGTGTTGTGTGGGTGCATGGGCCTGGAAGAGACCCATGTCCTGCTCATCTGGTGGAGGGGACTTGGGGTCTCTGGTCCCAAAGGTTTCAGGGTGGCACTTCTGCCTTTTCTTCACCTAATTTCTTTCTCTGAAGTGTGACTGAGGCCATGGTTCTCAGTTTCACCTTATCTGCCCCACTGTACTCCAAGGAGTCAATCCGAGATAAACACAGCTTGTCAAGCTGTACATTTAAAAAACAGAGATAAATATTTTTCCTGCTTGATAAAGGAAATAAATCCATTCAGCCTCGATGCCCTTTGTCCTTAGAAAACCCATCTCACTCTCAGCAGCACAGTTCACCTGCTTCTGCAGGCAAGCAGAAGGGTGCCACTTCAGGGTCCTCTGCTTTCGCATCGCTTTGGCTCAAAGATGGGCCATAGCCTCTGCCCTGGAGCTCACCCGCTCCTTCCCCAGCTGGCCCCTGTTTGGGTGCTGCAGGCGGCAGTGTGTTTTTCCCAGTTCCCAGAGGACAACAGTGGGGCAGAGCTCTCCCCATTACCTGCAGCCAGGCTCTAAGCAGAGCTGGGTCCTTCGTCCCCCTCAGTCCTTCATCTCCCTGTCCCCGTGGGGTGCTGAGTGCAGCCTGTGCCTCTCCATCCCCACATCTCCCAGACACAGCTCTGTGCTCCCCAGGAGCTGCCGCTCTGTTTCCCAACATTCCTGCCTGTGTTGGCTACTGCTACTAAAGAAAATATTCCCATGGCTCTTCTCTCAGCCGGTGGATGCAGGATTGCCTGCATCCTTGCTGCTTGAGGGCTTGTTCCATGCATAGGTGCAACAGAAGTTTGTTTCAAGTGCCCCAGGACTTCAGGCAGGGCTGCTCATGGGCTTGCAGAGAAACTATTTACGTGGCTTGTCTGTGGCCAGGGAGAGGTGACTGACTGGGGACCCTGGGTATCTACAGCCACGCTGAAAGCGCAGCCTCTGACCTGGATGGGGTACCCAGGAAGATTCGCTGTGATGGGAGAGATGACCCACCCACCAGTGAGCTTTCCTGCAGAGCCTGGGAGATGGCAGATCTGCCCCTTCTGGCCACCAGCCTTAAAAGCCACCTGCACAAGGCTGCAGATGCTGGGGACTCCTCTGCTCCTGTGTCACAGCACCCCGCTTCCAGCCCTGCTGCACATGTTGCCCCATACCAGTAGAAGACACCCCAGCATCCCAAGCAGATCTTATCTCTGAGCCCCTCGATACCCCCTGGCCCTTCCAGCTTTCCCAGGGCAGCCCTGCCCTCCCCTCCTTCCCCGCCTGCCGCAGAAGGTGTCAGAGGCATCAAGGGGCAGGAGCTGTCAGAGACACAAACGGAGCTGTTGCTACGCAACCCTGGCGGTGCAGCAATTAATGCTGGGGAAAACGTGCTGTGCTCTAAAGCTATTTGCATAGCTGCATGCTGCAATACATTTGTTTGCATTGTGCCTCTACTGTTTAGTAGAGTTTGAAGTCAACCCTCCCCCAGCCCTTGCTGAGGGGGAGACCTAGGGCTTCCAACAAATGCCACGCGGTTGGGGATGATGGGGCTGGGGGAAGGCAGGGGTTTGTCTGTCCCCAACACCTATCTGCTCAGGTACAGAACTTACACTTTGGGGAGGGAAGGCTGAGATATTTGGATTTCACCCTGTGCAGCACAAGGAGCATTGCCCCCCACCCTTGCAGAGCCCGCAGGTGCCCCTGACTTGCTGGTGGGGGTGTCACATCTCCCCTTTTCCAGGTGCACCAAGGTGACACTGTGCTGGTTCTGCTTGTGAATGCCAGGAATGGAGCTTTGGGGACAGCCCAACCTGCCTGTGGTTGAAGAATGTACTCTGGGGGGGAGTGAGTGGGACAAGAAAGAGAGGGAGAAAGAAATCAACCAGTTCACACCAACCTACCTGGGACGCTGGTGTTCGTAAACCTGCCAATTGCCAACTGCAATCTTCTGGTTTGCCCACCCCTGATTCTCACTATTGAGCATGAAGCCCGTGCCCTTTTTGGGTTTCTTTTCTTAGCCCTTGAACATCGGTTTGACTGATTATAAGTTTACAGGTATGTTTTGTACCTCAGAGGCACAAGAAGCAGCAGCAGAACAAAAGTTCAAGGCTAAGTGTTTCTGTTCCTTTCAGAGCACTCTAAGCACCAGGATTATAGTTCTGTAAAAGAAACAAAACATAGCTATAAACTTATAAAATCCAATTGAGTACTTTTATGGGGCTGAGCTCTCCCCTCCCTCTCCTGCTGCCACGCAGCTGACTCCACACCAGTCGGTGCAGCGCTGCCTCACACCATTCAAACCCAGAGGTACTGCTGGAACAGCCCACCCAGCCAAAGGGCACCTCAGAAACCTGGCTAAAGACGGAGATTTGAGAAACGTGGATGCCTAAGAAGAAAGCCTGATGTGCGAGTGATGCTCTCTGACAATTGAACTCAAAGCCCTCACAGTGCCCAGTCTGCCCCCCAAGGTCTGAGGCACTGTGTCTCTAGACCTCTGGGGGCAGCTCCAGCCCTTATGGCTTTGGCCACTTCATTTATTTTTCAGAGCGAGTGGAAATGCCATTTTGAAGGATTGCAAAGGAGGAGCAGCCTCTTCAAAGGAGTTTGCTCACTGCTGCAGGCAGGTGAGCTGACCCCAGCCCCAGGGGCATCATGAGCCCTGCGTGCTCAATGTGCACTTGAAAGCGGCTGCGGGTGGCCAAAGGTGGGCTCACCTGGGGGGCTGAGTGGTGAGATGCACGAGGCTCTCACCCAGTGGAAGGGGAAAGGGAGCTCTCTGTCAGTACCAGTTTGGCTTGCTGGAGCATCTGTACGAAGGTGAACACCAGAGGGGAAAGGCACTGGCTCAAGGCAGGAGGTGGCATCACCTCTTTCAGCAGCAGACCACACAGATGTCACCACAGCAGACACAGAGCCACAGCTCCTGCCACCTCTCTGCCTGAAATGATTGTCCCAGGGTGGCAAAAGGCAACCCACGTTGCACCTTCCCTGCTCCTTCCCACACGCGACATCGTGCTCAAACCCATCTCTGCTCAGACCCCGTGCTCTGAGGGGTGCAGGGGACACGCTTCCTTCTGCTGACATCACTCTTGGATGCAGCAATCCTTTGCCGGGGATGAGCAAACCAGCCATGAAAGCCACTGCAGCCAGATTTTCTGGAGCTCATCTCTCAAAGCCCCAATTAAAGGCTGACCCTGGATGTACCAGTTTAAATGCCTGTATTTCAATCCTCAGAAATATGCCTGGCACCTAACACTCCCCACACAGATGAATGAGTCCCTTCACACCTCTGTGGGTGCTACAGTAATTCTCTTGCTGCACTGAAAGAAAAAAATAAAACAGGAAAGCAGCACAGAAAGAGCTGGGGCTCCACACAACAGCTAGCAAGGAGAGGGAGCATCTTTTCTCTCTAAATTAAAAGCTGAATTCGTGCAAAGCGCAGCCAAAATAACTATGGAAATCCTGCTGCAGAGTTCTCAAGGCCCCGGAATTTACGCTGTCCTTGGAATTTACGCTGTCCTTGGTGATGTTCGTGGGGACTGAGCTTACATTTCAGCTGAAAAGCAGGAAGGAACAAGTTATAGATGGGTTTTGTTTGGTTGGGGTTTTTGTCAGCCGCACGTCTCCGTCAAGGTATCCAGGCTGTACAATAGGCTAACGGACTGGATAAACAGTCATCCATTACAGGTTCAGGCTTTTAACCCTTCAGAGTAGTGTCTTTTTTTGTTCATTTATTTTTAAAGTAGTTAAAAAAAAACAAAAGACCTTCTCCCCACCTGTAGCCAAATAAAATAATCAAACCAAAATTGGTCTTACATTATTAAAACAACAGTAACCTCAAATAAGTTTCTCTGGTTTTTTTTAGCTCTACTGCCATAGAGCTCTCCCTCCACTCCCACCTTCACCAAGTAACTAGCCCAACTGTGTTCTATAGTAGTTTATCACTTGTAATACTTCTAATATAGTATTTAATGACTAATTAAAAACCTTACCACTGAGCTATTGCTTTAAAACCAAGGGAAATTTATCATGTTGGAAACATTATACTACATACTGGCTTTCAAAGCCTTTCCAGAATTGTCCTTGCTAATTTTTCTAATTATCAAGGACGTCTGGGATCTTCCCTTTAAGGAAAAAAAAATAAATAAATTACCAGGAGTGTTTCTCTCTCAGGCAGTACCCAGCATCCTCCCTGAGCTAGGTGCTCCAAAAGAATAGACAGCACCAGAAGACGAGAACGGATAGAAGAAATACGGATAGCACCAGAACATAGATAACAAAAGCATGCTGGGAAAAAAATATAGAAGTTCTTACACGGATTTTCACAGCTTTGCATGTTTTAAAAAAAGCATCACCCAGTTAAGGCAAGGGAGAACAAACCAGAGGGACCGGTCCTACGGAGCAGGGAGGGATGCCCTAAGCATCTTTAACAGTCCCAGGTACAAGCTGGAGCCAAGGCAGGTGCATGGCCTCATCCCCCCTCATCAGCCCATCACTGTTGGCTCCCCATTTGTCTTGCAGTAAATCGGGGACAAAGCTCTCCCTACGCAACCGCAGAGATTCAACAACAGGCAACCCTCCCCCTTCGCCCCCCGAAGGTGCACTCATCTGCAGTAAATTAAGGCTTGCAAGAAGGATAAGCTGTGCTGTGATAAATCCCACCTTCCCCTCCTACGCTGCGCTTGTACTGGAGGGCTGCATCTCTGGGGCTGGGGGGGGGTGGAGGGAAGAGAACCCAAGTGCAGAACTATGCCCTCGCTGCAGACGTTGCTGGTCCCAGCTATGTCCCATCGCTACACTCGGCCACTCTCTGCTGCCACTATAAGTCTTCAGGGATCCTAAAAGTCTGCAAATATCTGGGATATTTTTCTTTTTTCCAATGTGGGCATGGAAAAGCAAATGCAGTGATGAGGTAGAGCACTCACTAGAGCTGAAAGCCCTCAGCACAACCCGGTCACCAAAGCTTGGGAGGGGCCAGTGGAAGGCATTTGGAGAGCAGAGGGTATCTTGGGTGTAATTATCAGACGTTGGGGGATATGACCCCATTTCAGATAACCTGGAGATTCAGATAATTGGGCCTCAGATAATCAAGGCCATGCTGTTAATAGAAAGAGCACTGCAACTCCTAACGGCAGCGTTCCCCACGTGCTGATGCTAAACCTCCTCGTACGAAAACGCCTGGTGAAATATGAATTAGCGGTTTGATACATGTCCGTATTCTCTGTCAAGTGCTGGGCTGAGCAGCAAACCCTGTTTCTTTGGCTGGCTGCTTGGGAAATAGGTTAAGGCAGGGAAGTGGATTGCAGCCCCGGATGCCTGGGGACAAGGCTGTCTCAGAGCTGACGGGCTAGGTAAGCTCTATTTTGAAAGTGGGTTAATTTAACTGTCATTCAACTACCATTAAATGATGTAGGTTAATTTTATAGTCAGATAACTATTAAGAAACCAAAACATAAGGCAGGAAATGTCTCTATGCGTTCTAGTGGAGAGAGGTTTCCTCTGCGCTAATGCACACCCCTCCCCTTCAGCTCAAACCTCTCATCCTTCCATTTCTGCACATCCCTCACAGCATCTCTCGGTTTTAATTTATTTTTTTTAACCCTTGTCATTACACACTATTGTCCTCCCTTCCCCTCTTAAGAGAGTCTATTCTCTAAAAATTCACCTTGGTATCCTGGCCCATGATTCTTTTCTCTCCTTCGTTTACATCGTCGCACATCTCAATGCCGAAGGAAGACTAACAAATACAAACCTCCTCTGACCACAGCTAGTGTCCACTGAAACAGACCCCATCACCCCACACACCTGCTAGTTGTCCAGCTGCATGGCAACCTGAGGCAGGGAACTACGCCTTGCTTAGCACCTAAGGTGCCATCACCGCTTCCACACCCAGTTTCCTTTAGGGTAATTTATCGTACTTAAAGCATCCTTGATATTTGGCAGTTCACCCTTTATAATTGGATAGCGCAGTTAAAACGTACTTTATCTCTTGTGTGATTTTCCTTCCTGTAGCATAATGACAGGTATTGTTTGTTTCTGTGTACTGAGGACAAAACCCATCAATCACTTCTTTGTCATAAAAAGAAAAATAAAAGAGGGGGGGAAAAATTATCAGCCACAGTCTATGCCTGCAGAGGAACTGATCCCTTGGAAAAATCAGAGGTGACTCATCACTCCTCGTGTGTGGCAAAGAAGGAGCCAGCACTACAGCTGGGCAGATNGATGGCCCATTAGCGCACGCTGCCCATCAAGCACTCGCGGATCTCCTCTGCCGCAGACATTTTTATCATATTAACAGTAAGTGCACTACGCAAACCCTGAAAGCTCAGAAAATGAACTCACGCTTAACCACGCGGCGGTAACGAGACCACAGCGCTAATGGGATGTTGGCATTTTTACTATGCCCTATATGACCAGAGAAATGCAGAATGGAACCATCCCCAGAAATCGCAGCAAAACTACATCTGAAAAACTCTCCTCGCGCATCCGGATGGCGAAACCGAACGCCCAAACCACCACATACGCCACAGTGATTTTTGACCCACAAACAGCCAAGTGCCAGAATCCCAGATGCCCTGCTGAGGCCTCGCTATTCCCATTAATCTCCTGAGCAAAGTCCTCATTTTGTTTTGGTTTTTTTTCTGCTCAGGAGCTATAAAAGAACAGACAAAACGACCAAACCCCAAACTCCTCAGCCTGCTCCTTGCCAGCGCCAAGCCGCTACCCACGTCACTCTGTGCTAGGTTATAGTAATTTACTTTATGACTAACTGTTATTCCAACTTTCTTTTAAATCCAGAGTTACTACTTTTATCAGCAATCCCACTTACACTCAAACAAAAGCAAAGGCACCAACATCAGGATCTAACAAGGGGTATAAGCAAGGTGGCTAGAATTAAGGTGCAGCCGAGCCGTCACCCTTACTGTACACACTTATGCCTGTCAATGAGCAAAAAGCCAACACAAGTCCTGAAACAAGGGCAAAATTTGACCTTTTTTCTTTTTACACACCAGCAGAAAAGCTCACAGAATTACATTACCAGTAGGCAAGGCTCCAGCAAGTAGGAAGAGAGGAGCTACCACCATGGTCCAACAAGAACTTCATTATTAGCAAATACGCTTTGCATACAGAACAAGAGGCAACAGCGTTCACAGCTCAGGGCTGATGGCTGGAAATGAGAATGAAACTTGTATTCCTGTACAAAGTATGCTTGTTGTGAAAGTGTCTTATGAAAACCCAGAATCCTACAGCGTTATTTTTTATTTACGGTCTCCTTTCCAAGTCAAAGAGCCTGTTTGAAAGCGCTGCTGCATCTCAAACACAGCTACTTGCTTTAGAGGCTGAAAGGAATGCAAGGAAGACCACAGCAAATCTGAAAACATGAGAAAACAAATATATAAATACACCACCAATTTCACCTGAAAGAGGAACATGGCAGAAACTGCTGGAGTGTCCAGGTGAGGGGTCCTGGCACACCCATCAGTGGTGTGGGAGAAAACCCCTTCACTGGGGTGGAAGCTGTTCAGCTTCTCCCTAGTATCAGTTTTATGCCCGCAGAGCCAGAGTAACTTTCAACAATTAGTGTCAAAGCCTTCCTCTAAAGCTCAGTGAGAAGAAAAGCACAGTCGAAGGCTCAGCTTTAAGAGAGAAAACCATAAAAGCCCCTTTCAAAGCCAAGAATGTCATTCCAAAACGAGTTAGGCAAGCCCTACGCTTTATTAGCTGGGCGGGAGGGACTGGGGACACGTGAGATGGATCTGGGTGCACGGCAGGAAATAAAAACCACCCCAAACCTTTGCAGGTATAATAAAAGTGCCTATCTAGCAGTATAAATTTTACAGCTCTTTTGCCAATAACCCCGTCCAGACAAACCACTCCTCCTTTTGGCGCAAGGCTGGCTGATCTGCTCCTGGAGGCAGGAGCCCAGCAAAGGTCGGGACACAGGCTGCGATGGAGCCAGCCCAGGTCACAGCAGCGCAAGGGAGGCAAGGCGGGAGGTGGGAGAAGCCCATTGCTGGATCCACCGCATGTTGCGGCTGAAGGCTCTGCCCTGGGCACTCGGTAGGTTACAGCCTGAGACTCCGGTCGGTCCCATGGGGAGATGCCACTGTATTTTCATACATACAATCTTCACATTTTCAGGCAGCAGCGCTTATATTTCTACACTGCAAAATACACCTTAAGTGATTCTAATTTTAGCCGAGCTTTAAAACAGCTCCTGGAGATTTGAACTGTAGCCATCTCATACAAAAATCTGCCTTTCTGTAAAGCATGTGCTCGGCAACCTCCGGCAGAGCCACACGGCACCCGCAGAGGAGGCATGAGAAGATTTTGGAAGTTTTCTGCCAAATGCCACCTGTAAATGTCAATACGTTAAAGGTGATCTGCAAAAATAAGATGCAATCGAGAACAACTACATTAAAAAGATCAACTTCTCTTTTAATCTCTTTGCCATCTTCATTGTATCCAACTCCACAGTGCTGAATTTGCCCCTAACACTTTGAGCTCTGTTTTTGAAACGGCTTTTGGCCTGTACCTCTGGTACTCTGTTCACAAGCCATGTTCCTAAACAGGTCCGAGGACCTGCTACTCACTTCCACTGAAAACCACAGGGCAGCAAGTAGCCACAGATGGGCATCTGCAATACCCATTGCTAAGAAATTAGCAATGTGCTGAAGTATCTTCCTGAATCAGGATTTAAATCCTCCCCCTCCCCCCAGACCCACTTTTGTCAGGTCTCTAGGGAATTAGAGCTCTCTGTACGCTTGGGCAGGAAAGCCCCCGGTGATCCGCCTTACCGAGGATGAGAACACAAGCTTTGCACGGCGGCTGTTTGAGCAGCCTCGCACAGCATGCGGGCTCGGGTTTGGTCGCATGAGAAGATGAAATCGCAATGCTCAGGAATTTCCTTAATTAAATCAGCTTCATTCACAAACCGAAGTTGCTATCCAACACGAGAGCAATTGAGATCCTCCACGCTGAGGTCAGGGAGTTGCTTACTTTCTGGTAGGTCCTTATCAACTAGTAAGTATCAAGCCCAGCGCTTGCAGGTGGTGACCTGAAGCTCCCTGCTCGTCCCTCCACCGAAGCGCAGGTCTTCATGGCGGAGCCAGCAGCACAGCCTTTTGCTTCCTGTTTGTTGGAGTAGCTGGGTTGCAGAAAGTGACCCAGGTGTACGCGGGGGTACAACCCACTGCTACTCCACAAACGGTCTGCTACTGCAGAAGGCAACCTGATATGCTCCTGCACATTTTGAGCAGCTCAAAACCCATCCCGAGCTGAAATGAGCCGAGGCAAATTAGCAGAAGATTTTCTAAGCTGCCTAACAGGGCTAATAGGTTTCTTTTCTACTTCTACAACAGCCCAATGCTTCTCACTGGGTCTTGGTGCAACCTCTTGCACACGCTCATCATGATACGTGTTTGAGTTAAGGAGCTTTGAAAGAAGAATTTGAAAGAGAAAGAATTGGAGACACTGCTCCTTTAACACTGAACAACTTCGGCTTAACAATGTGAGACCACCAGCAAGTCCTCCAGGAAAACCTGAAAAACTTGGTTTCTGATAATTGCAGGACTAAAAGTGTCGATTAAAAATGTTCTGGGAAAAGCCTGCACAGTGTAATACACCCTAAAGAATGGCAGATGGGAATGTGGTTCGTCACTTTCAAAGGCTATTTTTTTTTTATACATTTGACAGATGTATTCAGACATACAGAAAAAAAAAAAAAGAAGAATGCTAGTTTACAGCACAAGGCTTTCAAGCTATTTACACATCAAGACTTGCTAATCCTGAGTAAAATGTAATTTCTAGTCAAACCAAGTATTTTAAATAAGAGATGCACCCAGTACAGCTAAACCCAGCTACCTTCCCATTTTGCTTTGTTTTTAATAACAGATCTTATACAATAAGAGATACAATGCTGCTGCATGCAACATACTAACAATAGTTAGTTTACAATGTAGCAGTTAAGGATCTTAAAAAAAACCCAACAACAACAACAAAAAACTAACAAAACCAGGCTAGCAAATACAAACCCTGATCTACCGCCTTTTCAATAGGACAAGCTAAGAAAGGCAATTTCCCAGGAGAAAAGAAATCTGAGCCGGACAGCGTGCAGCGCTATAAATTTTCCTAAAGCTAGGAAATCCCTGTGCATCACTCACAGCCATCCTAGGACTGAACGCAAAGGTTAGCAGAAACGCCTAAACTCACGTGGGCTCCATTATACACCACTTACTGTAACCTACTTTTTAGCATTCAGCATTCCAGTATCAATAATGCATAACATCAAAAGTAGTTCAACCCTGAGCACAGGCACGAGGAAGGGAGCCCGGTTCTCAGCCAAGGACCGGCTGAAGCTGGTGTCACCATTGCGCCTGCTTTGTGCCCCCGTGCAGGGAGATGGCGGGACAGACACCAGAGCTTGCCCTACATTCATCAGGAGTTGGGACCTGCCCCCTCTGCGGAGGGACAGCTGGTGGCTGCAGAGAAAACAAAAGCAACACCAGAGTTACCAGTGCAAGCGAGGAGCTGAGCAACCTCTGCCAGCCTGGTCCCGAGTCCTCTGGTGCACAAGCCAGCACCTCAAACAGGCACCCACCAACCCAACGGCCAAGGTTCCCATCCCAGCTTTCATTGCACCCCTCTCACCTCGCCTCATCACTAAGTGCTCAATGAACAAGCTCTACATCATTTATATTTTTTTTCCCTGAGAGACTGTTTGTTCTTTTCCAGATAAATTATTTACCATGAAAGAAAGTAAGGTGGCCAGTAGGGAAGAGCGAATGAGAGTGCGGGAGTTCATGAGACTGGGCTGCTATGAGACAGTGTTTCAGCTTTCACGCATATTCCCTACCCAGCTGCTGGCGTGGCTTTGTCACCAGCCCTACCTGGGACCAGAACCAAAGTACAGAGACTCCTAAGCTCGATCCCTCGGCTGGAATTAGTTTTACCTGCTATTTTCACTTCCTCCCCTGCTTCTCTCGGTTAGCGAGAGCTTGGATTTCACAACCTCTGGTCATCAGCGCAGGCATTTAGAAAGCACACTAGAAACAACAGAATTGGAACCCCTTAAAGTCTTTCACAACAAAATTTATTAGAAGAATAGTGGTTTTGAAAAGTCTAGCATCCAGTGAAAACTACCATACACAACGTTACAGCTGGGAATGTGTTTCCAAAATGACATGGTCAAATAATACAATGGAGCCATTAAATCTTACACATGCACAACAAGAGAATTAGCGCTTTGACATACAATGCAAAAAATAAATGGACCACATGAAATAAAAATTTAAAAGTACTTATCACATACATTAAGACACAGCTTATTTAGTCCAGTCAAAAAATCAGAACTGCATTAAAAAAAATTAATGTAGTGCAATCAAACCAAAAACCTTAATTTGTGATCATAAGTGCTCTACTACATAAAACATTGATCATAGCAAGGAACAAAAAAATTCAAATCACACAGTACAAAAAAAATCTGTAAATAAATATAAACTACAGTACAAGAGAAATATTAAATTATACAATTCCGTCAAACTGTAAACAGTATATTGAAATGAGGTCCATAAGAGTAAAGGGGGGGGTTCCTGTTTTTTTTTTCCCATGACACTTGAACTTCTAGAGGTCAGAGAGAAATGCCATTTTCCATACTCTTCAAAGACTATGGGTTACATAAATAGAAAGAGAAGACTTTTTAGATGTAAAGTGTCAAATAATAAAGCAGAGGTGTTGTTGACTTGTGACTGCCAACAGATCACTGCGAGAGCAGCACAGCAGATTTGACTTAAGTTCCGCCTCCTCGCAGGCGCAGCACGGGGGAGAGCGTTGCTGCAGATGTTACATGCCAACGCTTTGTGAATTAGCGCCCAGCGTTACAGAGGAGACACTGCTGAGGGCCTGGTCCTACCCATTAGGTGGAGGTGATTACATATGCCCTCATGGACTCGACTGGGACCTCTGCTGATTATCTGACAGGTTTACACGCTTGTCATACAAACACCAACTTTGGCAGAACAATTACTAATAAACTCAAAGCACTCCCGGCCCATTGGTTTCCATCACAGTGGCCAGTGCACAGAATTCTCTAAGGACATTGCATAACTAGAGTGTAGAGGTCAGACAGCCAAGGACCCGTGCTTGAGGTTAGAAGTAGTTATGGTGAGAGAGAAGCAAGAGCCACGTTAAGAAGCTGCCTCTGCAGTTCGCAGAAGCAGTTGGGAATGTATTTCATTTTTAGCTGCGCTGGCTAGTAGTGGCATTTTAAAATATATAAGTTTAAGATAACATATATACTATATATGTATATAATATAATACATATTATATAATATACATAGGAATTTCTTACAATACATACCAGGAACCCCCACGCGATCTGCTCAGTAGTAATAACTGAATATACAGAATGCCACTATAAGTGTCTGAGGCACTGTGTGCTGGAGAGTAAATATGCAGCTTTAAAATCCGTTTGGCTGAGTTATACCTGGATACCTGAACTGAGTTTTAAGTTGACATTCATCAAGGATGTGCTATCAGCACGTCAAAAGAAAAGCAAAACAAAATACAAGTCACTGCTAGGTTTAAGAAGAGAGTACAAGTACCTGAATTGAGTGAGGATAGTGTGTAAACTGTCCCTGAGGGTTTTTAAACAGTGTGTGTACAAGTTGGATTCCTAAGAACATTAGTTTAAACTTACATTGCGGACTGATAAAATACCAATGTCTGACAATTTAACAAGTGGAGGTTAGAAAGAGTTATGAGCAAACACTCAAAACATATTTTATACATTTTAAAGCAGCAGTAAGCTGCTGTAAGCATACATCCCATCAGTACAAGCAACACATGGGACTCAGATAAAGGTTTCTATTTGCAAAAAGCCCATCATATATTGATAAGTAAAGAATATTCACCTGCTAAATTAGAATGCACCTAGTTACAGACTAGCAATTCAAGATTTTTTTTAATCAAATACTTTGCTATACTTTGCTATTACATACTAAAATTCCTTAAGCTCACTAATGCTGGTATTCTAATCTAATTTTTTTTTAAATGTTCCCCCTTCATTTAAGAAATATACCATTCCACAACTTAAAACATTAAGATCCATTTTCAGTCCTCAGATGTAAAAAGCATGTCAATGAGTTTGTATTAAAAATTTACACGGTAAAAAGGCTTGAATTTCAGCCAGAGATTCTAAATACTACTCATTCCCTGAAGGCAGAAGGGAGAAAGAATCCCTACCTATTTTTTTCTTGTGATACAGTTTTCAAACTGAACATTAAACAATGGTCCAAAATGATTCTTCAGTTTGGGAAACTTCCCCTTCCCTACCCATCATCCCAGATTCCAAATGTCAAGCCCTGACACGGCCTACTGAAATGATTAGTAAAAAATATCAGGCATGTATATCTACATCCCCTGCCTGAACTTCAGAAGATTCTGTTGTCCTAGTCTTTAAAAGACAGATTAGTATCCCAAGAGAACTTGTGATCTGACCTGAAAAGCCATTAGTGATCCTAGATTGTACATTTAAAAGATCTCATAACCTGAAGACCAGATTTAATTAAGACTCTGGCATTGTAACAGAAAAAGTGCTGCAGTTATTTATCCCTTTTCTGGTACTTTAGAATAGGTCAGACAAGTGCTTTTTATATTGACAGTAAAGTTTATATACTTTCATGCAGGCATAAAAATATTATCTGCAAAAATATTTGAGAAATGTAGCACCAAGTAGTTGATAAACTGTATTAGTACTTGCAGTAGTGTCTTCATTATTTCTGAGTAGGAAAAAACATGAAGGTAGTAGACTGTACTAGGTGACAACTATAGAAAGTATTTTCTGGCATTAACTTTTCCTGCTCCAGTCAGACTGAAGTCTGCGTCCTAATACCTGCTCCATCAGGTAGAGTTACCACCTTGAGTCCTCCTTCTACATTATACTTACCAATTCGGTAGAGACAAGCACAGGGCAGGGATGTTAATTTCTAATGAATTAAAAACCCTGGACAGGCCAAACAAGAAAAAAATAAAATAAAATATATATATATATCCTTCCACCTAGCACTTGGGCTAGGAAAACTTGATTTTACAACCAAGAGATTTTTGTGAGGGTTAAATAAAGGTCTCAGTACAAAAGTTTTTTTTACAATACCTGAACACAGGCATAATTCAACAGGACACAAAGTCCAAGACTGCTGCTGTAATACTGGCATAGAGACTTGGCTCCAATCAAAGCAAGAACAGGAGAGAGGGAGAGATGGACACTGGAATCTGTAACTACTTACCAGCTTTTTTCTGGTATATATGGAGTGCATCTATAGATTATTTTGAATCCGCAATATTCTCTGCTTAGTGATCAACACAGTTCGGCATGTTTATACACTGGATAGTCAGGAATTAGTAACTGTAGTGGTTACTGTATTTGCTACATCTAAGAGAACCGTGTTTAACTAGCAGCTTTCTGAAGGTTCTAATTGCAGAGGTGTTTTATGTAATTTGAGATCAAGTAGAAACCTTTCTAAGACCAAAGCTGACCTCAAAATTGTTTTAAGTACACATTTTTTAAGTGGTATTAGTCAACATTATCTACTGGTGCCAAGAAAAAGAAACATTGACCTAGACTGAAATTACATTTAGTTTCTGAAACATTTGCGGGGAAAACCTAGAAGTTTCTGATCCTCACGAAAACAAGGGAAACTACCCTGCCCATCCTGCCCCTGACATCTGGCAGGGAATTGAAGTTATTTAAAATATTGTGACAAAGCTTTCAGTACAGGTTAGTAAGTTTGCCTTCATAAGAGTTTGGTCTGCAACAAGCATGTGCATTCTTACACTGAAGAGTTAAAATTTTGTTTTCACTGAAGAAAGAGCTCTTTACATTGCAGATGTAGCCACACTGTTTTTGATAAACAAGGGAACTACACAGTGTTCCCTTCACTCCTTGGACACTGCGTTCTCCTAAGACTCAAGGACATCTTAAGAGCATTGCTTCAAAGTAAACTGGAAAGAAACCCACGGTAATTCCAGCTTTGCCTGTACAACAACCATCGCAGGTGATATAAAAAGCAATTCAAATCAGAACTAAAAAGTTGTTCCAATCTGTGCAAAGCTTAACTCAACCCTAAAGCCCCTGTGAATTTCCAGGCAAAGGTAATGTACTCTCAGGTTCTCATGAAAGAAATATTTAGACTCAAATGTCTGCCTGCCCCAAGACAAAGCACAGATGATTCCCTGTCTGCCCTCAAATGGTCTGAACACACATGCAGTTGCCTCCCATGCTTAGGAACATCCTTGAGCACTGGAAAACTCTATAAAAAAGTTGGTATAAGACTTGCTGGAGAACACAGAAGCTGAATGCGTTCCCTTACTAGAGGCACCATCCTACCCATACACCCGCATTTGTTAAAAACCAGTTGTTTTGGCAATTGCCACGAAAATTCAGAGCTTGACTTCGGGTCTAGCAGTAGGGTTGGTAATGCAAGCATCACACAAGGAGTTCTGCGACAATAAGAAAGTAAAGGCATACCTGTATTGCTTATACAGCAACTTCTCCTGCTTAACAGGGGAAAAATGAGAAATCCAGAAGGAAACTGTCTTAAGTTAAAAAAAAAAAAAAATCCCAAAAACCACAACAGGGAATGACTGGAAAATAAAATATCTTTCAACAGAAATAAAAATGAGTCCAGAAACGTGTCCCTACAATATCTAACTGGAAACGTTCAACTCTATAGCTGTACTCAAGCATTACGGCCACAATAATGCCTACTACACTGTGGAATGAGGATCCAGCTGGCTGAAAGTGAGGTAATAGTTTGTAATAGGTCAGAGTTCTAAAAAAGCACTTTTACATCTTACAAGTCCAAATAAAAAAGGACACATTTCATACATGTTGGGCTTTCTCACCAGAACTGTACGATAATTAACTCCACACCAGGACCCCTACCACACTAAGCCTTACTCATCTTCAATTATATGCTGCAGCAAAGATTTACCAAGCGACACCTAAACTTCAGTACAATATGAAACTTGATTCTTAAAACTTTATACACACAAAATATAAAATTACCTTTCTAGGATGGGGTAGGGGAGAGGGATTCTCCTTCATGATACTTGGACTGAAAAACTAGTTTTCAGAGACTGCCACAAATATTATTCACAGTTTCTTGCTGTCAGGCTTTTTCAGCTACATCAACGTAGTACACAACAATACTGTTAAGTCCATTAACTACATCAGATGGACATTCTCGGGAATAAGAGAAAACTAGTGACAAAAAAATACCCGAAAGGCCTCCTCCTAACGACGTCTCGATTTCTATAGGGTTGCAGCTTGTCTATGTTACACGTTAATGTGATCTCAAAAGAGCAGCAGGAGAAGACTAAACCTTCTCTCCTGTCCAAGTGATCCAAGTAACATAAGCATCCACTTAGCAGAAATTACGTGAGAAACAAGGCTTTTGTTACAAAGACAGCAGTGAACCACACCTTCCCACACCAAAATATGGTCAACCAGGGATTCTGGCCATGCAAACTGCTGGTCAGCAGAAAATTAAGCATGCTAATGGACAAACATTAATTCCAATCATATATTTAAAATGATCCCAAATACTACTAGTTAGCTACACTGAAAGCGCCTGTAAAAAATACGTAGTGAAAAACTGAAACGAAACATTAGTGATCACTGCAGCACTTCGAGTGATACTAGTCTTACGTGATGAATCACCTCAGAGAAAATACATTAGATGGGGCTTTGAAACAAAAAGTTAACATTAAAAGGTGCACCTGAATATTACAGACTAAATTTACAAAACCTACAATAAGGTAAAATATATATCTTTTGAATATTCAGCAGCTTTTTTTTAAATTTGTTTTTATTTTTTGAGAGGCTCATGAAATTTTAAAAAGGGACCACTAACTAATCTCAACCATGCTTCACAAAACAATAATGGCTATTTTATATTGCAGTTACCAAGGTAATGCAATTAGTGCTTAAAAAATAATCTACACTTTTTCTTTTTTTTTTTCTTTTTTTTTCCTTTTTAAACAGAGACCTTTGGAGGAAATACGGTTGTTCAAAAGCTTCTCGAAAAAGAAAGTTTACCTGAATATTAAGTTATCACAGATCAAGTGTTGTGGTTCAAAGCTTTGCAGACATGAGTACTACAATCTTCAGGTCTCAGGACATTTAAACTGAGAAAGTTACGCGTTTGGTTTGTTGTTTTGTTTTTTGTAAATCCACTTTCTAACTGAAGCAAATAAAAGAGTACTCAACTTCTCACTATCTATTTACAGTTCTTAGCCTACTGTCTGAAATGACAAGACAAATTCTCTTTTAAAACTGCAGCATTAAAGGGTAGGCACACCATTCTTCTGCTGCACGATTGTCACCCACTTAAACATACACATACAAAATATTTAGGTTAGTAAAATGAGCACTCCACATACACTACAGTGACAAGTTTTATAAAACTCAACTCATGTTGCTTAAATAAAGACAACTGCAAAAGGTTAAACCTCTCTGAATAGTAAAACCATGTTACTTTTTTTAAAACTTGCAGCAAACTTTCTACCATAACCTCCAACAGCAGATGAAACCACACGTTTAACTGTGCCTTTATTGCAATCACCAGCTAAACTGGAATGTATTGCAGAGTTTGTATACTGCTACTGAGCTTAAACTGCTTCAAATGCCAAGATCACAACTAGAGAGCTACGAGGAACCAGGAGTTTGAGTACTACAATATATTAAGTAAACAAAACCAAAGTATCCTTGGGGCTAAATTCCCAGTCCGTTTCAAGAATGAGCAGTGCATATTTAAAATTACAGCAATGGTGTGCCTAACCTTTGAAAATATGAAATTGATGGGGAGGGGGAGAGGCTAACAGGGTCAACTGTCCCAGAAGTCACTCAGCCCCCCATGGGCTATGAGGCCACCCTCCCGTGAACTGTGAGAAACTACTTCCAATCACCAACATAACTTAATGCTCTCACACCAAAAAATAAAAAAAATAAATCCTTTTGGTTGTGCAAACAGGGGAGGAAAAGACAAAGAAAAAAAAAAGGTAATTCTATCTACCTTTTGCACAGATTAAAACCCAAACTGTTTCTACCTGAAGAACCAACAATTTTGATTTGGTCATAATGTGGTAAGTCTAGTAAGCTCCATCTAGTTACTGACCACTCCTGCAGAAAGTATCAAAGATAAAAGTTCTGTACAAAACTTATCCTGGATCTCCATATAATGATAACAATATCATCATACCGATATAAACTGGATTTGTGGTTTACGGAGTGCTTTTATGGTGTTTAAATGCTTTTTCTAGCATGTGCTAAACCACTATCAAAACAGATTAAATAAAAACAACAAAAAAGCAGGACTTGGATTAATTCCTGCTACTGGCAACTGTAATATTTAAAAAGGAAACACCCATTCACTGAGTGTTCGACCCTGACAGTATTACAGATAGATATGATGCAGAGCCTGAATTAGACCAGGCTACCAGTGTTTTACTTCTTCCCTGAACATCAACAAGCTCCTCCACCAATATGGATATTTGGGCAGACTACTGAGGTTGTATCGTTTGAGATCACTGTTTCATGGGCTTTTTTTTT
>VXBZ01012257.1:170171-193937 GCA_013399135.1 Heliornis fulica
GTAAAAGGGGGTAGTGGGCAGGTGAAGGAGGGAAACTGTGCCATACCAGGCTAGAAAAATTTACAAATGTGACATTCGGAGCACACCTGTGTCCACACAAGTCTATGCCAAACTGCAAAGAAAGAGCATTGCAGTAAATGGGAGAATCAGGTGCGCTCAGTGGTGGTTGAACTATGCAGTAGTGCTCACCCAGTTTGCAAAGTAATTGGCACTCTACAACATCCTTACTCATCTTTCAATTCATTTGCACTTTGTGCTGCTTCTCCCTGGGGATCTAATTCAATCTTTACTGAAACATCCTGCCCCTCCGACCTCATTAATTTCATTTTTTTCTTTGGAGGGTTTTTCAAAGTGCCCAGCCTCTCTTTAACTTTGTACTCCAGTGTACTGTGGGGGATCCCATAAATACTCTGAGCTTTGGAAACACTCATTTTCCCACTCATAACCACAGAGATTGCTTCCTCCAGTATCTCGCTGTTGTACTGTCTGTATCTCCCTCTTTTCTTCCTAGGTTGCTTGGAGCCAGGATCTCCCTCTTGATCTGAGGTGGGATATGGCTGTCCAGAGGTAGACTGCTCAGCATCTGAGCCCCAGGAAT
Source organism: Heliornis fulica (assembly GCA_013399135.1). Lineage (NCBI taxonomy): Eukaryota > Metazoa > Chordata > Aves > Gruiformes > Heliornithidae > Heliornis > Heliornis fulica. Next base: position 170,770 of record VXBZ01012257.1, read on the forward strand.
CTGGTCCAGCATCCAGCAAACTTCTCCTGTTCTGTTTTGGAAGGATAGCCCTTAACTTTTTGCTAAGCGCGCTCTCCGTTTGTGAACCCATTACCAAAGAGCTATAGCTGTACTGGTCACCAGTGCGGGACTCCCATGAAAGGTCCATGCCTCGAACTTGTGGTATCTTTAAATCCACAGGAGACGAATGGCTCACGTCCTTTTTCCCATCCTGTTTAGTTTGAAGTGCCATTTTTTGAAAGGCAGAGTTTTCTGTAAGAAAAGGAAGGTCACTGATGTTGCTGAGTGCACCATTTCCCCTGAATTTCATGCGGCTGAAATTGAATTCGTAGTGTGGTTTTGCCCAAGAAGCCTCCCTGGATAATATTAAGTGCTGTCCATGATTCTGTAGTCCAGATGGCCCATGGCTGGCAGCCGTAGAAAACTGGTTTCTGCTCAGCAGTTCTTCACTAATCTGGAGTGATCGAGCCAGTGGTACTTTAAGAGATGTGGAGTGGCCATAACCTTCCCTGGTTCCATCCTGCAAGCTTCTTGGAGGTACCCCATCACCACTCTGTAGTCCCTCCGGATGGTGCTGGCTGGGTCTCCCAGGTCGCCTAATTGGATGGAAGGAAACTGATGTGAGCAGGACTTGCACAGGTAGGGAGGGATGGGTGAGGGGGCCACTCCTTTATTAGAAGGCCTTGCTTGGGTAACATCACTTTTTGTGTTATTTATTTTTCTCTAAATTTTATCTTTTTTTTTAATTTTAATTTTTTTATTATTTATTTTAAGTCTCAGCATCAGTCAGTTTTTTTAAACTTGTTGGCAAAAAAAGAGAAGCTTTTTGGGCAAAGAAAAATGAAACCTGTTGGCTGGTCTCTGGTTGGGTTCACAAATTCTCGGAGTAGAAAAGACTTCGCGCAAGCGTCTGAAAATAGCACCTTAATTACAAAGTAGTAATCAATCGCCATAGAGCTACACACAACTGTGTTACTGGTGTGACGTTACCACTAAACAAGTACAGTAATAAAAGAGTAAGCCACGGTGCAACATATTCAACATGCAAATATGACTGCCACCTGCAGTATCTACACATAGGTGGAAACCTTGGATGATGTTCGCTTACATCATAGTGAAGAACTGGTGCTCAGGATGAAAAAACAAATAAAATAAATGCTTAGCAGGCCTTACAGGTATTTGCTTGACTTTCATTTAGTACCAAATATGAAAGCACTGCATTACACTAGACTTACCAAATTGCTCTCTTTACAACTAACTGCATACACACACATCCCTGATTCCCATTTGATACACGGCATGGATAAGAAATAAGTTCCAACAGTCATAGAGATCAAGGGTTAACAGCAGAAAAAGCAGTGTGTATTTTTACCATTTTCCTTTCGTCGCAAACGCTCCTTCTATGACACAAAGTACTACTACTGCAGGTAAACATACGTATTTTAGTATTTTGCTGGCTTTAGCCGCCTGCAGAAACTAAGTCACACTGGTTTCAAAATCCAACCCCAAGCTTCTCCACATTCTGAACTGCAGATTAGTAAAGAGACTAGTAAGCGATTCTATTTTAATGCTCTGGGACACTATATTGGTGTAAAGCCCTCGAGCTAAGTCAGCATTATTTAAGGATACGACACGTACTGCTGAAAAGCTACATTATTCTTTTTAACATCACACTGGGATTAAAAAAAATAAAAATAAAAAAGTAAATATATCTTTAGAGAAAAGACATCCACTGAAAGGACCTGGTATGTAATACACAATGCTCAATGGAGATGCTGCTGTTTTCTCTCCAGGATGCAATAGGTCACAGTTGAAGTGGGTAACAAGAGTCAACAAGGATTCAGAACAAAATCTAGAGAAATGAATGCAAATTTACTATTCTGGAGAACTCTGTCAAGCAATGTGCATTCTCTGCCCCTTCTACAGCATGTATTGGCATCAGAATGCACATCAGTGACCCTATGCCTACATAAAAGGTCATCTTGGCAGCTACCTAGGACAGAGGGTCGCATCTGACCTCACTGATGCTGAAAGGATGTCAGTCACCCTTGTTTCCCGCACACCTGTACAAGTAACCACAGGTGCCACTATGCCGCATCCTCTCCGGGCCCACAGCACTGGGCAGGACAGTGCCAGCTGCTGGCCCTGCAATCCCTGTGTGCTGGACTTTGGCCCTCGCTCCATACACAAACAAGGGAACAAACAATACACAGCCTGGGTGGCTTCTGATGCCTTCCTAGGAACAGAAAGCTGTAAATAGCTTGTTTGGAATTGAAAGAGAAGAGCTGGTGGGGAAGGTTTATGCTAAAGAATTTGGAAAAATCTCAAATCTAACTTCTAAATAAGGACTGAAGTATTTTATTAATGAAAATATCAAATTTCTCCCTTCAAGATTCCATTTTCGAACTGAGACGGTAATATTTTTCCAAAGAGAAATGTGAAAGATCAGTTGTTAGCAGTATGTGGGATTAGTGGTGGTAGGTTGTTAGTTTAAAATTTCTAGGTTTCCCAAAGTCTATTGTAAAGCTAAATCCAGCAATTTGATGGCAGTTTAAATCCTATGATGCTTCTGCACTTCACTAAAATAATTACTTGTTCACAGGAGCTTCAAGGAAATAATTCTCCCATCATGACCCAAACCCCCCTGACTCCCAGGCAGCCTCTCCAACTTAGTCCTAGCTAAAAGCAAAGGGTTTCTAAATGTATGCAAATAGTGACTATAGAAATACAAAACCTTCACTAATTAAAGCAAGACTAGGACACCGCATTTTATATGAAAAGAACATGTTCCATGCTGAAGTACAATAACAAATCCAGAATATCATATTTAAAGTTTTCTGACCTACCAGACTCCTCCCCAACTTTTCTTTTTTTGTGTGTGCATTTTACACTACAAAATATTGACAAAGCATGCAGTGATTTAAATCTAATGCAGCTTGGCTCATCACCCAAATCATTACTGTCACTAAAATAAACTTTTCTGTTAACTAACTTACCCTTAAGTGAAATGAAATTAAATTATATTACAAAGCCTCTAAGACTCTTCACATGTTTAACTGAACTTGCATCTCCACAGACATCGCGCATTGCTGAACCCAAGAAGCAGGTAATGGAAATTATCTTTCACTAAGTACAAAATTGGCCAAACTAACCAATATCAAAAGTTCTTATCTGCAAGTTGAACTTGTTTCAGTTTGCAACAACTCTTATTTGGCAGGTGGGATGAAGGTATTTACCAAAGGTCCAAGTTGAAAAAACACATTACTCCAAAGGGTTAACACCAAAAGTAAGTTAAAATTAACATGAGGTAAGCAGATATTTTTAGTAAAAAAAAAAAAAACCAAACAACAAAACCCCACTTTTTAAAGGTCATAGTAAGTTGCTTTCTCTTACCCATTTCCTGGAGTACTGGAGCACCCTGGAGAATGACTCAGAGAGGTGCTGCCGGCACAAGGACTCTTCTTAGTGGATAAATCAAGCACACCGTCTGCAGAGACAAAAGAATTACTTCAGTGTTTGAAGACACAAGATCAGCCATGCTGTCCCTGGACAAAACCACAACTTGTGTGCTAATGTCATTTTTAGCACACAGCATTTTCTATTTAATTTTATTTTAAAACAAACTAAGACTTAGATTTGTTTGCAATTTGGCTTACAAGTGACTTCAATGTAGTCCTCAGAAGTCACAAGAGGATCTGGCACAACTGAAAGTGTGTTTGCTGTCAGGGTCCAGAAAATAAAAGATGACCTACAATGACAGTTCACGATACAACACACCCTATCGCATAACTAACCCTCATCAGTCTGAAAATGAGGCACTCTTCAAGTTTCTGAGATTTGAAAAGTTTTAAACCAGTATTTAAATTTCTTCTTGAATCCAAATCTCCATAGGAAAATTAATTGATAAGGTCACATTGGAAACTCACTTTCAAATGTACACACACACACACGTAAATTTGATAGTCCTTCTCACCTGGAAGCTAGCTTCATCCTTTTTTCCATGTGTCCAATGGGTCTCTACTGGCAGAGCTGCTGCCTTTCCCCTCTCTATTGTGCCATTTTACTCCCCCTCTTCTTCCATATACCAAATTGTTTCTCCTGCTAGCTTGCTTCTTCCATTCTCACTAATGGCCCTTCCTCATGCTCATCCGTGCTCCTCTGCAAGCCCTTACACAAACTCTGCTTTTCTAGGCAACAGAAAAGGGACCAATCTTTGCTAGAAGAGCATTGCTCCCGCTACACTGAAAGGTCCTGAAATTCTGGTCATTTTAATAAGGGCAACATTGTCACAGAAGTAGCATAGCCATCTGAAATTCCTGGAAACTTTGAAACAAGGAATTTATGAGGCAAAGATAAACGAAACCTGTTGGCAAGGTAAACTAGAGACATTTCAGAGCTCCTCACTCATTCCATCTACTCAAGTAAATACCACCCAACACAAGAACAATGCAAGATGGCTTTCAGATTGCTTCAAGTTCTCATTTGACATATGGAGAAAAAACACGATAAACAGTGAACTAGAATTAGCTTACGGAAAGCTGTTCCACCCACTGCATTTGGGAACACACCATAACCCAAACTTAAGCAGACAATTTAATCTTTTTGAACAACACTTTATGCTGCCACAATATACAGAGGCTGGATCAAGTAGCACCTCCTTTTCAAGAGGCTATACTAAACAGCACAAACTGCTGCCAAAAGGTACTTGCATCCACACTTCTTCCATCAGAAGGGTCATTAAAACCTAGAAGAAGTCTCCGAGGGCAAGCAGGACCATCCTCATACCCCACGGAGAGGTTTAACAACCAGCTGGGCTCCCCTCAACCCACTAGAACAGAAATACAACAAAAAGCACTCCTAGCAGTCTTTGCTGACAGCTTCTTCAATCTCTCATTAACAAGTTTGGCAAAACCTCTTCCCAATTACATTAAATGTAAATTGGAAAAAAATAATTACATCAGAAAACAGATTACTGTACAAGTTAATATGCACATGTTCTAATTCCATAACAAGTGTTATGAACGTTATAAATTATCTCACAGCTTTTTCGTCACATGGTGACTAAAGAACATGTACAGGCTTTCTTCTTCACCATACAATCCTCTAATTAAAAAAAAAAAGCAGCTAAACCGATTCTCTCCTTCCCTCTTTCAGTAAAAAGCTTCGCAACACGAACAGTTTAACATTTATGAACATATATGCAAATGACACCCAAGGAACACACTTGTAATAAAATTAGCTAGAAACAAATGCCTATCAGCTGAGTGTGCAAGTCCTCACTTAAAGAGCCCATATAACCTTTCACTGCAGTGTGGCGACAGCTTTCAGTGAGTGCTCAAAGTGCAGCAGGTGTCCAGATGTTCAAACCGCAGACTCTTGGACACGTACAATTAACCTTTTTTAACAAAAGGCTTCATCAACGTTTAGTCCCAAGAATACAGGGATACTCACAATCCTCTATTAGCCAGCAAAAGGATTTATTTTTTTTTAAAGGCACCTTTTCTATGTGAGGACAGATAGCCTACTTGGTATTTGACAGAATGATTTCAAACACCAATGTATTTCTAAGGAAGGGTAAAGGGAATAGTTTTAATCCTATCAGTAGGACAGACTTATGATAGCCTCTGTTCAACAGTTTCAGACAAAAAACCCCAGCATTCCCATACTGTAATCACAGAATTTGCTTGTTAAAAAAACATTTTTGATGGAAAGCAAGGTTTCCAAATTAAAACAAGCTCTGCAACACTGTTACAAGTTATTCAATCTGTGCTCTGCAGAACAAGTCTATTTTTAAGGTGGAAAAAAGAAATCTCTTCCAACATAAACCTGGAAGTTTTGTGCAGTTCACGGGTATCATTTTTACAGCTTTCACAAAGCAACTTCTCACAGACTTTTAAAATCTAGTGTTTTCACACTATGACCAAAAAGAAAAACGAGTCCTTCAGTCAGACTAAGTGCTGATCTCTGGAAAGGAGAAAACATGGGTTTTGTGACCACATGAACTCATCCTATCACTAAGCATACAGTCTATTTTGGCAGACTGCTTCTTGCAGCTCCCAGCAGGAACTGCACACTTGTCCTCAGAGACCGTCCATCCCCTTTGCCCTTCTTCAGAAATATCACTCAATTCTACAGGCCTATACTGTTTGAAAGTCTCTTCTCTCCTGGTCACATCTAGCTAACCATTCTTTCACTGCAAGAACACCTACCGCTTTTCCACTTTAAATACGATGTAAAAGCACAGACTTCAGATGTTCTGTTTTTGCAACAAGAATGCCATTAATGGTTTGCTGTAGGATGCAAGACACTGATAAGAGTCCTACCTTGTTCACTAGGTTCTGACTGAGACTTTCTGACAGTAAGGTCCAGAGGTGAGTCTTGGTCAGCCATGAGAAGTTTGCTGAGCACAGGGTTCTGAGCAGTTGCAGCCGTGGGAGAGGAGGCGACCAGAGATGCTTTCAGCAGGCTTTGGTTCTTTGTGCTATTGGGCTGGCTGGAGTCCTGAGTAGAGCTATTTTTTGAGGTATATTCAGCAGCAAACTGTCGGATCATTCGCTGCATGATCTCACGGGCCACTAGGGGAATATTTGGGTCAGAGACCCTAGGACTGTCTGGAAATATCAGAGATTTTTTTTTTAAGGAAGCACTTTAAGTAAAACAGCTTTTATATTTGTCATTTTTTATTATAAAAAAATAATCTACAAAAGAAAGCCAAAGACAAAATAGTTTCTGTAGACATTGCAACTTTAGTCTTAGAATACCTGAACAAGAATCATTACTGATTTTGGTAAAACCTTCCCAAAATAACAGTTTCCTAAGAGAAATATGCAGCCTCATCTTTTATTTAAAAATATAGATATATTTGACTGAACCTTTAAGAGCTGTGGAAATAGAAAGGAGAGCTAGACTCATGCACAAAAGTACCAAGTAACAAAGCTCATTCCAAAGAAATCAAATGGGTTATTCAGTGGAAGAGTTGAGTAACTTACCTGCAGCTACAGAAGGGGAAGAGGGGGAAATAGAGTTGTGGCAGTCCCCTACAGATTTACTGAGAAATAAAGCCCTGTAGTTCCGATTCTTCAAAATAATTCATGTGAAGATCAAACATTCAAGTATCTTCCACCCCATTCTATGTATTCATTTTGACATCGCTATTGTTATAATCAATCAGCACTAGGTATTACCCAAAGACCTTTCATATATACAAAAACCCCTGAGATGTGTCACATGAAAAGTAATTCTATTTCTTGAAGAGCTGCTGAATCTAATAGTAAGAAATGTGAAATGGAACAGGTAGGCATTCCTCTTTATTTATATGAAATAGTGCATAAATACAGAGGCATTTAGGGATGCGGGTAGCCCCAAAAAATACTGGCATTTTTTTCTTTTTGAAAAATCACTGTTTCAGGCCAGCAAATCTGCAACTCCTATATCACAGAAGCTAAATCTTCACCTCAAATGCTGCTTGTGTTCTCTGGCCAAATCAAGTTTGTGGGTTTTGTTGGTTTAAAAAAAATAAAAAAAATAATCGCAACAACTCCAGAAATGGCTCAAAAGGTTTGATTATCTATTTCTGAAGAAACATTCAGAGAAAATTGTGCAGTAGAAGACCAAATAAATCTTTAAAAGCAGCTCTCAAAGTGGAACAATAGCAAAGGGTCTACTTCCTCTTTAAAAAAGATTGCTCAGGTTGAAAGGTAATCTATTGAGACTGAACTATTAGAAGCATTAGCAAAATTTTCTGTGGGACATTGCAGCATTAGATTTGCCTTTTACCACCATTTTTGACAAAAATGCACCAATCCAACAAACCAGCTTTAGAGTATCTGTAAAGGATGACTGACATGAAGGTTTGAGCATGTAGTTGCCCACAACCTAGAGAGCAGCAGTAAGCAGCTACTGTGTTTCTTGATGAAAAACTATACTGATCTTTAAATACCTGACCAAGCTCAAATTCTTTCCTGTTAAATACAGCTTTCTAAATATAAGGCTGTATACAGTCTTCATGTTTACTCTTACAGAGGTACAGTATCCATAAACTTCTAAGATATTTATGTAAATACTTAATCATTTTCTTTCAAGTGCACAGGATGCTTTATTCTTGTTAAGGAAGAGATGCTCGAGTTTTAAGGAAGCACCAAGAGATGAGCCAAACTCAAATTTAGGTACATTTATATTCTCCCTTTCTACCCAAATGGTCCATGAGGACACAAGCCCAGAGAAGCACAAAGGCTTTTTTTGTTATGGTGACATTTCTTCTATTTTCTGAACTCCAAACTATAACCCTGCTGAAGGATATAAGAAAAGCTCTAGGAAAGCCCAGAGGGACACAAACTGGTTGCACAATCACACTGATGCCAAAAAATTGGCATCTGCTTGTAGTGTATACAAGTGGGAGTGGCAGGAATGGGGAGCTCTATGGGACCTGTATTTTCTAAAGAAAAACCATGCTTTTACTGTGCACTCGTGTTCACATGTTCAATTCATTAATGCTTAAAGCTGAACACACTTCCAAATTTAGGGGGAAGATACCAGATATGCCTACCACCTGTAATCTGCAACTTCAAAGAATAAGCATACAGTGACTACTGAGAACTTTCTATTGTTGCTCAAGATAAACTCTCTAATTTGGAACACAAACCTCAATTTTCAAGCAGAAGGGTTGTTATGTAGAACATTAAAAGCTTCTTGCTTAATACAAAGCCTGAATGCTAAGGATTAAGGCTGTGGAAAAGTGAGTGCAAAATATTTTCTTGTGCCTCTGCATCATCACTTGAAACCAATCAGATGTTTCACTCCCAAGTGTCCAGGTTTTTTTTGAAGAAAAACACCAAACCATACAAAAGCCCACAACACTAAAATTAACTAAAACAGAGACTCCCAGAGAATTTATCATTTACAAGTAGTCTTAAGCAATACCTCTGAGCTTTAAAACCTTAATAGCTTTTGTGTATTTTATCTATACTGAAGTGTTAGGAGGGCAGTAACAAACAAAAAAGGTATAATTTCCTTAAACCCTACCCTGCCACAAGGTAGAAGTACTGGACAACTCAGGATGCGTCCCTTCCAACTCCTAACATTCTGTGATTCTGTAACAACTCGGTACTACCACTCTGCTTTCACTGGGAAGTCTGAATACTTGAAAGAATCATCATGGAGTCAGAGAGCAGTGAAAGTATGTAAGATTAAGGGATAGTAAAAGTGGTTCAGAAAGTTTGCTGATCCTGCTAATTACCAATGTATGCTAAGTGTATGAGTGCATGTCCTAGACACGCAACAGGCATCTGTTTGTAGAACACCTGCGCTTCCTCTCACCTGCCTGGGCTACAAAACACCAGTCTCAAATGTTACTGGCAGTGAGGATGGAAAGAAAAAAAAACCGCAGTTGCTGGCATGAAACCAGGAGAGCTGAGCATCTCTGAGCTATTTAAGAGCATCAGAATTCTGTCCTTGTCCTCTCTGGTATGATAGTGCCCGTGGAGCTTGTGGCTGTGGCATGAGTTAAAACAGCCTTTCAAGCAATCTAAATGGAGCCAAACTTTACAACGATGCAATAAGGAATTAGAACTGACTTCCTGCCAGGCTTCTTCCCCTCCCTTATTACTCTTACACCAAGCACACCTCTGCCAGAAGAAGGAAAGCAAGAGTGTCTGAAAACCTTCTCCATGATTCATCGACATCTGAAGTGATTTCGTTATCTTCCTTCTGTGTATCTGACCACAGAGAGTATTAAATCCCTTATTAGCACACTGCAGTATCTGCCAATAGTTTCCCAGCGATTAGGGAAGTACACATTTCTAACGAGACATGCAAAGTAGGTCGCACATTAATAAATTTAAGCTCAATGTTGAAGGGATGAAGTCTCTAACAAACAATTTGGAAGTGATGGAACTGAATTTTCTTTTCCTCTCACCAGAAACAATACGGAAAAAAAAAGAGTAAGTTTTCTCCTAGCTTCTTTTTCCTTTAAATCCCTTCTGGATTTAAAGAGAGATGATATAAACCTAAGAGCAAAAGGTAACCTTAACCTTAAAAGAAAAAAAAAAAAACAAACAAAGCCAAAACCAACCCAAGACTTTGAATAAAAGCATTACCCAAACTATCAGTAGTAATGCAGTAACTATCCTTCCCACCATTCCACATGCTTCTATACTTTATGCAACACATCATAATATATAGTTTGTATTTATTCATCTAAGTCATAAAAGAAAAGCTAAGATACTGTTATCTGCTTAAAACACCTTTAAATATTTTGGTCACTGGGAGGAAGGGCTGAGGACCAGCTACAGCAATTTCTAATTTGTTAAACCAAAGCCTTGCATTGTGCTCCAGCAGACAGGTTGAAATTACTGATTTGGCAGATTTTCTCACACATGGGTTAGACTGATAAGTACACCATACTTTCATTCAGGGTGCATTTGGAAGCAATCTCCAGATTCCTGTTTCTCAAATTGGTAGAAAACGGTGAAATGCGGTTTGTGCCTTCCTAAAAGCACAGTTTAGCTGACATAACTCTCCAGAAGAGATTTACAGGATCTTCTAGTGTTGAGCTACTGATTTTGTTCTAAGCATACTCTACATCACTGATTTTACAATTCTTTTGCTGATCACGTTTCAAATTCTCCATATATCTGCCCTTAACACTATTTCAACAATATTTTATACTATGGATTGCTGGGGGTGCAGTAGGTAATCACTACAGACCACAGTGAGAAGACTGCTGACCTTTAAGAAAAGCTGCATTAGTACAGATCCCATTAAAATTTAAAATAGAAGAATATATACACACACACTCCCACCTGCCCTTCCTTAACCAAACAGCCCACTCACCTAAACACAGGTTTCAGGGGAGCAGTTCTGGAGGATAAGAACTGAGTCATTTCTCAAAGTGCAAAACACCAGTGTTCTCGTGGAGAGACTTGTTTTAGAGTTAAATGTGTTACACTCTCTTCCTCTGTCCCAAGCCCACACTGTTATATTGCTACATTATTTGACAGTCAATTTTTACTCTTGTTGAATATATGTATGAAGACAACTGAAAAATACTGAACATACAATGACAACTTGAACATCAGATCTTTGATACTTGCATTGCATGCAAAAAGACCAGTGAGAGAGACCACTTCCCCCCATCCCCATTAAAACCAACCTTTTCTGTAAAAGACTGCATTGAGGAACTCTTCCGCTTGCCTTTCAAAACGAATGATTTTTGCTTGCTCTTGTCTAAGCAGAGCTTCTTGTCCAGCTTCTGAGGCTGGCTCATCCAGACTGACTAAGTGTTCCTGCAAAGATATTTAATATGTTTAATATCTTCCTGACTCCAACATGAATAAAGTTTCTTATGCATTAAACATTTTACCAAATTCAAAACTGTCAGGTACTCAGCACAGAGTTGAATCTACTGAAATCACAGCTTGATTTTTGGCTGCTGCAGAACATTGTACTTTGTCCTGTTTTGGGTTTGGTTTGTTTTTTGGTTTTTGTTTTTTTTTAAATGCAGCAGAAGCCTGTAACACTTGGTAACATTAAAGGAAAACAGTGCATACTAAAAAGATGATTTAGGTATTTTACAACATCTGGCTGCAAGTCTCATAGATGGGACTTGTTCTTTAGCTGTTACTTTTAGTTCCAAGAAGTACCCATTGAAGGCAACACACAGAAAGCTCTCCTTAACTCTACACAAGCTTCATGCAACCTCAGCAATAAGTGACCAGGCATTAGCAACAGGTCCTTTTGTGAAGAGGTTCAGTAGTACCTACTTTTAAGTGAAACAAGCTTAAGTCAGCTGCTTACAACACCTGCAGTGAATTAAAGTTCATTCTATCTCTTAACTATTGTTTCCAGTTGTATCTCCAGAGTATTTCAAAACAAGTCATTTAACTAGTATAATTACATTTTATGAGATGCCAGGATAAATCACTCATTTTAAATACAACTCAAGAAAATACAAGACAATGGTTACAAAGAGACAAAAATCTAAATGCTTGGATCGACACCCCTCCCCAGACACACACCCCTTTCCCCATTACTGTCAGTTTAAAGCCTTCCTCCTGCTTAGGAAAACAATCCTTCTGGCCCTCTCCCTCCACTTGGGCTTAGAGCTATATTAAAGTTACCTGTATTTACCAACTGCAGGAATGCATACATAACCATTCTTTGGGTTTAGGGAGTGTTTTATTAGTCTTTACAAAGTATCGGTTACCATGATATCTAGACTACATCTGGGTTTTTTTGGCCTCTACTGTACAAGTTGATTTCGGTTTCACATCCTCATGGGACTAGAAAGGAAGAACTGGGAATTCATTTATAAATCATAATAAATGAAATTGTTACTCTTAAGTTTGTGTTGTCTCAGCTTCCAAGAGGTTTAATTAAGTGAGGTTACGTAACCAGTCCATAGTAAATTAACGAACACAGCAGTCACATGAGCTACGTGCAAAGGGTAATAATAGGAAATGCTGTGGACTCTGGCCTGAAAAACACGGGCTTGCACCTCAGATTTGTAATTCGACAGCTTCCAAAAGTTCTCTGTCAAAAGTAAGGAGAGATGCTAACTATCTCAGGAGGGGTTATAGAGACCAAGCAGTATTTCATGCTAAATCAAAGCGTGAGGAGCATGCAATGACAGAGTTGACAAGTGAATAAAACATTTGCTGTGAAGGTGAGAGCCTGTAGAAGACCTCAAAAAGAGACCAACTTTTTTTCCATATCAGAGATTTCTCTCAAACCTGCTGCCTCTCACAGGACAGATCAATGCTCTTGAGACAGTCTTGAAGAGAAACTTGAACTGGTGGGTTAACTGTAACAAATCATTCACCTCTCTGCCAGGTAGCCCTTCCCAGCAAGTGGTAGGGGTGCTCCCACAGCTCACTAGCATTGTACCAACAAACTGAAGACACAGTCATACTTTTCTGACACTCTGTACAGGATTTCATAATAAAAATATTTGTAGAGAATAAGCCAAATATTTTTATAAGAGTTACTCTGCAGGTGAGACTTCACTGAACATACTTGCATCTTCTTTCTGAAGCTGTGTTTTCTGCATCTGACAAAATTTAACACAGAATCTGTCCTAGTTATTGACAGCCCTTCTGAGTCAAGCTCCATTATCTTTCAGGCATTATCAGGATAATTGTAAATTCAGTTTATCAGTTTGTGTAAAAAGGAGACATTTATGCAAATTAACTAATAATAGAAGTAATCTAGGTGTACAAAAGTGTTGAAACAACCATTTACAGACAAACTGCCTAAAGTTTTACTTTAAAAGGAATCTCTGCAAACTGATGCAAAGAGACTTGGCTAGATAAGATCCATTAGAATTAATTAGCATCCTCTAGCTAAAAACCCACAAGCCATTCAAAAAAAGAAAAGTCATTTAACTCAAAGGACAGAGAATTCAGAGTCGAAGAAAACATTACCCCTTCAATCTGATGAGACACTGTGCCCCATCACAGACTAGAGCTTGAGAAGCAGCACAAAATAAAAATAATCCCTGCCCAACTCAGTGCATTTCAAATCTTTCTAGTACTTGCTGCAACTAAGGCAATACAAAGTAAGTAGCAACCTAGCAACTCAGCAGCAGCATCCTCACCATAAACAAGTGCACTTTACATTATTCATATAAAGGGAATGTATAAAGAGTACAATTTAAGCTACCTAGGGTAACTAAAGCTGTACATTTTCTACACAGAGAAGGAATGAAGGAAAAGGGATAAGCCAGAAAAAAAAACCCCACAAACACATAAGTGGCTTACACTGGTGAATGGCTGTATAAAGGATCATTTGATCTGCATTCAGGAGAAGAGGGGAATAGCAAGGCAACGGCAATGCTTAGTTCTTACCCCTCAATGTAAGGAGCAGGCATCTCTTTGCATGTATGGTTTTTATCACTGTCCATGGTAAGACATCAAAATGTCATCAAGAAATACAGTTAGACAAAAGTCAGATTTAACCTTATATATATATATATGAAAAAAAATCTTCAGCTATTTTCCATCAGCTGCAGTACAGCACTGAGTACATGAGAGAAAACATACTGGAGAGATTTCTGTTTATGGCGATTTTTATTGTTTTCTTACCAATTGTGTCACAAGTAGTCCAGCAGTCTTCGCAGCTGGTTTACCCCTAGAAAGAAACTTCTCATTTCTCCACCAATTATTTGATTGTGATTGCTATTCAAACTCCACTCCCAAAAGTGGTGGGTTGTTTGCTTTAGGGGGGGTGTGGTTGTTTGGTTTTGTGTTTCATTTTTTTGATGAGTTAAAAAAAATCTTCCACCACTTCTTCCCAATAACCATTATGTGGATCCACTATCCTCACTCTTGTCCTCTCAGACTACAGTTCCAAATCACAAAGCTTTCAGTACCAACATGCATGCAGTAGGAAGAAGAAAAACCTATTAATACTTAGAGAGTACTGTCCTTGCTTACAAATACCCTGAGCAAAACGCAACCAGTTACTTTTACATATTATTTATAACACAGCATTCATTCTATGCTCTTTGTGCTTCTCTTCAGGTGGGCACCATGCCCTGGAGCATCCCTGGATTCCCATCAGTGAACATACAGTACCACTATATTGAACAGGAAAAGATCCTTGGAGTGGTTTGCATGTTCTCCCAAAGGGCTAAAGCTCTCCTGTACGTTAAGATCTTGAGTATAACTGTATAAAAAGCCTCAGAAATACAGAACTCCAGTTTTCAAAATACAAGGTCAATGTGTGACCTTGAGAGACCACCTAATCCTGGACAGCCCAGCCTTGTCAGCACCACTGCTGGATCCTCATTGCAGCTCTCCTTGTAGAAAACGATGACACAGCAAATCTAAACGCTGAACTGCTGGCATGAAGAGAAAGGTATGATGCAGGCTGGTTTTCTAGATACAGCAACAGAAGCTTCACGTTGAAGCCACAGGCTGCACACAGATGGAGTGGGAAGCGCCCACAAGCTAGAGTAGTGCGAGGTAATTCCTACAGGAGAGAAAGAGGGAGGCTTCCCAATGAGCAGGCATGGCTGAGCGACCAACCCAAGGACCTCTGGGATACGATCCCACCTCCGAGCCCGCCCCAAAGCAAGATCAAAAAAACTAAAAAAGGTATGTTTCATCACCCCTAGGTTGTCTTCTCCAACATTTAATTTTCTTTAAGACTGTACAGTCTTTTTAAACCCATAGCCACTGCAAAGGAGATTCAGCTACTATTTCCTGTAGACAAGCATTAGGGTCACCGGGTATTTTTCAATTATGAATAAGCCCTTTAAAACATCTAAAAGTGTTCCCAGCTTGGCATCAGCTAAAAATTCAGATAGAATAATCAGCTTTTAAAACATCCCTCACTTACTGAACATACATATATAGTAAGAAGCAGTATTATTTCCTAATTAAGGTGACTGATGTCAGATTTATCGAGTTCAAAACAAATATAAATTGCCTGATTCACAGCTATCGAATATCATTTATTACCTATAGCGGGGGAAAGAAAAACAAATCAGTGGAAATAAAATATGCTTACATATACTTCTATGTACAAGCAAAACTGTAACCCCACATTACTACTAAACACAGCAGGAGATTATCACAAACAGCCTCTTTAGGTTTTAGCCTCCATATCAAATTATTTTAAAACCACCCAATACAAAATTGACAGTCTAAATGCTTGAGTTTTTTAAAGTGATCAAATCCATTAAAAATGTTTTAGCCCATCTTCAAGCACACTTAGGATCTCTGTACACAGTTTAAACACATTCTAAAGCCATCAAAAATCATAAGAGTTCTGCAACTTTGACTCATTTTCAGATATTTCTTCTACCATCTTCAATTATTCTATGAGTTAACACTTTAAATGATAGTGGGAGATTCTCTTTGGAATTACTTGGATGCTTACCACAGTTTATGTCTTATTATGTTCCTCCATAGTGAAGGGATGCCAGATTCAGGCGCTGTTATTATGGCTAATCACGATCAAGTAATGGCTTGATATTACCTTTTAGATGTTTGTATAAAGGAATTACTTACAAGCTTTTAAAAATATCCAAATCATATCAGAGTAACTTTGAATGTTAAAATTACTCTGTCACATGCTGTATCCTACTACACTTCTTCAAAACGGAGAGAATTGTTAGAGGTCCTTCTTCACATTGAGGCCCGGGTATTTTACGGTACTTCGAAGACCAGACTCAACCTTATGCCATCAATAAGATGAAGCTCCAGAACATGCTCCTAGAAGTCATATTCTCTCTTGCTATTTTTGTAGCTTAAATATATCTACAAATAGTTAATATGCTTAACACTATTATCCTTCTTGTTCTGCTCTCACCAACTAATGAGATTAGTCATGTTCTCCTCCCCCTATTTTTTAATACATATGAATTGCTTTATGTAGCTTTAGACAATAGTGTTTTCTTTTCCAAATGAATATACCCAAATGAATCCTCTTTAAGGATTCTTTTTCCAATTTCCTCTCTTACTACTGGTGCTTTATTCTCACAGTATGTATATGCATCTTTTGTTTGGGTTTGGTTTTTTTTTTTTAATAAGCCTCAAACCACGACTGAGCTCCAACTATGTGCAAGGGACAGTACAGAATTTGATACAAACATTCTGTACAGAGCCACAAATTTCTTCTATAATGACAGCCCTACTGGTTTATTTAACAAACCACACTGAAAAATGAAGAACCATAATTAAAAAGAGCTAAGTCAAGTACACTTAAAGTTCAATTTGTAGGAATTTATGAGTCTTCTCTGTACTACAACATTTTATAAGGAACAGCTTCATCAAAAAAAAAAAAAAGGCAGAAAAAGCCACCAAAAATAAACCCCAAGACAAAAAACACCATCACAAAAACCCAACTACCTTGTAAACTATACTATATTAAGTGTTCTCTGTGAAGGACAAAGCCCATAAGGAACTGAGAATTACGACATTTGCAGATTATCTAAATGAGAACTCACTGGGCCTGGTCCCACGGAACCCAATCTACTTCTTCTCATCAGGAACAGGCAGCTAGGGCTGCTAAATTCATCCTTTTTTGTCCTTCATTCCCATCAATGTGCACACACATTTCATCACACAGCCACCTCTTAATAACTGGTAGCAACTCCTCAAATAAATAGCTATTTTCTCCGATCATATCGTACTGAAACAATTGTCTACTCTGCATTATAGGGGGAAAGAAAAAAAATCCAATGTCTAAAGGTTTTACATTATTGCACATAACCCTCTGGATTTGGGCAAGTGTCTGTAAAGATTTTTAGCTCCCTGCTTCGTCTGTATTTATTATCCCTTTCAAATGCAGACACTCAAGTCCATTTCTCTATCAAAACCTGTTTTGTAATCTGACTGCAAAAAAAAAAAAAAATCCATGCATTTGCTCAGTCTCTGCAAGTAGAACTACTGCTACAAATAAATTAATCTTTTTAGAATACTTCAGCAGATGGTTCTCCATCCTTTGAAGAATGCATGTAATTGAATCTGATTGCTGTACAAGCAAGAACCAACATCACTGAAATGGATGGGAGGGCACACACAGGGGTTTTTTTTTTTCCCCTTTCACAGCTCTGCCAATAAAACTAACCTTGGCCTCCAGTTCTCATCCTACAGTCCAGAACTCAATTCTCCTTAAGCCAAACTACTGGTCTCCTAAATTATGGCTAATTCTTAATGGTATTCAGAAAAAAGAATCCTGAAGATTTTTATTTTCTTTGAATTTGTCAAACCAGGTACCCACATGTCACTCAAAGGTAAAAAAATCAAGTGCACTAATTATTCCACTAATCCAAAAAAGGGTATATATGTACTACTTTTGGAAAAAAAAAGGCCAGCCACAGCGATACACTGTTGTAAGGTGGTTTATGGCTGTCTCACTCCCAGCTATGTCAATTACATATCTTAATTCTGTAACTCACCAGTATACAAGCACAAAGCCAAATCATCCCATCCTGCCCAGTTCTTTTCCTAAAAAGTAAGAGGATGAAGATCAACAATAATAATAATAATTTTTAAAAAGCAGAACAGAGGATGTGGCACAGAAGCACAACTGCTACCACTTTATGTTGGACAGGAGCAGACAAGTTGTAGCAGTTACAGAAGACCAAGCCTGCAACTCCATAAAAAGGAGAATCAAAGATACCGTTATAGATGTTATAGGAAGAGATATAAACTAAACTAGTACTGTTTCTAATTCAGTTCAGTCCATCAGCTGAAGACTGTCCATCACTTGGCTAAATATCAAATGAAGTTCCAAACCTTTTTTGTAATAATTAAGTCTTTGAAGTAAAACAAATTACAGTGTTAATCCCATACTACTTGAAGGCCCCCATGAAAGAGTCATATTTAAATCTGTATTGCAAGCTAACGTGATCAGTAACAGCCATCAGTGTGGCATGTCTGCAGAGGATAGGAAGTACTCCCCACTCTGCCATTTTCTCTCCACTGACATACAGGAATTCACCGGGTCTAAAAGGAGCCATATTCTTCCCTTGGTAACAAACAAAAAGCTCCAAACCCAACAGAACTGATATGGAGGCAGAGAGACAGGAAGAAAAACAAAACAAAAACCAAGAAAAAACCAACCCCTACATACTCCAAAGAAGCCCCATGCCAAGCATGAGGAGCATCACCAGGATCAGCAGTGAAGTCTGGTTTGAACGGACTGGCTCACACTTCCTTCCTCACTCCCTGTGATTCCTGGACATGCAGCAAACGTCTTGTCTACAAAGCTGTCGCTGCTGTCCATGTTCAATCAGCTTTATGAAAAATGGTTTAAACAGGTATTTTTGGCTGGTGAAATGCTGACAGATTGCTTGGGTTTTATTTATAAAAATTATTCTACCCAGGCACACAGTGGCTGACTGACACTACCACAACCTTTCTGAACTCAAATTTCTCTCCAGGCTGCTGAGAACATAGAGCTTCCTTCCTCTTCACCTAGTGCCTTTGCTTAGTGATGCTGCATGTCCCTGCTGTGCTGTCACAATCCTAAAATCTCCTTAGACCCCTGATTTCAAAACACCACGGAATACACTGATGTGACCACATCTGCATCTCTTCTTTTGCTCTTTTAAAAGCCACCACGCAGTACAATGGGAAACCATGTGAGGAACCTTAACGTAAACTCTAACCACCACTAGCATGACAAATACATTGGCAGTTTTTCAGCGATACTCACAGTCATTGGTTACACCTCAGTATGTGAAACTAGAAAGAAAAGCCTGGCAAAGCACATGAAAATATAAACAGTGATATCTCAGCTTTTGATGAAGAGCTATGTCGAAGCCTGGAAATGGCAAGGTGACCATGCCTCATGAGCACGTTCTCTGGTGGGCACTTGTGTCCTGAATTTTTGTTTTCACCTAACGATCACCAATTTTGAGGAGGTGTATTTTAGTTACTGTGGGCCTATGAGGATGACTGAGATGTAAAGAGCCTTTCTGAAGATCTACCCATACACTCTTAGATTCTCTCAGATTACAACCAGTCTCTGACTGCACCACAAAATTAATTTCTTAATAAATTCCATGGTTTCACTAGAAGTGTGCTTAACACTGAATTTTGGCTTTTTGTGAGGTGCCCTAAGTTAAACAAGCACAAGCATGCATACAGCTTACCTGCTGTCACTCTCAGTGAGGCCTTACATCTGTTCTAAATGCAGGTATTCCTAACCCTCCTCCCCAGGCCTTAACAAAAAGATAATACAAAACCACGCAAGAACTGGCTGCATGGCAAGTATCAGTGTCAGCAAGGCACTGCTTCAACGAAGGAGCCACACAGCCATGCCTTAGCTGCCACAGAGGAAAAGGTGCTTTTGTTTCGTTCCTAAATTGACAAAAGATTCACTCTGCATATTATTCTACACTGTGGAAGAAGTAGTAGTAGTAAGTTAAGAGTTCCAGCAAACGACGTTTTGCCAAGACAGGCCAGCCTTCCTTCCTATGCTACAGAGTTAGCATTATTTCAACACATGGGCTAAGCAACCATCATGTACAGCATGGCAGCCTTTGTTTCACCTATAGCTATAATCCCACTAAGAAAACAAACTGCAAGTTTATGACATTGGCAAAGCTGACTTGCCGACGTTCAGGCACTGACTTGGTTATAAACAAGCACAGTACAAAATCTACCATACACAAACCCTCTAGAATGTGGCCCACAGGGAAGGATATTCCAACATACATAACAAAACTCCAGATTGTTAAAATGAACCACATTTCCATACTGAAGATAAGCTCAACGTCTGACTGCAGCGAACGCGCACAAGCCAAAGTCTGGCTCCCCTGGGAAGGGTTACATGATCCCAACAAGATCTCTTATAAAAGAGCTAAATTAACCCCACCCGACACACAAAAACCACTAAACAGAAAGAGCCACTACACAGAGAAAAAAAAAATTCTGCATCACATACTACAAAGAAAAAGTTGCAGAGAGGCAGCAATTCTCTTCATTAACTTGTAATAATATTTTAATTCAGAAAGCCTTTTCCTGAAGGAGGGGAAAGGAATAGGAGGTTGCAGATTTTCTGTGTTAAGTAGGAGCAGCAAACTCCCTCCCTTTGTCCCTCCCCTACAACTACTAGCTTCACACATCTGCATTGTTACCTTCACTTTTTCTCTTCTCAGGCAGCAGAAAAGACAATTTTCATCAAAAGACCAATCAGAAACACCTTCAGGCTCACAGTCTGTAAATCAGAGGAATAGCAAATTACTTCATATTCATAAACCGCAATACAACTGGAGCCAAAAGAGAAATGCCGAATTAAATACCTGTTTCACAACATTCTTGCCTGCGTTCTGAGGATGCAGGCTTCATTTCGGCCATTTTTCTAAATCCCCAGATTACCAAACCATATACATTTTATCTATGCACAACAAATCTGTTTTTCTCCGAGCCCTGCCAAATACACTCCCAGCTACATAAAGATGAACGCACACTCATTAGTAATTTTAGCCAATATGAAACTAACTGTGAGCACTGCCTGGGGGAGGGGGAAAAAAAGCACAAATCACCACGGTAACACACATTTTCTAGAGGCAGAGCTGGGGCTGCTTCTGTCATTAGAAATGCAGAACAAGATACAAACATAGAGATTGAATACCTTTAAACAAACTGAGATCTTTTAATAATCCAGGTCCAAACAGGCCTTCTAGAATACTTTCAAACCCTAAAAGCAAATAAAAGAATTGTTAGCTTTCTAGATTAAGTACGTCACTACAAGAATATTCACAATAGCAGTTCTATATTTATCTGTTCCAAGAACAGAGCTCAACGTGTTTTCTGTAAGTATTGCAAGATGCATGGGTCAATTGTGATGACTGAACTACTGAAAAATCATGGCACAATCTAGAGTCCACTGACTCCTGTGCTTTTGTAAATAGCCAAGTTAAAAACAAAGAACATTAGGACATTGAAATAAACCATTTTGAAAAGAAAATAGGAAATTATACGTTCTACATGACCAGGTAATTTCTATTAAAAAAAAAAATGCTCTTGCTTAAGCCTCCAAACTGATATAAGGTACGTTTTCCCAATTAAAAACGATGTCCTTCCATCTGACTGGCATGCAGTTACTTTTCTGAATTTCCACAACCGCTAGAATCATAATTTCCTGAAGTTATAGGCTTGAGGAGAGAAAATTCGAAGAGACTCAGCAGTGCCATGCCACCAAAGAACAAATTCCAACCACAGATCCACATCTAAGACACGCAGTCCAATTTACTTCGGTGCCATGATTTATGCCTCACTTAAAATAAATCCAAACAATTTTACTTTATTCCAAAAGAAGAAAAACCTTTACCGAAATTACTGCCATTATTTGGAAATGTTAAATCAATATTACACTAAACCCCTGCTGGCAGTAAAATCTACAGAGCTATTAACTACCCAGTGCTGGGAGAGGACAGGTTAGCAGCATGAATGTGAAATGTACAAAGCCTACTTTAAGGGGGACAGACAAATTCCACCTACTTATAAAAATGTATTCCCAATATGACCATAAACTCAGGACTAANTTTAATAACTGCTTACATATGGCTAGGGGCAGCTTCTCCTACTTATCGGAATCTTTGAGAGGTAGAAGAAATGAAAAAAAAAATTAAGGTACAAAAAATACAGTTTTAAATTTATGGAAACTTGCATGGATGAATCGGGGATGGATAAACTACCTGAGACAGCTCTTTTAAGAAACCAGTCAAAACCT
This sequence comes from Heliornis fulica, assembly GCA_013399135.1. Lineage (NCBI taxonomy): Eukaryota > Metazoa > Chordata > Aves > Gruiformes > Heliornithidae > Heliornis > Heliornis fulica. The sequence continues at coordinate 192,958 of VXBZ01012257.1, forward strand.
AAATGATCACATGCTATGAAGGAAATCAGTCACTTCATTGTGAAAGAGCAGTAATTCTAAAATAACTCAGATATTAAATCTGTATATATTCAAAGTTATCTTCTGGGTGGCAGCCTTCAAAAGGAAAGGACAAGTAGTGTTGAATTGCTCTGGGTGTTACCACAAGAGTGCCAGGGCATATCTGGTGGTATCTTTACATATCAGATGCAGGACCCTATAGAAATTGCAGCCTGCAACATGACTTAGATGGCCAGGGCACACCACTGTCCTTGACCTAAAGCCTATTGCAGGCTGATTCTAAAAATCTCAGAAAGTCTCAGAAAGCAGAAAAAAAAAAAAAAAAAAAAGGAAAAAAAAACCAAATCGTGGCAGTGAAAGAAATAGTCAAGAGTAAAGAGAAATAAGGGAGAGATCAGAAAACAAGGTGTAAGAAGAGAAACTGGAAAAACATCCCATTGAACAGCACCTTGTCAGGCAGAGAAGTAGCACTGCCTCCAAAAAAAAGCCAATTCAGGCTTCAGGAAATGGCAGGAACAGTGGGAAAGGGCCGACCAACCTGACCTAGAAGAAAAATAGGTGAATCAGGGTATTGACCCATAGATGTTTATAACGCTGAGTCTTTTCTGGGTAGTGACCCCTCAGAATTTGTATCTGAAATGAAACCTTAAGGAAAGCAGCTAGTCAAACCTCATTTCTGATCTTTTTGTTTAGAAAAATTGTATTTTTTATATATATAAATATAAATAAAAATCAGAAGTGCTCCGAAATTTTACCCAAACTCACCACTCTTAAAATAGTAACTTCCAATGACTCATGCCCCACAGTTTGCCATGCATGCAATTGCACACTGAAGACCCTGCCAAGTTTTACAGCTTGGATATTGTACAATCATAGTTTGGTAGCCCACTGTTCTCAGTGATGCTAATGCCACTCGCTTTTTATTAATATTAAATATTGGATTTAGCAGTTGCATAGCAACA
>VXBZ01012257.1:194022-220919 GCA_013399135.1 Heliornis fulica
AAAATTATAATAAAGACTGGCAAAACTGCCACGAAGCTGAGCCCTAGTTGTCCCCCCCCCACCCCCCCGAATGCAAAGTGCAATGCAGCAACGACAGTCTAAGCCCTGCAAAGTAGTATTCAGTCATTCGGGATGCCAAAAGAGCAACTGTGTACACTTAATCATGCATAATACATTGAAAACAAAATCTTGAAAAAGGAGCTGCCTACTTTTTATAGTATTTTTTCTCTCCATTGTCACTGCTCTTAGAAGCTTGAAAAGAACATTTCTTTTCCCACCGATTGTCCTTTTCCATTTGGCAGATGATATTTTCCTGCATTTCAAATGGAACAGAAATTAACATGGCTGCCTCTACTAAATTCTGGTCTCTGTATTTTCATCATCTATATTTCAGTGTCTGACAGGTCACAGCAGCTGAAGAGCAGGGCCAGTGGAAAAGTTGCAGGAATAGCAGGAGAGAGGAAAAGGGATGAAGATCCCAATATTTTAGTGCTTTCTCCTAGACACACTCCTCACATTTAAAGTGGCCATACATTTAACACTTATGTTACTGGTGACCTACACAAAGAAAATGTATTTTGGCTGTTAGTGTAGGAATGTAGAAAAAAGTGTTTAATTATATTAAAAATCCAACATTTACAAAGTGTAGAGCATCATCTCTACCTCAGAAGACTCGTAAGCAAATGAAGAACTAGAGAGGGGAAAAATATAAAATCCCGGAGAGAACAAAGAAAACCCTTAGTACTGATGCAAGGTGTAGGGGGGAAGAAATTTTAGCTACAGAGACTGTTACATACTTATTACTATTTCACAGTTGTTAGCTCTGGAAAGTAAAGCAAGATTTAATAAACATTATTCTCTAAAATACTCTAATCAAAATTGAAATACGGATGTGACATTTTTATCCTAAGAGTAACGAGCACAGAAATTAAAGTTGCAATACAAGGAGGGGGATGAAAAACTAGTTTTGTCTCTGCATCTAAACAATTTTATTTTCATATTTTCTGGCATTTTCATCCTCCTTTATATAACAACATTTTAAGTCATGAAATTAAACTGTAATTAGAGTTTGGTGGTTGAACATTCAACACAACAGCATAACTTCAAACTTTCAAAAAATAAAAATAATCCAGGTAGATCATCTGGATCATCTTCCACCTTAAAACTGAGAGCACCTGTAATGATTGAGTAGCTACCAGGCTCCTTGACACAGCACTACTAGAGAAGCTGGCAGTCCAAGAAAGGACTTTCCTGGAGAATCTCTAGCAACATGGATTAGCCAAAGACACATTCTACTCTCTACAAACCAGGAATGCAAGATCTTCAGGAGGAGATAGGGATGCACTTCTGGACTGACACTGGCACTGAGCCTGGCACTTTAAAGAATGCTTTTTTCCCCTGCAGCAGCGCAGCTCCAACATACCCTTTGATACTCACTACACAATTCTGCCCTACGTACACACCTAGTAAAAGCATTAAAGCTTGTACCACCAACCAGAAGTCAAATAATTTTGAGGGTAGGAAAGAGAAGGGTTGAAATTCATCCTTACTATTACATAAATTGTTAAAGAGCTAAGAAAAAAAAGATTAAAATAGACACAGCAAGGGCCCTGAAGGGGGAAATAAAAACAACATACACAGGTATCAATTCTTCAAGACTAATCTGTGAATTATCAATTTAATCTGTGAAGTTAAAGGACAGACCTCAATAGATTAAGTACTAGCCACAGCAGCAGTTAAGTATAGCAGATACTGTAGACCTACTGCAATAGAAAGTAAGACAACTGATTCATCAGCATTTATTAATAATAATTAGCTTAACACATAGCAATTTGCACTCTATAAGGACAAATTAAAAAAGCTATAAATCAAGTTAAATCAATTAAGACAACAGTTAATAAATACTTAAGAAATTTACAAAAAAATTGAAGACTTCTAAGAACATTTTACTAGAAACCCTCAAAATGGTATCATTAGGAAAAAAAACAACAAACCAACCCCAGCCTATGAAAAAACCCAGCAACCAACCTGTGCCAATCCCCAATGCAACTAAGAGCGAAAGCACAAAGAGGGGACAAGAGGGGCAGGGGAATTCAGAGCAGAGAACATAAATAAATGCTCAAAGGTCAGAGCAAAGAGATGCACACAGCTTTAAAGAGATAAAAGATAAAACCAAAAAGGCAGCATACATGCACATTACTTAAAAAATATGTAGGAATACAGTAGTATATTAACAAATACTCAGTAGAATGGCATACAATCATTCAACAAAATCAAGGCAATACTTAATGTTTATAGGCAAAAAATCTTAAAAAGCCATGGAATGGATTGATTTTTTATCTTCCCTAGGAGTTACTCAAAGAATGTGTTTCATTCCAGAAAGTCTCAGAATACTGGGAAATTTCCATTGGTCTGGAAAAAAATTAAAAATAATCCCTTTGACGTGTCAAAACATTAAATAGGTAAGTACTGGGGTCTAAACTTTGAAGGTTTTCAAAAGCAAGGAACAGCTTAGAGGATTAGTGAGACAGTAACAGTAAAATGGTGTCTGCTAACATGGGGCTCCAAAAAACTATTTAACCTTTATGAAATCATAAGTTTTTTCAACAACAGTAACAGGCTTGATACAATATTTTTTCATGTATGTAATATTTTTGGGCTGGCACAACACATTTTGACTAAAACCAGCCAAGGGGAAAAAAAACAAACCAAATAGAAATCAGTCAAATAAATCATATTAAAAAATCGATTAAGTGTCTGCTCTTGAAATGTTGGTGTCAATGGGAAACCACTGCTAGGGAGGTCCATCAGGTATTAGTTCTTGGCCTTATGCCATTTAACATTTAGCTGGTGACTGGGAAGAAAGCAGTCACTAAACTTACAGGAGATACAAAGAGAGGAAGAACAGTAAATAACAAAAGGCCCAGGTCATAGAGACTGCTTACCAAAGCAAATGCAATTAAACACTACTGTGAAAAGGGGGTGGAGGGGAATGGAGAAGGCCACAAAACACATCCAGGAACAGGAAAAACAGCTTCTCAAAGACATACCCAGATCCAGCAGCTGAAACTGGAAGGTGATCAAACTTGGACATAAGACAACTTTAATTTTACAAGGGTCCAATTTAAAACACAGGATGTGCACTCACTCCAGGAGCAGACCGACGCTTTCCCAGGCCTAGGTGCTGTTTAGGGATGTGTGGGCTGGCCATTAAGGTGTATTCTCCTTGTATCTTCCCCAGCACTTTACACTCATCATGTTAGGAGTCTCATTAACTTGTAGGAAGCAAGAGCCACCACCATCACATCAGGTTTTTATTGGATTTATCATGCCTAGATTTTCTGGTCAAGATTGGATATATTTATCCACAGCTTTGGGATTTGAAGCATGAATTAATTCCGAACAATCCTACAGTCTATGTGTAACACGGGAATTCTGTCTCTTTCAGGACAAAAATCTATTAAACTTGAATGTTTCAGTCACAGCCATCTTAATAGAAAAGCAAGACCAAGCAACCAGGGAGGAGAAAGAAAGTCACAGGACAGTTATTAATATACACGAAGTCTCAGGACATGCATATAATTATAAGTTGTGAATATTCTTTTATTCATGCAACAAAATAAAAGAACCTCCCACTCACCTATGCTGAGAGACCTCACTATTCGAATGGAGCACAATTAAGTACTCCAACTACAAGTTACACCAACTTTGTCTAAGCTTCCTGGGGAACAAAGAAAGAAAAAGCTGTGCATCTTCAGTAATTTTTCATCATGCTTCCACATTCTTGTTAATGAAACCGCGCTGCTTGGGGACTGAATGCAGACATCCCTGCTCCAGAGACAACAGATGCTTTGGTAAATCCAAGGACTTTTCGGGGACCTTAAATATCAATAACCTTGTCTGTACTGCTCTTACAGAACCTACATGCATACAAAGCAAAGAACTAAGGATGTGAAGATAAATACTGTTTAGAGAACAGGTATACTCAAGCCCTAGATAGCAATACTTAGCTCTTCTATAGCACTTTTCAACAGAGCGCCTTGTGCTCCCAAGACAAAATATCTGGTCTCTGCTGAGGTCCCTCAACAGACCCTTGGAGCTCAAGAGAAAAAGAATCCTTTGGCCTTAGGCTAATGCTCTATTCACTGCAAAACAGCACCTCCAGTAGAGAAGTTTCATTTGGAGCAATCAGGAAGCCAACAAGGTACATGCTCTATCAAACAGCCATTTCACTGTTACAGTAACTTACCACAGCAATAAGCTGAGAAATCAAAGAACAAGAAAAGGCAGCAGAACTACTATGGCAGCAGACAAATACTGTTAGTAGAAGTGAGTGTGACCATCCATCCTGCAAGACTTCATTAAAATTCCACTACTGGTCTGTAATTTTAATAAAGAAGAAGCTGCCAGCAGGCCATCCTCGCTCTGGTCTCCAATCATCTATCTCAACCAAGCCACTCCTTTTACTCTAAAAATCAAGTCTAAGCACATTTTCTCTGCAAGGCATTTAAAAGTTAATGAGCTAAGTATGACAGAAAAACAGCTATATATCTGAACTACAGCTCTGCAATGCACTTGCCTTCACAACAGAAGAGTGCCCTGCAAAATCCCCTAAGAGAAGGCAGACCTCTCCCCTCTACAGGGAAGAAAGCAAGTTATCAGGCTGTTTCTTATGTCAGTACTCTTGACTGGCAGATTGTTTCACTGGTTGCAACTGAAAAGTCACCCCAAAAAAGCCCAGCAGGGCCGAGTTACAAAGCTTGCTGCCAGAGGACAGAATACGGCAAGGCAAAAGGTGTAATAAGGGCCACCTCCTGCCCCCCTCCCAGAAGGAGTATTTTCATGAGTGCAATCTGACATCAGATGAGAATTACACGATGGTATGCAACCATCTTACCTCTTCAAAAGCCTCAGAGCAGATTTTGAGAAAAGCCAAGGCCTCTCTGCCATGGCTGTCTCAACATCACCTCAAGAAACAGAGATTGCTCTGGCAGACTGAGCCATAATCTTCATGGGGATTTGCGGGGGTGGGAAGATCCTCCAATTTGTAGATACTGCATCACTAATCTGGCTAGTTGCTCAAGTCAGGGGTTGTGGGCTTCTGTTTTACTCTTTGACTAGAGATAAGGTTTATTGCATGACTATCTGGTATCCTTCGCAGCCAGACACCACCAATGCAGGACTCTACTAGATTCAGTTTATTACTTTAGAAAGACCACAGTTTATCACTTTAGAAAACAAAACAGAAAACAGACATCACAAAATAGCAAAGAGTGACAGCAGCAGTTTCACTAACTGCCAGCTTTATACAAATCCTTTAAAAAAAGTATTTTAATTTAATAGTAGAATAAGATCTACATTAAAAAAACCAACCAAACCACACAAAAAGAAGCCACCAAAACACAAAACCATTAACTCCCAAACAAACTTTAACACTTAAAATTGGAGTGGGAATTGTTTTGTAGTACCCCAATTCCAAAGCAGTTCGCCTGTTTGTTCAGCCTCCACGTCCAAGTTCCAGCAGGCAACCAGGTACAACTTTCACTGAAAATAAACTATGCCAACTAGCTAGAAAGTTTATAAACAGACTAAAAGAGCCAAACAGCCCAAGAAGAAGAGCGCTCAGCAGCACGAAACATCACAGACTGTAAATTTATCTAGAGAGACCCAAATGCTGCTCAAAATCAAAAACATCCAATAGTGTGGATTTAGTGCAGCAAAATAAAAACCTTGAAACTTTTTTCCTTTTGGAGGCAACCCATTAAATGCTTCACTGCCAAGGACAGTCAAGATGATATTCTTTACCTACCAGTGTTTCTTCCCATACCCCATGCTCCCCCAGCACAAACATAATAGCCTTGTTGTACACGGAACTGATCTGCCTGGAAAGTGCCTCCCACAGAAGAGATAGGATTTCCAGCAAGATCAATTCACTGCCCCACTTTATTCCATGGCCACAGTAATTCCACAGATCAGCCAGAGTCATGTCCACAGGAGCAACTCACTAAAAGCAGGTACAGCAGAGGCCCAACTCTGCTAAACCATGGAGGAGCCCTCCCTCTTCCCCAAAAGCTGGGGCACAGGACACCAGGGATTTCCACCCCAGCCTCAGGAGATAGGTGTTGGCATGTTAGAGGTGTGGGTTAAACTGGCTGAGGTATTGGCTGGATTTCATACTCCACAGCAGTCCTATTTTGAGGGTTGCCTCCCCCTAGCATCTCAGTCCTGTCCCACATCACTCAGTCTGCTCACAGCCACCCACTGAAACCAAACAATTCAGCTAAAAAACAGCCCAGAAAGGGTAGGCACAAGCTGCTTAATTTATTTACACAGGGACCACCAGCAGAAAAAGCATCTAACAAACCATAGCCTTGATCTAGCAAATGCTCGGATTGTGACTGTTTCACCTCCTTTATCAGTCATTACTGAATTAACTCAAAGTATTGTTCTCTTCTTTTTGGATCTCAGATTATAGATATCCCTTCCACCATCTCTACAGATAGTTTCAAGTCTATACAGTCTACAAAGGGGAATGAAAACTGATTCTACTTAGGCAACTAAATGTATGACCCATCATTTAAAGTCTCATGATCTTAAACAAATAATATAGACCTCTGCAAGTTTATTGCGTGTTTCTGAGTTGATATGAATACACTGAGCTTACCTGTAGGGTAAGAACTGCAACAGCCTTTTTACTATTATTTCTCATTGCAAAAGTCTGTCTGATGTTAAGTAAAACTCCATCAAAAGCTATTACATAAGAGCTCAAATGAAGAGAATGCCTTCTGATTTCAGCTAGCTAACAGCATCCTGAAAGATCTTAGGGCATGCAAAGGCACACCACTTTATTAAGTCAAGTGATTATTTCACTAAAACACCCGTGAGTACATCTAAATTCTGATTAAGAAGTTAACAGAAGAAAAGCAGAATCTAGATCATGGGAACAAATCTGAATCATGACTGCAGTTAATATGAAGCACACCTGACTTTTTTGAGAAGGCTTCCCAAAAACTGGAAAAGCATCCTTGGCCTTTTCAGATGGACAAACCCCTTGGTCCTGTCTCAAGAAAAAGGATAACATAGGTGCAAATAGCAGGTGAATACAAGCAGCTACCCAAAAATGCAAGGCAACTGAAAGCAAAGCAGGGACAAAAGTCATTCACCTCAAAAAATCCCCCCAAAACAAAGATCAGCATACAGGGAGAAACATTGTAACACTGAAAGAAGAAACATAGAATTCATACTAGCTACAGAGCAGATTACAGCAACTGTCATCACTGAAGTCGTGTTACATACATAACCCTGAGTGAAGCATTCGTGAGTCGACAACACGCAGTGCAACGGGAACACAGCTAAGCCTAAGCCCTCGCAGCTTTATGGCCCTTTGCACAACATCAGTATCAAGAGCACAATGGTACAGAGTAAGCACATGACCACTCTTGCATACAGCACAGGAGATATAGCGGAAGTGCTATTATTAGTCTGGTGCCAACAGAGCTAAACACTAGCAGAAATATTCCTACCAATCCCTCATTTGCACTTGGGTTATGCCTACACACCAGAGCAGCTCCAAGACCCAATATTCCTCAGGAAATAGAGGAGCGTAAGCACAGCTGCTGACAACTTTATAACAAAGGATTAAAGGTGAGACATACATCTAAGTAGGTACTGGATAGGAACTGAAGATCATAGTCAGAAAAACTACCTTGGGATTTGTTTGATCCAGAGGTGCCACGATTGATCTTTTACCACAGCCATTCGGGACTTCACATTTATGCCCACGTATTTTTTCCAGGTAGCTACAATGAATTGGGTGTCTACAGGTGCATTTATATTTTTTTCATAACTGAGTTATATATGCATTAATTTCAGCTCCTGTAATCACCCTTAAGTCTTCCTCAAACCAAGTAATTCGGTGTGGCTTTTTAGACACAGCCCATTCTTCACCATCTCTTTTACTCCAGATCTTCTAAGCTCCCTGATGCAGAGCACACTACTGGCCTTTCATAATTAAGGAAGTAAAGCATGTAATCCACTGTACCTTGGTTGAGGCCACCCTATTCCCTCAAAATTTTTGGTTTTACTCCAGTTAAGTGCTTTGCTTGAAAGCAGCACACATGATAGAAACTTGAGAGAAGACAGCAGTTCCACACTTTCTGCATACCAAGTTTCTCAGTGTCACTGAATGACAAAAGAATCTCAGAATATTCTCACAGTTCATCAAATTACAAGTTTCAAGTCAAGAACACCAAACTGTTATAGAGACAAATATCTGGAGGCCAGCCTTCTAGAACAGCCAGCTTTACTCCAATTTTTCAGTCAGTATCTCAATAAAAAGGTCTTAGTCTGCGTGACTGCCTCAGGCCCATTCAAAGAACGAAGTCCCTGTTCAGGATACTCAGCAGATTGCCTACCACAGGTCCATGGGTCAAAAAAATCAGAGTTAAATTTTCCAGGTAAGGAAATCTTCTCAAGCTTGGCATTCCACACTGTGTCATACAGCAAAATTCATTGGAGACTGACATATCTCCAACTATGTCTATATGAAGAAACAACAGAAACACTTCACAGTTTGGAGTCCTGCTTTTCTAGAAAAGCTTCAGGATGTGGTTCACTGTTCATTTATAACCAAAGCAGGTGTTTTCCCAACTTCCGAACAGTCCTTTCAGTGCAAAACCTCAGAAATTGATTTCCTAATCCATGGCTAGAAAGTGCCAGCAGTACAATCATGCAGACAGTGAGGGACATTTGATACAAACTGTGCCTCTGCAGGCTACACACTTATCTGATCCTAAGGAATTAAAAGTCTAGAGTAATTCTAACATGCACTCAAAGTTACAAAACACTACAACACTTTGTGAATATTCTCCCTCAAGGTCAGTTTTTTTTCATACAGAACTATTCTTACATAAGTTTCTCTAAAAGAAAAAGAATACTATGCACATGTAATGAACGAAGTATGACATAAAGCGTGAACAGTAAGTTGCCGAAGACACCGTGTGTGCAAGAAATATTAATAACAAATTTAATATAAGTGTCTTGTTCCCCACTACTGAAAATGGCCAAAATATCCCCACTATACATTAAAATCTCTGAAGGTAATTTCAGATAAAACCGACAGTGTTCCCTGACACCAGAAACATTTCCAGGTGGAGGATTATTAGACTTCTAGAACTCAGTGTGCTTTTGGCAGGTTTGATAAAATGAATAATAGTATTCAATGAGTCTCAAATTCCCTTGGAAAGCTTGTGAGCAACCATAATGAACTTGTGTTTCTGTAAAACCCTAGGAATAACACCTAGGAAGGAAGGAAGCAGCCTCTAAAAAAAGTGCAGTGCGGTACCAGAACAAGTACTGCAAAACACTGCACTTCCCTAGCACTCCTTTTTCTGCTAACACCTGTCAAAGTAGCCAAGCCAAAGAAGAGCTGCAGTCTTACCTAAATGTATTATAGCCCATGCACAGAGCTGAGCAGCAGAAACGAAAATCCAAGCTGAGAAACTATACACAATTACATTAAAATGATAGCCAAGAATATCGGCAACGGTTTTAACAAAAGAAATTCACACCACATGAAAGATGGAAGCACACTGGACAACTGAGGTTCAGAGGAACCTGAAAAGTCCAGAGCTACTAAATTAACATCACCATGAAGTTTACTTCAGTAATTTAAGTAGTTCCTTATAGTAGGGTTTCAATGAGTAATTCAATTAAATATAGTAGTAGTTGAATACATGAGACAAAGAGGTGGCAGAGTAAAAAAGACATTTTTAAAAATAGTGCATTTGTTTATTGCTTACTTCTTTATCTTTGAACTACTAATTGCTGCCAGACAATTGCTTACATAACAGAAAACATGCAATATCACATTTTGCAATAACTTCACAATCACAAAACACATTTTAAAAGGAAGCTGCATTATCAATTCTGCAAAAATAGTTTAGCATAGGGTTTATTCTTCCAGACAACTGGTTGTTTACAAGTACCAGAACAATATGACCTGCAATGCAGGCATTCAAAAAACTTCAGCGTGCAATTTAACTTTTTTGTTAACACTTACTTGATGCAGGTATTTCTATAGATATTTGATTATTTCAAGTATTTAAAAATGTCTCCTAGGGCCTGTATTCATGCATTCAGAAGTCTGAAATGGTCTTTCATAAGTATCTCAAACACAGTCTAAAGATTTTATATGTTCTTGGATTAACCTACAGTTAATCTTATTAGACAAAGAGCCAAGATTTTCAAGAATGAGTGCTAAAGCTGTAGCACTAAATAAGCCTGGCTCATAAAAAGCAACCCTGAAATTCTTCCTACTCCTGCATCATTTTAAAGTCACCAATAAGCACTAGTCAGGCTACAGAAAAACTGTTTCTACCAGCAGGCTTCTGAATATGCATAATGCCAATAAAGCTAATTACATTTAAAAAAAATAATAATCTACGTGCAATTAAGATACTGGCAACATTTTAATGCAAAAAAAATTGTTTAAATATACTAACATCCTAGTCTTGGGATATCCAGTCAAGCTACGCAAAGAGATGTGTTTGTCCCTTGCATACTCCCAAATGTGGAAGTAGGATCAGAAACTGGATCTGGAAGAAAGGGTAAACAGCATGTTAGTTAAATTCACAGAGGATACTATGCTTGGAGATACTGCAAACATTAGTGATGACAAATACATAAATGACCTAAAGAGTAAATAAAATCAGTTTGGAAACAAAAACATCTCACGAAAAACTAACTTCAAACACTCAATGTAGAGGAAACAGGAGGATAGGGGAAGTAAAATGAAAGAAACCTACAAACAGCAACAGTGGACAGTCAGCTGAATATTTGCATTGAAAAACAGTTTGGAGTTGCAGAGGCATCAAACAGAGCAGGGAAATTAAAGTTCTTTTTACAGTCTTTGAGCCAGTAACAATAGCTATCCCCTTGCACAATTGCTAGGGACTGAAAAATTCCCCTTCACTCCCAGCAAGTGGAAAGCTCTTCTCAATGGCAAATCAAGTTCTGCAGGAGGTAGGGTTTAATTTTTTTTAAGCAAAGTTAACATACGGTTAGCATAAGCCTACGCAGCAGGTTCTTCCAGTACTTCTGCTGTTCGTGGCTTTGTGCAGAACAGGAGGAAGCGAACAAAACGAATCCATTTTTACAGGTGCAACTCAACCTCGTATTGTTCAGAGTTATTCATGTGGTCCTTGAGAATAGAAACCAAAACAGCTAGTTCAACTACTAAAAGGGNTCTTACCCTTTACTTTTGCCTTAAAGTTACTTTCCCGAAAATGACATCAACTCACCCATCAGGGTAGACATCTGCTCTATCCAGCTTTAAAAGCAAAGGCAAGAGCAGAAAAGAACTGACTACCTTCAGAAAGGCTACAAGAATATTCCCACTCCCAGCAGCCACATAAATATAAAGGCAGAGGTTTAAGTAACCAGCATACATCTCCAAGGACTCTCAAGCCTTTGTCCTTCAGAAAGACTTTCAAGCACAAACTAATAACCAGTTATTCTGCCTCATCCCCAAATTCTGGCTCATTTCCCAGGTTTTGTTACTCTCAGTAACAAGGCTTCAGTGAGGCAACTACACGTTTTCTTTACACGCAGGGCAGTCTACAGATCAAAAACCAGCCAACCACCCAAAAACCCCACTAGCTGTTAATAGAAGCCATCTTTCTGCTGCTTTCCACCCCCGCCACCCCCCCGGTTTATGTGTATCATCATCACATTAAACAGGAGACTGAAGGTTTTCCCTCTTCTTGACAACCACTAAGCTATACGACTCTGAAGTCAGTCATCCTATGAACATCTACAGCTTCTGCTTGTGGTGTGATGGTGAGAACAAAGACACAGTTCCTACTAGTCTGCCTCATCTTTTGACAGAGGGTGTCCTGCATATTTCAGGGGAGATTCAAATGAGAGATTCCCAGGCATTCCTCAAGCCAAAGGCACATGAAACACAGCTTTTAAGAGTATCGTAGTACCACTTCAAAGTAGTTAAAAATTCAGTACAGAACCGAGAACCGCATCATCTCACTGAAGAACTTGACACATTTTAGGATGCTTGTGAGGCTTTAGGCATGACAAAAATTACCCTTGCTTTTTTTGCACCAGGGGACACGGGAATTATCCATGCAATCTTTTGCCTCCTTTGATGGCCTAGCGCTGGCATGACACAAAGCTCAAGGCAGCAATCTCAAATCAAGGCTAAGGACTCAAAGCACAGTCTCACAGTGTATCTTTTGGCCATAACAGCAGGTCTTGCAGCACTTCCCCTCTCTGCTCCATCACTCATTCGTATCCCTGCACTCCTTCAGTTACACTAGTGCAAGTTCATACAGCTTCATAAGGGATGGGACAAACTATTTTTGCCCACCCCATCTGTTTTGTTTTTTTTTTTTTTTTGTAAAAAGTAACTTCTGCAAGTTCACCTTGCATAGGAATGGCTGTTGAGGATTACAATAGTTATAACTACCCCAGAATCCCAATTCTAATAAAGCATAAGTGGACACACAAGGGGTTGCCTTAAAACAATGCCACCGTGAAAAGCATGCCCAGCAGATCCCAGAGTACATCTGCTTATGAACCACAAGTGTAGCTACTGCTTAAAGACTGTTCAAGAACAGAGCATGCACTTACTCTTAATTTGTTAGATGTGTAACTGTCTGGGGCTCTTTGTGAGTGAAAACCACAGGAGATGTGAATTACAGTGAAGGTGATGGAGAATTGAGGCCTGTTGGAACAGAAAGGAGCTAGAGCCGACAATACGATGTGCTGCATTGGTTTCTGCACAGTGTGATGCTGAGAACAGACAAGACATACAGGCACAGTCCACATCTGTGCTCCTGCAGGACAGACCACCACACAACTGACAAAGCCCCAATGCAAGGGAAAAGGATCTACTGCTGAATGAGCAAATCAAAAGTGTTCTGGGAATGGTTCTTAAACCATTTCTCTCTCACAAACACTGTGCTGGTCTGACATAGACCTGTTGTGCTCTTTGGTCAACCACCAGAATTGTTGTTAGAAATTATGTCTCATTGAAAGGGGAAGATCCTGACCTAGAAAAAGAATGCTTCACAGTGTAACAAGGGGTCAGCTATCCTTAGGAGGTTCCCATGGCTGGAAATCTACTGACTCTGCGTTGGGGGAGTGTTGCCCCTAAACAAGCTGTTTCAGCAACTGGCCTCATAAAGTTGTAGGGCATCCTTGTAGGGGTGGTATCATAAACGTAAAAGTGTATGGTACCCTTGCAGGGATTATTGTCCTTTCCTTAAAGGCCAAACACACAGATCACCATGGGTAAACAGAAACCATTCCTTTAGGCTAGCATTCAAAAGTGTGCTGACTAAACTAAAAGGAAAAGAATTAAGATTCTCATCATGCTGTCAGAACCAGAACCAAGAAATACATATGAGAACCACTGCTAGGGATTGTAAAGATAGAGCGAATTGCTTTGATGTCTTTAAAAAACCTTTTGCTGACAGCAACTATTGGTGATCCAAATGTCTCCATTACAGCATCAGTTTATTTGTAATTTTCTGATAATTTTACAAAGAAAAACACATCAGATAAAAGATTTTTATCTACGCACTGAAAACATACTGCAACTTGAGGCAGCATTAAGAGCAGGGTGAGGCTTCCCTGATTCAAGTGCTTTAAAGGAGAGGAAGAAAAATTCAACAGCCATAAAATGCCCATGCATACAAAATGTATGACTGCAAGATATGCTGTGTAAATTATTAGTTGCAAGAAGCCAAATAAGACTCAAAATTCCACAACACGCTTATCTCTAGTTACTTGAAGACAGAATATTGCAAACTGAAGGTTTATGTATGAAGTCCACTCTATAGTACGTCTTGAAATTTTCTGAAGCTACAATTACTGATCAGCTGGCACTTTAATCCACAATAAACCCACCTCTTTGCTCTAAGGGCTGATCCCATGCATTCTCCCCACTCCCCTGATGCTCACTCACCCTGCATTTGCACCATAACAGTACAAGAAGGTTCAGGGATCAGTTCCCTGATATAACCCACCACACAGGGTGCGGGCACTAACACAGAGGCGATGGTACAGTCACCCTTCTCTGTAGCACTTTAAATCTTCACTAGATTGAAAAGTCTGTGTAACTATGAATTGTCGTTTTACAAAAAATTTCTCTCTGATACTATGTGTTCCTTGGATACGTATTTTATTTTCCTGTGGTGGAACCAAGACCTTTCCTGAAAAGGAAACTTGATTGCCATTGTGCAATACAGTTAAAAAAATAAATAGCATAATGTTTAACTTTATTCTGGAAAAAGAGTAACTCATGGCCCAAAAGCCAATGGTCGTTCTATTAAATATTTTTGTGGTCCATTTTCTGACACCGATTTCCTTAAAAGGGTGCCCTGGTGTATTTATCTAGGCAAATCTTTATGCTGTCCTAACCCTTAACTCATTAACTGAAAACAATAAGCTTTTAGATTATCTTTTTCCAGGTAACATTTATTTGGTTTTCTAAGCTTAAAAAAAAAACAAAACCCAAACAAGAAAAAAACAAAAAAAAACCCCAAAACCTCCTCAACAAACCAAATCACAGAACCTTCTGCCTTCTCCCACCAAACTCTGCCTAAACACTATCCTCCCATCTTCACACTAGAACTTTAATAAGTGAAGGCTACAAAAGAATATATTTTTTTCCTTTTTCACAGGAAGATGACACATACTTATCTGAGACTGTTTCACAGAGTAGGAAATATTTTGTCCATTTTTCCAGAATGCTTTAAGATGTATTTAGAAGACTATCAGTTTAGCAAGTCGTTCCAGGACCTTAAAACTAAAAAGCCATGACTTCCCTTCAGACAGGTCTCTTAGTTGGCTTGCTCCCACACCATCAAAATAAGAAAAAGTATAACCCCCAAAAAAACCCAACACAAAACACATAACCACCACATCACTAGAAGCATTTATTTAAGGCTATATTGTTATGCAAAGTCTATTTCATTGCTCTGGTTGACCTGGATTTCATAGAAATTTCTCTTACCTAAACTAACTATACCATGTAGTATGGCACCCACAGCCAACTTAATCCAGGAACAGAACAACAAAATCATTTTAATTCTTTGGGTTAGATGCACCTTTACATTCCTTCAGTAGATTCAAACATAGCAAGTAATTATATAGCTATTAAAGTTTATCATCTTTTGTAAAAACATTCTTTATTAAGACCTCATTTATGCTAAATTTGTAGTTTCAAAAGATACTTAAATTTAGAGAGATACTAATTTTCTGTCACTAGTTCTGAGAGGAAAGACTCCTGGGATATTTCAAGGCTACAATGTCCCGTTAGCTCATGTTCAGCTCTATCTTGTCTACCTCCCCTCAGACTGAGCTAACAGGGAAGAGCCACCTGAGTGAAAGAATGCATTACCAAGCCAACTGAAAGCCTGGGGGAAAGTATTTTGCGTGCCAATTTCAAAACAAGAGTTGGCTTGTGACCCTCTGTGAGGTCACCTTAAGCGAAACATCCTATTCCCAAGACTGACTCCTTCAGCATTAGCCCCCCACCCTACACCAACCGTGGACTGACATCAGAGTGAGCTAGCCATTGCCTGCCAGCCAAAGCCCATTTGTGTGCTGGCTGCCATGCTGATGGAAAGCAGGAGTTTGTCCAAAGAACACCTTGCTCGGCACACCTAACTGCCAGCTGCTCCTTCCATAACCACTGCAAACAGTTTGCAGTTCAGAGGCACGGGGACAACACTGGTACAGATTCCTCCACAAACCCACATCCATGGCTCTCATTCGGACGCACTCACAGCTGGGGTCCCACACACCCTACTCAGACTAACCTGGAACCTCTCTCCTCAAAGCCAAGGCTTAACAAAGTTTGGCTTCAAGGCCCAGCTTTTGAACAGGCTGCACTGGCAAAGCTATGGGGCAGCAAGGCAGCCTTCAGAGGAAGAAATTTATTTAAAAAAAATAAAAAAAGTTTTGCCACTAACAAGAGAATCTCAAAACTATGCAATAAATTCATCACTCTTAACCCTGCAAGTCTGCCAGTACAAACCAGCTCTGAAATTAGCACTATGCTGCTTGCAGGCAGAATCATGAAAACCCTTTCTAGACAGCACCATGGCATGCAGAGAGCAAAGATCTATCTGCCTTAAGGATAAGATCAGAGAATCACTCATCTTTTTCCCCAGAATGAATATGTAAGAACTATGCCTCTTCCTGTACAGCAATGGAAAGCTCTCCAAGCTCCATATACCAGAAGCAGGACAGACAGGAAAGAACATCAAGCAGGACTAAGGCTTAGGATGCTGAGATGCCATAACAAGCAGAAGGTGCTGGTTTCTTGGGAACTAGTGTTTTTGCACAGACCTTTTTTAAAAAAAAAAAAAAAAAAGAAAAAAGTAGGTTTAGTAGATTTAGTCCTGAAAAAAAAAAAAAGTTTCCAGAAATAACTGCTTACTTTCTGAAGTTTGTGAGGTGTCATCACAAGAGCTGCTAAAGTTCATCAACATGCCAGTAAGTGTAGACCAAAGCAGCTATGATCGACTTTTCCCTACATGCCTTCCCCAACACCACCTCTCATTATATTTAAAGCTGCATAAGGCATTTCCTATCCTAGGGGCACGAGCAGTCCTTGGGCTACAAGGGGTTGAGAAAATTTGAAGCCCTATCTGCTGTTCTTATTTGGAATACAGAATTCAGTTCAAAGTACAAGCAGCAGGAAGATATGAATTCAAGATTAGTCACAGGCAAACAGATGATTTAGGAACAAGAACCAATCTGTTTGTTATAGGCAAGGAGTGCAGCTTCCATGGCAAAGGAGGGTACAGTTCCGCAACATCCTTAACTTATGAAGTCAATTTTTAATCTGATTTGAAACTGAGTAACTTATTGAGCAGAGTAACCTCTGAACTGCCACTCAGTTTGGTAGTGTTGAAGCACCCAGTCTGTGACCTCAGCCAGGGTTCTAGTAAAAGAGTGAGCTGGGAGAGTGGTCAGGATGGAAACTATTTGGGCTTTGATACCTAGATGAGCAGCGCAACTACTGGCTAACACACAGCCTCATGTCTGTTCCATACTTTAAATACATTTAAGTCATTAAAATAAATCAATCTATGTCCTCTTGAGACCAGAAAGGAGGTTTACCTGCTGTTTCAGGGTATCTGCCAATGCACAGCACAGAAACAACATCAGTTTACACTTGAACCTGTGTATTCAAAGTTCCCTTCGCAGCCATGTAAGGAAGGAGCACTAATGAAATCTCTAGATCCAACACAAACTCTGCAGCAGGAGTTTGGCCTTCACAAGGTTCCTGGAAGGGAAAAAACAGAAGCCCTGAGTATAGGGAGTGCAGCATCTGAAACAGACCTACTTAACACCACTCTAACCTTTTTCCAGAAGCTAGCTTTCAAGTTGAAGTTTTCCAGGGTTAGTCTCCTTCATGAGATCCATTTCTGTCTAAATTATAGTTTTTAATAGTTAGGTATGAGAAGAGAAAGGAAAGATAAAACTCCATCCTAGTCTAATAGATGACTAAATATCAGCTCATACTCCTTAACACCTACAGCCACTTTGGAAAGGAAAAACAGCCCTTGTTTACAAATCATTTAGAGCAGTAATTTTCAAACTGTGGGCTCCCAAAAAGCATAAAGACCCCACGCAATTTAAACTATTGGCAATAGACTTGTTTTTCCACAGTTGCTTCTTGCCAACTCTAGGTTGAAAACCACAGATTTAAAAGAGCCCTGGCAAAACATAGTTCTCTCAATGGCTTAGGCTTGACAGATAAATATGGCATTCCTGCTGAATTCAAAAGATCATATGCAACTTGGACCTTCACACGGCCTGTCTCAACTCAGACTGCAGATGTTCACTTCCAAACCATTGCTTATCTCAAAAAAAAATAACTGTGGAGGCAAGTCCAAGTGATTAGATTTTGTGAAGAGTTTTCACAAATACTCCTGTAGGACACAAGAACCAGTTTTCTGCAGCATCTTACCATACAGTTACAGATGATTACATTTTTATTAGTGTCTATGAATGCATAGGATGACAAGAACAACAGGATGACACGACAGCCAACAGAAATGTGCAGGCAGTGGCTAAGCCTTTTGTCAAAAATACCAAAATTGGTTTTACAGTTGCTAGAACTTTGTTTCTTCAGTGTAAGCTAAAGTAACCTAAACATTTCTCGGAAACATTTCGGGAAAAAAGTTACTTTTCCTGCCTCCAACAGACTCTGACACTTCATTTTTACAAAGGCTCTGTACACCTGTCTCACCCAACACATTTTGAAGTATGGATAATGATCTAAATCTACACAAAAGCAACATTTCACACCTAGTTTTTCCTCTAACACTTTCCAGCCTTCACTCAGTTTTGTACTATTTTGAAAGCTAGTAAGCTGCAGTAAACAGATGTATGTTAACCACTGAGGTCAATGAAACATTCCACTTCCCGGAGTAAGACTTTTCCAAAGGACATTTAAGAGCAGCAAGCAGCACTCCCCTGACTTCGCAGTGAGGTGAATTACATCAAGAAATGATCACTAAAGCAAAAATGTGTAAGTTTTTTTCCAGGAGGTTTTCCTTTCTGCATATTTTGGAAATGAAAACTATCAGATGACCATTTTTTCCATAAAAAAATAAGCAAGACCTTTGTGAGAAACCCTAGAAGAAATTAGAGTATCATGTAAACTTCAGTTTCACTAATCACTTCAAAACATAAAAGGGAAAGTTAGGATAAGGCAGCTATGATCCTCCTTTTCCAAAGGATGTAAATTGAATACTTGCTTTAAGAAGGCTGCTTTTAAGTTTTCTGAGGTCAGAAAAGTAAATTACCCCCATGCTTC
This sequence comes from Heliornis fulica, assembly GCA_013399135.1. Taxonomy (NCBI): domain Eukaryota; kingdom Metazoa; phylum Chordata; class Aves; order Gruiformes; family Heliornithidae; genus Heliornis; species Heliornis fulica. The sequence goes on from VXBZ01012257.1 coordinate 212,876, forward strand.
TCTATTCTCTTACTTTTGTGGAGCAAAATGGAAGTGTCCAACTCTGCAAAAAATCTTCACACGAAGAATACACTTACATGTTTTCAGAAATGCATCTAAAGACTATGATAATGCACCACTTAGAAAGCAGCTTTTGTAATTTTTGCCACAATTACAAATCTTAACCCAGATGATGACCAAACTTGAGACAAGGCCTGCTGTAACACTAGCTTATCTTCAACTTGGTCACAAAAAGGACAAAATAACTGCCAAGTAAGTCATTTTGCAGTCAGCATTTAAACAAAGCCATCAAGGTCTAATCACAAGCCTTTTAGAGTATGCCAAACATTTATATATTTCTTAAGAAGCCCAAGACTGCAGGATACAAGGGACAGGTTGGTGGGGATCTTCGGCTGAAGTGTAGAGTACGTTACCTGTGGCTACCCTATGACAAAGTTTCAAAACTGACCCACATGGTTCTCCACACATTAAGTACCAGCAAGGTACATAAGCACCTTCTGTACATGATTGGTACAGCAGAGAGTTTAACAGCTGCAGGACTAGCCTGCCCTTGCAAGGCTGCAAGCTGAACTCAAAGTCTACTACGCAGGTAACAGAGTAAGCTGCACCTGTAACACAGCGTAGCAAAGGGAACCAGACTGCCCAGGGCTACAGCCTGATGCTGACATGGCCATGTGCTTAGGAGAAGATGAGGAACATAAGCAATATGTCCAGGCCTGGAAGTGCTAGGGTGGGCTGAAACTTTCACATCCTTTTGTTAGCATAACCAAAGGATCAAGAAATGAAGAACTTTAGCTTGACTACCTGTTCCTCTTCTTACTCAGTCAGTTACACCACTTGCGAAACTAACCTAGTCACAACAGAGGAGGGAGAAAAACCACATCAGATACTCTTCTGCACAGTTATCTCTAACTAGATATTGAAACCTCTGTATTATAAGTATACAAAAAAAAAAATGTTTGAAGAGAACCAGGAATTTTTTCATTGGTAAACTCAACTCAAGAGTTAAGATTGCCTGGTGGCTCTGATGTCTTTCCACACTGCTGGATTCAGCTTCTGAAAGCTTCCTTTGTTAATGAATACTAGGCTCTTGTCCAGTCCTTTTCTCCCTCCCATAAAATATCATGGTCCTCAGGGCATAAGGAACATCCTTTGTCTCCCTGCAAGTCTTCCCTGTGCAGCCACTTTGCTGCCACTCCTGGAAAATGCAACAGGAGTACCATATTTTCTCTTCTAAGAGTAGAAAAAAAAACATTTGGAGACATCATCTAATAGCAAATTTACTATATAGGAAGTGTTGTACTGCAGAATTATTGAAACACCGTAACCTCCACTTCATCTTTCATGTGCCAGCAGTGTTGACGTGTAACTTTAATATCCCACTCACCTTCAAGAGTGTTTTTTTTTTTCTGGACAACTCACCATAAGAGCAGATGATACTACGCAGCAGACAAGACAAAGTAAATCCTAGGTAAAAGGTAAATGACTCAAAGATGTCCAGAGAAATAACAGTACAGCACTCTCCAAGAGAAAAAGAAGGAAGTTGAAGCTCTCGCTTCCCAAAAGAATCTGAGGCCACATGGATTCACTGGAGAGAACTGAAGAACCCCAGAGTCCTGCAGAGATACTTGGGAGAGGTGGTGTACAGTTGCAAGTTATTACTGAAAGTACTGGATGAGAGCATCCGATGTGGCTGGGACAGCAAAGCCCACAGTTCATTATCAGGGAGAGCGCATGTATAATCCACGGCACTCTGAAGAAAGAGGGAGAATGAAGCAGTGGTTCAATGAAGTGCTACTGCAAGCAAACACAATGCATGTAGAAATTAGCACTTATTCAACACAAGACAACTTGGATTTGTGCATGTGTGACACCACCAGCTGAATTGCCTCAACTCTTCATTCACTGCCTCTCCAGCCTCTGCAGATGTTTAACAACAAGAAAGAAGGAAGGAAAGAAGGAAAGAAGGAAAGAAGGAAAGAAGGAAAGAAGGAAAGAAGGAAAGAAGGAAAGAAGGAAAGAAGGAAAGAAGGAAAGAAGGAAAGAAGGAAAGAAGGAAAGAAGGAAAGAAGGAAAGAAGGAAAGAAGGAAAGAAGGAAAGAAGGAAAGAAGGAAAGAAGGAAAGAAGGAAAGAAGGAAAGAAGGAAAGAAGGAAAGAAGGAAAGAAGGAAGGAAGGAAGGAAGGAAGAAAGGAAGAAAGGAAGAAAGAAAGAAAGAAAGAAAGCCAAAACATTGTTTTCCAGTCAGGGAAGTGATTCACCAAGCTGCCACAAATAGCTGTGCCAGCACAGAGGGCATTATTTAAGCCCGCCTGGACCACGCTGCTGTCAAACACAACCACAGACTGTAGTGCCGTTACAGGACAGAAGATGTAGAGGAGAAAACTCCCTGCCTTTGGAGAAGGCTATTCTGTTCCCTCCCCTTCCCTTCACCCCGAGGACATGATCATATCCAGAGTTCCAGATGAGCTCTCTTGCTCATCTCATTCCTAGGTAGGACAATCCAGGTTACTAAGTATCACCAGAAGATTAGCTAGATTTAGCTGGTTTCAACTGGTTTCGCTGAGCCTAGTAAAACAAACACTACCACCCCTTCTGGTCAGAGGTAGAACCTAAATGCCTCAGCCCATCCCATCCAACCCTGTCCTCAGAAGATCCCAAAAGTTTTGTATTTCTCAGAAAATGAGAAATATCCACCCAGGTACTTTCAAGAACCAAAGCTTCATCCTCTCAATAGTGAATACATACATATGTAGGAGTGTGAGGAAGAGGACTGGGAAGTCCCATGTAAAATACTGATGTAGTGTCCCCTCTGTCCCAATCAGTATGACAAGGCTACCTTTCTTTAACCCTATTAAATGCCTGATTTTCCTCAAACCTTGCCTAAACTGACTTTAGGAAGTATCCTTGTTGTTATTTTACATTAGCTGTGAATGAACACAAGTTCTCAGGAAAAAAAAAAAAGCCAAAGAAAGCACACCAAAACACACAACAGTACTTGTCTGGATGTAAGATAGCCTAAGATGGCAGAGCATTAAGCCATTTAAGTCCTATGCTATAAGGATTTAGAGAACCAAGCACAAGAAATGGGATTGTGTATCACCCATACTTAAAGTGCAGTTATTGTATTTCTGTACACACAACTAATTATATCACCAATACAGAGCACAAACTGTCAAAAAGAGCTTAAAAAATGTGAATGGTCCTTCAGGTACTCTTTTAAAATGCTGCCATACCACAGATCTATTAAGCTGTAGTATATATATCTCAATATAAATACTACACGGGTTTTATCTAGGTGGATTTGGACTATTTCCTGCATGCACAGAATGGATTACCGTAATTCATTTTGAGAAGTTCTATTAAAAGTGGATGAACTCTGAATGTCATCAGCTCTTTGTTAAAAGTTAAGCCAAAAAAACCCCTATACTTCCTGCAGGATGAACCCATCCCAGAGAGGAAACCCCCAACTGTGCAGTGGTAGGTATTAACTTCATACAAATTAAAACAGATTTTTGTTGAAATGTGAACCAAACCAAGTGATTTGGCCTAATCCGAAATTTCGTGTTGCAACCACCCATGTAAGAACTCAAGTTGGTATAAATACAAAATTATTATCGAGAATTTTCTTTAACATACTTTGTTTGGTTGACATCATCCCTGTCAAGGTAAAAGTTAATTCTTCATTTGCAAAATGGGAAGCAAGGGCAAATCTTAAGCGATTTATAGTGAATCCAAAGAGATATTCGAAACAGATCTAGATTCATCCCCCGCAGTTCAACTTCTACTGTTCTTCAGATACATACTACCCTTCCATGCACATTTCAAGTAAAGCTAAATATCACGCTGTAAATTTCACTCCTTACAACTAAAGATTTTTATTTTTAAATGACAGCTGCTTCGATTCTTTTTCCTGGCATAACTTTGTCATAAAAGGGTAATTCTCCCTCCCTGTTTCCATCCTGCCAACAGGCAAAAATGTTTGTGTGCAGACCAGATCTTCTAGAACAAATCTTCAGCTACTATACCGTAAAGTTTCTGTACAACAGATTTAGATTAATAAAAAGAAGCTGCAAGCCAGATCTACATTACACATAGGTTGAAATAAGGCAAATAGTACAGTCGGACATGTGCTGAGAGCCTGTCTAAACCAGTTTAGAATAGCCCTATGTTTAGACTTTTACTTCAGCACTTATTTTAACTTGCTTTTTACTATTATTTTTTTCATCACCATCAGGGTGATAACAAGCTTTCTCATTTTGGAACAAAGAAACACTCTGCCCTTTGAACCAGAACTACGTTAAACACTCTGACACTCAAGCCTACTTCCAAAACAATGAGATAACATAACTGTTTGGAAGTAGCAGCTAATTCATATCACATACTGGCTGGAACTATACTGAAGCAATAATCAAGATAAGAAAATGTAATAAAGATTTCAGAATTATTCAACTGTTATATACCTTCTCTTGTTTAATATTAGCTTCTAATACTTCCTGATGTATCATATTTCTTCCACAGGATTCACATTTTAGTCCTAAGTGTCTAAGGTCACAGAAGACCACCGCTATTCAACAAATTAGTACCCAGGAACAGATCAGGTACTCAGGTTGCAGCATTTCACCAGCAACGATCATTTAAAAAATAATAAAAAATTACTTCAGCTTATTTTGACAGCTTAAGATTTTCCATCATCTTGAGCTCTGTCAGTGTTTCACTGAGATGCTGCTTAGCTGTTGATTTTACTCTTATGTGAATACTGCAGGTTTTCCCTTTAAATTATCATTTTGCTCCCAGAGAACTGAAGAGAACTCACTCATTCCTTCCCTGCCCCTGTGCCCCAAAACAGACTGCAATTCAGTCAGAGTCTCTAAGACTACAGCTAATATTTAACAAAGGGCCAAGCGTCATCAGTGAGTAGAAATGCATGCGACCACCTCAAACTATCCCTCCAGCAACCACACTGCATTGCACTGCCATTACAGCCTGCAGAACAGGTGTCAGGAGGGTTTTGGGGATCTCCCTCAAACTCCCCAATACTTAGCTGAGTTGTTCTCACCAACCACTTCCAATTCAGCACATGCCTGAACTGCCAGTGACTGGTGGCTGGGGAGTGGTATGTGTGTGTGGAAAAACTAAATACATTTTTCTCTAGGTACCTGCTTTTGGCCACTGAGAAAGACACTAACACCCAAGAGTGGTAGAGTGAGCAAATGTCAGCATCAAATAGTATCACATCTCTAGAATCAAAGTCCTACCAGGGCATCAAGACACCTTTTACCATTTCTGGTTGCCCTCCTATGCTGTGGTTCAACATCCCAACACATCTCACTGCAAAGAAAGCCTGGACTCCCCTTCTCCACCTCCATGCCATGGCATGCTGCACCCTCAACTGCTCACAGCTCTGTCAATCACCAGCTGTACCACCTCCCTCCCCCCTGCCCCCAAAAAGAAAGAGGTTTGAAATGCATGACAAGGAAGAAAGGTTTAAGCCAGATCAGTTCCCTGAGCTACTTCCCATAAAAAGCTGTGTTGGCACAACTAAAGGTGCAGCTCTGACAGCTCAAGAAGATCTGTACCTGTGCTGCTGCATTCTCACTCTTTTCCTTTCCACCATCTATGCATTCTTACGTTCTTCCTCGTGCAGGTGCTGGTATCCACCTGACTAAACAGCAAACCAGTTCAGGGAGCTACGCTAGCAGGAAATTAACCCGCTCCCTCAAAAGACGATGTTTTCTGCTAGCACGGCTCCCCTGAATTGGCTCTCTGCGGGCAAAAGCGGTCAATCAGTTCTCCTGTGTTTTTGCTCCCCTTGAGAGTACAACCTTAGTCTGAAACTGTCACTAAGCCACAGCCCAACAGAGCCAACTATTGCAGAGCAAGAAACAAGAGGGAAAAGTGAATTGCTTAAGCCATTTCCATTGCGAAATGCACAAGTTCAAACCACAGGCTTTATTTTTTCCAACCACCACACTGTGGTATTAGTGGATTTTTCAGGGAATGCTGCTAATGCAGAGAATCCCACACACCTCAGATTTGCTTTCGGAACTAAGAATGGGTATTTCTGAAGTAACAAGGATTTTCTCCATGTTTATCTATAGTGTTTATCACAGGAACAAATTCTTAAAAGACTTCTCCAGGCAGTCAAGGTGAAACAGAACATTACAGCATTTAACAGGTCGACTTCAAAAACTAAAGGAACATTGCTAAAACCCTCTTAAAAAGACAAGCAAGTGTATTTGTGGAAGGGGTTAAGATCACAGCATAATTTCAGCTGGATATTCTGGGCTAGAGCAATAAGACTTTTGTATTTCTATTAAAAAAATACCAAAACCAAAAAGGTAACAATTAACACATTTATAAGACCCAACAATTTACACAAAATTCACACTAGGACCAGGGCAGGTCCTGGGGCCTCATAAAGCTGATCAATTTGAGGTTGAAACTATTTATGACATAGTGCCATCAAGATAAAAGTCGCATAGCACAGTTACACTTTGGACTTATTTTTTTATAATGGTTTTGTACTTTACCTCCAAAAAATACCAATCAACCCTGTTCTTAACAGTGTTCACAGCTATCTTTTATTAAACACACAGAGGGGGACTTTCACATAGGGAAATCTTTTTGAAGAATAAAACATATCAAATTTAAGCGTAAGGAAAAGATACAGAAGGGATAGAGGAGAAAGCCATTTCTCCAGGACCTGGCAATTTAAATGGCTTTAGGGAAGTAGAAGAGGGTGTGTATGTATAAATGGGGATGGTGGTGGTGTTTGTTTTAAGTTTTAGTACTATGGGTTGCTAAGAACTTCAATAATGTAGAGTTTTCCTTGAGTCCGTAGATAACATGGAATTCTCCAGCAACCCAAGATTTTCCCACAGAGCAGTATAATGGACAGACACAATTCTTGCATCTCACCCCAACATAAGATCAATAGCAGCTTTGAAACTGGGAGTTTTTTTGTTTGGGTTTGTTTTTTGTTGGTTTTTTTTTGGTTCCTACAGCTACCTGATTAAACTCCAAACAGTAGGACAGCTCCACTGGAGGACTGAAGGACCCAACGACAAAGCAGCAGGGACCAAGAGCAAGACAAGATGACATGCTGCAATTAGGGAGTTTAGAAGGGACTAGAACAGGTGATCCCCAGCAGCCAAGGTGAGAGATGAGAAAAAGAGATAGAAATAAAACAAATCTAGTTCAAGCAGAGGTGGAAGCCAACAACACGTTCATAACACAGCAAAGCTAGAATCCAAATAAAGCCCCATAAACGGGAACAAGAAGAATCAATAACTGCACAGAAAGCAAGCCCGGCACTTCTGTGAAGAGCCTGAATTTCCCTTCAAAGTATTGCTCTTGAATTACTTCATGCTTAGAACAAGTTAATTGCTCTTATTAATCTGGATCTAACAAGCATCTAGCGCACGCTTTCATATCACAGACATTTAAACATTTAGGCGAAGCTAAAAATATGTACAGCAGCAGTTACAACTCCTGGTGTAACCAAAAATGGTGTTTCAAATCCCTGATAATGAACTAGGATGCTGAGCTAACTGACAATAAGAGGTTTAACTCCACACACAAGGAACTAAAGTGAATCTGCAAACGTTATTACAGATTACCTACACTGAGCAGTCGCTGGCAGATTATGGTCATATTTGCATATTTAAAAATAAAATCAGGATTTGTGCCCAATTAAAAGCAGGAGGGCAAACAAGAAGAGACGCACCAGCGATCCGGTTAGAGGTTTTTAAGATTACTCTGCAAGTTCACAGTCTACTGCTGCCAAACCTATTTTTCTGCCTTTGCAGACACCCCCCGAATTCCTGGCCTAGGGCGTTTACGTGTGTTTTGGGACCCGTAGAAAAGGCCTCGAATTCTCGCTAGGGAAAGAGAAAAAGGCAAAAATCTGTGTTTTGACTGGAGAAAGTTACTCGAGATGAAAGGGCGCCGGGGACCTCTTTTTTCAAAGCCCTGAAAACATCGGGCTGCAAGAAGCCCGCATAACAACAAACGCGCACAAGAGAGGATAAAAAAACGGGGGG
>VXBZ01012257.1:221929-250812 GCA_013399135.1 Heliornis fulica
TCCGCTGTGCCGTGTCGTGCCGCGCCGCCCCGACCCTGAGGGGACGTGGCAGCCCCGAGGGTCTCTGCCCCTGAGGGGACATCCCTCCGCGAGGGTCACAGTTCCTCAGGAAACATCCCAGCCCACGAGAGCACTGTCCCACCGCTGAGGGGCCCACGTAATTTTCTGTCAGGAGGAGGTGGAATCTCCTCCGCTCCTGGCGCTGCGGGCAGCAGCAGGTCAGATGGTAGCCACAGTGAAAGGAAAGACACGGCTGCAATGGACAAGAGGCCACCTGGTTGCTGGTCCTGCAGTGCCAGGTCCCTGTCACAGCCGCCACCTGGGCTGCAGCGTGGCCGTTTACCCTTCCACCTTACCCAACAAGAACAAAGACCTCCCTTCACCAACGCTCAGGCGTTGTAAGGAGGTTGATGATGTAACAGCACAATTTCTGATGACAGGCAGTCAGCGCATGGATAGGCAAAGCCTGGGCAGGAGGAAAACATCAGCACTGGCGTCCTGCAGGCTCAGGGGATAAGCTCAAGAGAAAGATGACATGTCTTACCCCAAGTCCTGCAGCAAGGCCAGACACAAAACCCAGGAGGATTTTTTCTTCATCTTCCCAGCTGGAAGCTGTTTGGGCACCTCTGCTCAGGAGTGATCCCCTTGGCTGCACCTCAGTCTGGTTCTTGGTGATATCCTGGCCTTTGTTCCACTCCTTTTTCAGGGTGATGAGCCATTGGTGTCTTCATTTCCAGAGTCCTTGTGTTGGCAGTGGGGAATCTTCCTTCCAACCCAAGTCCAGACACGCTACTTGCCAGAACCAGTTCAAAAGTTTGTTAGGTGCTGTACTAGCCACAGGAATACTCCTTCCCGGAGGGGTAAATGATCTGAATGAAGATTGCAACACAAATGTTCTGGCCTCCGGCAGGAAACTTCTGTCTGCAGTCTGGATGATAGCTAGAACCATCTAGCTGCTAAAGAGACTAATGCAAGCTGACCTTGTGTCTTATCAGTCCAGATACACCAGGACTAGCGCCTGCTCACTGTGGTCTTTCCAAGAGCCCTCCTGCAAATTCTTCCTTGCAAGATTCAGCTCTTGCTCTGATGCCCACCAAATAAACTTACTGGTGGTGACCTTCTAGCAGCGTGGCTACTGACCATAAAGCTGTTACTATCTTCTTGTTTCTCCCATGCTCCCTGTTTGTATCCCTGCTTTGGCAAGCGATTGGGTCATATGATGCCTGTCTTAAATTTATCAATCTCCATTTCAGAGCAGGCTTGGTTTCTTGCTCCCCACTGACTCCTTTCAGGAGGCTGCCCCCAAAATTCCCTTTCCAAATGGCTGCTGACCTGCTCCTCACATACCAGCAGACCGTGTTCCCCAACCCAATTGCACCCAGTCAGTGCTGAAGTGGTCTTTTAAGCATCTTTTCACCCCATCCTTCCCCTAACACAATTCTGTGCACAGCCTCCATGTGGCTCTCTTTTTTCTAGGGTGGACAAGATAAATTTCCTCAGTTCCTCCTTCCGTGGCAGTTTGACTACTGCCCAGATGACAGTGGCTGTCCTTCAGTGCACTGGATTGGTTTTAAACATGCTTTTCTTGAGCAAGTATGAACGGAGTTAGTTATGTTTTCCACAAAGCATGCCTGCCCTCTGGAGAAAGTATCTTGCCTATAAGTCACATCCTACAACTTTGACTCATTAGCCTTGGTGGGTTTAACTGTTTTGGCTGTGCTCTATCAGTGCTGTGGCTGGAGGTTAGCACTCCTGTGGCAGAACTAGCAGGAAGGAAGCATGAGTGCGCTGGCTGGCACGTCTCACTGTGGTTATGCTATCTCTGATCTTGACCCCCAGCACTTTATTAATAGAGAGTTCCAGTTTTGTTGGGTTTGGTTTTGTTTTGGTTGGGTTTTTTGGTTTTGCTTTTTTTTTTTTTTTTTTTTTTGCAATACTATGTTCCTAGACTGACATTTAGATAGCAAACTTGTGGAGATAGCCCCACATTTCTACTCTGTGCTGATACAGCAATTACCAGAAAGTTTCTGATCTCTGACTGGGTCACATAAGAGAATGAATTCATTTTCAAAAGCCTGCTGCCCCCTGGGGCTAATCATAGACAGTTAGGATGATAAATACCAACAGTTTGGATTTCTTACCTACTGCCAAAGCAGAGAGGAGCAGGATGAGGAAGGCATGAAGCACAGGACCCTGTGCATAAAGCAGGAGGAAGTGCTTGAGAGCTAGAGGATGGAAACCATCCTGTAATCTAAAAAACGATTTCATTCACCGGCCTCCTGTGGGGAAGGGCAGACATAGGATCAAGTTCCATTTAAAAAAGAGCAGCAACAACAAAAAAGGGGCTCCAGAATATGGAATCACTAGCCAAAACTTTTTGTGCTCAGAGGGATGGAGAGGAAGGGTATAAAGAACAGCAGGCTGACCTCAGCACACCCATCAAAAGCAACAGCTAAGTGAGCAATCACCAACATACCAAAGCCACAGCAGATCTGACTTGATCCCAGAATTAAGTTGGACCGGATCTGATACACCAGAGCTGTACCATGCTGCCACCAACACCATCAGCCAATGTGGATCTCCCATTTTCTTGGCCAATGCCACCAGCAGGTCCCAGCAGCCATTCCTCTGCTCACTCTTGCAAATGTCTTGGCACAAACTCCCTAGATGGGATGGAGCTTCGGCCTCTCTCCATTTCCACACCAGCCATGAGACTTGCTGCAGCAGGAGCATTGTTTTTCCCCTGTTTCATAGTGGCTCCCCTTTGATGTTAATTGTTTGCAGGCAAAGCTAGTGGAGAGCATAGCTGTTCTCTGGTTCATCTGCTGGTTACCACTGAGCTGCCCAGACCAGTGAAGAAAATGCTTTGATGTTAATGAGCTACAGACAATTTCACTTAACACCGAGTAGGGCCTGGCATCTCAAAGGTAAGACTTTCAAGGCAAATCCTAGAGCAAGTCTCTCCAACATCCGTTTTGCCATAGGAACAGAAAATATCCAGAAAGGCATTAGAGCAGAAACCCGTCTTCCCACCTGGCCTTGTACAGCACCCAGTATGGTTACAGCCCCAGAGATGCCAGAGGAAGGGAAGTAGCGGGAATGAAAAAAACGGCCCTGTTAAATCACATGGCCGTTATGCAATTCAGTAGAAAGATGATTTCCCCTTTGCTCCCTGAACTGCCCACCTCTCTGGTCCTGCAGCATGAATACACAGAAATGGGAGCAGGGCATGGACTGTAAATTACCAGTTTACAGGAGACTGGTCCCTGTGTTGCTGGTGCTAGCAGCAACCCCATTTGGAAAGTGGCACCTTCTGCATCAGCAGAAGCCTGAATGAAAGTGAGACTTGCACAGGAAGCTTTGGGCTATCCTCTTTCTTAAGTGGATCTGCCAGCAAAACACTTTCCTGCAGATCTGTACAGGCAGCAGCACACTGCCAAGTGCCTGCAGATCTCCAGATCAGCGACAGGTCCCACTCAGAGACATGGTACAAAAGAGCCCATGGATATGTTGCAACTTCCCGGAGTTCAGACAGCCTTTGTTGGTTGGGACTCCTTAGAGCAGCACCTTCCATGCTCAAGTGAGAGCCCAGGTTAGGTAGAGCTCCTGCTTAGGAGCAGTGGTGTGGGAAGCAGGGAAAGGTGATGAAGAAATCTGCCCAGGGGAAGCGTGAAGTACCACAGCCTCAGGAAAAGAACATTGAATCACAAGTACAAACAAAGACAAGTGAGGAAAAAGGCACAAATTCAATTTTTTAACCCTCTACCAGCCATCAGCAAAATATATTTACCATATCACACAGGCTCTGCTTGTGTCCCCACATGAAGCAAGTGACCTGACCCTTGGGGGAGTCTCCAGCCGAGCAGAACCGAAGGCAGACTACATCCCATCAAGCAAAGCAAGAAATGAGACCTCACTGAAGGTTAAGGAGAAACATGCCTTCTCCTGAGGAACGTGGCTTAATTCCAACATATCGCCTTTGTTAAATGATTTATAGTAACATGAGAGAGAGATACCATCTCCTCAGTTTTCTCCCCAGGACAGGATTGTTCCCTGCAGCGAACTTTAGAATACAAGTTAAAATAATGCAAGCCAAGACCAAACGCTTGTCCCAGGCCCATTACAGGGATGAGCTCACACAAATGTGTCAACTCCATCCTACACCAAAATAAATCCTATCAAGGTAGATATTCCCCACCCTCCCAAGAATTCAAAGAAAGAAAGTGACATCATAGAGGACACTGTGACTGATTACAGGCCAAGAAGACAACACTGTAGTTTGAAAAGTCTACCTGAATCAGTGGGAAGAGATGCAATATGTCCCCCACAGAGAGTGGGAAGGGAAGCACTGGTATTTACTCCGCTGGGCTTCAGACCTTCAGTGGTCTGAAAACCACCATGGGCTAGGTGCAGGATGGATGGAGAGGGCAGCAATTGGAGCCCTTTTTCAACAGGTGTCAAATTGTCACGTGAACTAGCAGCTTCACCAGACAGACCATCAGCCAGAAAGCAAGATATATTCATTAAGTTTAGGGTGGATTTCAGTGCACAAGACAATGTGTTGTCAGTAATTGTAATATTGATGCAAATAGAAAGCCAGAGACTTGGAAGGTGGACAGGAATAACCTGGGGTTTACAGCAGGGAGTTTATCCCCATTAAAGGAACAGGAAATCTGGAGGGTTGAATAAATGGACTAGGAAAGATCACAGTTGTAATAAAAGGAAGGGTGAATGCAGCAGGTGAACACAAGGTCAACCTGTAACTGTTTCAAGGGGATGAGGAAGCATTCACCTGAAACCAGGGCAGAGCTGGAAGAACCGAACTGCCTTCAGCAAATCCAACCTGAGATAGTTATTTTGTCTTTAGGCAGAGGCTAAATGTATGTAATGCTACACCTTTGAAAGTCTCAGGATGGATTTAAAAACAACCAGCCAAACAAAATCGAGACTGGGGATATTGTAGGAAGATAATAAAGCCCTTCATTTACACACAGATGCCTTCCAAATCCAAAGGTACATACAAAGCCCTCAAGATGAGAGCTGCTGATGAATTCAATACTGAATATTTTTCTGCCCTGGACGTGTCCACAGGGTTTTATAACTGCCCTTAGAAAAGCAAAGTGTGGGATTGCAAGATACCTTTTCCTTAGGCTGTTGCTGGGGCTGCACTTGCCACGCACTGTGGTCCGAAGAAAATCAGATTGGGTTTAATTCTGCATGCTTTGCTCTGGTGCCACTGTCCCTTGCACATACTTGGCATATCTCCTTGGCATGACACGCACACAAGGAAGCTCATGGGTGATGAATGAGCCATTTTGCTGCTGAAGGAACAAATAGTCAAAGCTCTGGGTTCTGCTTTTCCCCCACTTGAGGGGAGAGAGTCAGCTATCTTTCTGTCGGGGTCACTGCTGCCTGTCAAGAAATTAGCAGGAACTTAATCAACTTTGGTCTGATTTGATCAAATTTGCAAGAATGGTGGTGACATCTGTATAGTTCCAAAGCTTTTAGCAGGGTGATTAGCAGGCAACAGGTCTTGTGGGTGTCAGTTCATTAAGGAGTTTGGCCAAAACCATAAATGCTCCAGAAACAGGAAACAACAAAACATGAACTCAACCAAGCATGTGGGTACTCAGAGGAAGGCTCCATGCATCTGAGGAGAGAAGCAAGGGGAACGGGCAGTTGCACCTTACAAGGTTCCCACAGCGGCAACCTGATGGGTGCAGTGCCCCAAAATGAAGGATGCAAAGAGTTTGAGAACTTAAAAGTCACCAGGAGAGCCCCCCAAACCTGATACTACAATAATAAAGGAAGTGCTCAAGAATGGCTTCAGACATTGATGTCCTGCGGTCACCGCCATATTCAAGATGACGCTAGATGTTAAGCGTGTCTGTGGTCACTGCGAAGGCGTGTGGGCATTGCTGGAGGCTGAGTGACAAATGACTAATTGCAATAGCACTTGCCCAAGAACTTCAAAGCCTTTCAGGGATGAAACCACTGAATTATCTGATGCATCTGATTATACCTTCTGCTTAAGCCAGCCTTGGTAATCAAGAAGTGAAAAGTGGCAAATGTAGCACCAGTTTCTGTGCAGAGATTGAGGAAACTGGGGAAGGATTACCATGCCCATCACCCTGGCAAGAACTCGGGTATGGCTATAAAGACCTGAATGTCTGACCTTGGCTGCAATGACCATAACATGCTTCTTGCCATTACAAAAGACAGAGAGCACAGTCAGCTAGAAAATATGTCTGCCCTTCTTCAAGGTGACAGTAGTTTTCAGTTAGAAACGTACATTCAGCAAACTCAAAAATGAGCTGGTGAAGGAAGACATTTTCATGGAACAAAGCCCAGAGCTAGACATTGAACATGTGAATATTTAAAAAAAAAAACCAAAAACAAAACATCGCCAACAACAAAAAACCCAATACAATGTAAGATCTTGTCTCATTTCAGTAGGAAGATGATTGCCAGAGCAGCAGCTCAAGATGCAAAGCTAGAGAAAATGATTCAGGCTACTAGCACAGTATTTGTCTAAATTCCAGAAAGAAAAAAATAAGAAGAGGAAAAATTAAGAGGAAAGGGAGGTGGGGCGTGGGGGTGTGGGTGAGAGAGGGATGAAAAAAACCTCCTGGGATGTTGTTTAAACTACCGGAGTACCATTATGCATTGACATGTGTCTAATCCTGAGCTTACACTATTGACCACCTGATTAGGATAGCAGAATACAAAACAGCTGGAGGACTTTAAGAGGTTGTCAGGGGAGAAAACATAATGATAATGGGAGATATTAATTACTCCCATATAGACTGGGTAGAGACCATGTCAAAGAATGATGCAATGACCATATTTTTAGTCCTGGTAAATGAGTAGTTCTTAGAATGACCACTCAGAGCAGCCAAGTGGAGGATGAACTCTTGATTTAGTCACAAGTAGTACATAGGAGGGAGTTTGAAATGTAATAGTGAACAGTCGCTTTGTCATAACGAACGCAATGTGCTCAAGTCCAATGTTACTGTAGGAGAGGATAAAGGAACAAAAAAAAGTACACTGAAGTGCAATGTAACTTAAAAGGGAGATGAGTATATTGTCCTTCAAAAGGGAAGGAGCATAAAAGTCAGAAAAGTAATTAAGTACTTGAAAGCACTTGATGAAAAGACAAAATGCTTGCAATGATATTGAGACCCTGTATTTAAAGCTTTAAATATGCCATCACTCAAAACATGCTAACAACAAAACAAAAATCTCCAAGTCTGGCACAGTGACACAGCTGAGTAAAGAAGACACTTATAAGTAAAAAGACAACCTTCAAAAAGTGTGAGCTGTGGCCAAAGAAGAAACATAGAAAATCCCATATTCTGCCAAGTTAAATAAAAATAATTTAAAAGAAAAAAAATAAACCCACACAACATGTCCAAGCCAGACAAGATAGTTTTTGAACAGCAGCTTGCTCAAAACATAAAAATTACTAATAAAACTATGTTTTACATAGTAAGAAGAAACCTACAGGGACTCAGGGGCCCAACAGTGAGCTTTAAGGGAAGAAGTGCCAAAAAAGCCCCAAAACGACCTTGACTAGTGGCTACTGACACCAAGCACAGTTGTGCACATCCAAACCTTTTTTTGCTAGGTACTGAGTATCCTGCACTACCTCCCCAGCAGCTGCGGTGTAACAGGAGCGTGTGTGTGTATAATTCCTACTGAAGTTTGGGTCCAGCCTTGTAATTGCCTCGTTCCATTACATGTCTTCTAGCAGGCTGAAGAAAATACTGCTGAAATAACAAGGTGGTGACTGATGGTTTCAGATGAGATTTCAGTCCCTCTTAACTTACAGACATTTTGATAATAGATGACCCTGAAGTGAATAGTCAGATGGGAAGCACCGAGGTCTGAGGAATTAGTCTCTAGTCAAAGCATCACAAGAGAGAGAGGCATCAAAGACAAAACTGAGCCTTGCTCGTGGTTCTGGGAGGGGTTACTGCCTCACCAACCTTGCTCTCACATGGAGATGTTTAGAGATGTTGATAGAGATGGGGATTAGGAGAACAGCTGTCCATAGCAGTAAGCGGTGTTGGCTGCTGTCACCTCATTTCCTGGTTGCTATTGGCACAGAGAGCCTGTCCTGCTCTGACCTATTCCTTTTATCCAGGCCATTAATAGCATTGCCTTCTCTGGAGTCTGCTTCCACCAGCATCCAGAGGACTCTTAGTCATTCTTCCTCCAGTGGCACCTACATTCATGACCAGATACATCCTGGAGGTCTCTTCACTCGCAGTCTTCTCCACTAGTGAAAATGGACTGAAGTGGGATCTATCTATCTATCTATCTATCTATCTATCTATCTATCTATCTATCTATCCTGTTGCTGGGACTCAAAGCCTGTAAAAGCCCAAACGCAGTCTGAACTAGTTCCTTGGCACTGTACCATGTGTTTCCCCAAAGGTTACATCTTCTGTTACACACTCAATGCACATTTTTTGTTAACCTGTTAAGAACTTTGCCTACGTGCTAAGCAGAACTTCTGCAACCTGGGGTTGTAAATCACCCTCCCTGTGCAGGTCTCTATGTGCCCTGAGGTGTACAGACATTGCCTAGCTTGTATATCCTCACTGCACAGCACCCAGAGTGTCCTGTGAGCTCTTCACGAGACCTTTGATGGGCTACAGGCATGTTGCTCGTTAGTTTTATTCAGCCATTTGAGTCACGCTGCCAAGCATGCCTGCTCTTGGGTTGTAGGGCTAGAACTGTTAAACTTCTGTTTTCTAAGCCTGGGTGGCATTGCTCTAGCAAACAAGTAGTACTCAGGAATCCCTTTGCCCCGGGTACTTGAAGGAGAGCTTCTTTATTTAGGGACAAGTTCCAACTGTCTCTAGGTAACAGAGAAAATGTATTTTCTGCTGCCTCTCTACATACTTCCTGCCTCTAAAAATAAGCTATTTAAAGATGCAGTTTCCAACACTCACTGGTTCACCTGGGAACAGAGCTTGTACACAATATTGATATTGTACACAATTTCACACCCTTGTAGCTTACCCATTGACTAAGCCTTCCAGCCACACTCAATTTACCTTGCTTAGCATTTTCACACAGACTTGTGGGTCTCCCTTGATTTAAGCCAGGAGGTGTTAAATCCATTTGTCCTAGCAGCATTACCTCCTGAGCCTCAGTTGTCATCTAACAGAATCTTCTGAGGTTAAACTGGAAACACCACGTCCTTTCTCATTCATTCACAAGTTCTTCTCCTTAGATTTTGTGACAGCCTGTGGCCACTGATTTTATAGGCTTCTCCCCAGACCGTGCTATTTGCTGCGGTCATGTCAGGCAAGCCAGAAATTTGGCAGTATGCTGAGCCAGAGGATGCTGGGACGCTCGGCGGAGGCAGAGCATGCTGTCTGGAGCGAAGCCGCAGAGACAAGCACATGTGGAAGCTGTCTGGAAACACCCGGTTGGTAGGAGGAGAGCCCAGAGTTGTGAAGCAGTGCTAGTAAGACAGGTCATTGTAAGGACGTGAAAGGGGACAACGTGGATAAGGTATGTCCTGAGGAGGGGTGAGAAAGGATGGTATAAAGGCACAGGTATTCTCAGGGGCTGGCTACTGGTGCACCAGATGCAGCCCTGAGTATAAACTGTGCTGTCTCTAAGGCTACAAGAAGAATAAAGAGTAGACATTGTGCAGCTACGGGAACATTTAATTTCCTAGTGAACACCAGGCAATAAACAGCACCAAAGCAGCAGGGCTCAAGTATCCCCTGACAAGACAGAAAGCAAATTTTCTTATCAATTCATTGTAACATAAAACACAACATTATTCTGGACAGGGGTTTAGTGAATGGTGGGATTGTTCTATCAGTCAGGCAGCAGAGCTGCAGAGAGGAGCAGACACCAAATGTCAGCAGAGCCTGCAAGGCCACGGGTAGGGGAAGAGGAGATGAGAGTCAGCTGTGGTCAAAACCCAGAAGTGGGGTTTAGGGGAGCACAGGGGGTGACAAGGTACCTAATGAAACAGTAAGAGAGTGATAGAAATTTTACTCAGAGGAGGCTGCTGGTCGCTAAGTCACTCGGTTCCGAATTAGGGATGATTCACTACCAGCCAGCAGAAACTGCTGCTGAAGGCAAAGGTGAGTCCTGAGGTTGGTTTGACAAGAGACTGCCCACGCTGCATCAAAAACAAGCATGACCAGGCTGCAGGAAGGATGTCAATATTGTATCTTAGGAATTAACTCAGGTTAGTAAATCCACTGGTACTTTCAACAGAGCCCTGTGCAACCTCCCAAAATGCAGAAGCAGCCCAAGTGCTGAGAGTAGTAGTTCCTCATTGAGGAAGAAGGGGACTATCACCTTGTCATTGATGGGAGAGGTGGGTGAAATGTGGCAGCAGAAAGGGGCAAACTCAAACACTTGGAGACCATCAGGAAGGACAATTGCTGTAAACTGATTGAATAGAGGCACCAAAGGAATGAAAAAAGACCTTACTGCATTGAAGGATGAATGTGAAGCAGCAGCTTGATGCTTCTGTGGAAAAGGAATGGCATGATGCTAGGATGCATCACACAAGTTATTTTTAGCAGACAGAAACATTATTGCCATTGTGCAAGGCACCTTCAGACTTCTTCCAGAATATCCTCGTAGCTCTGAATCCAGGAAGGATAAATTTCCACTGCACAGAGAGAAACTATTTGGATGCAGAGATAAACAGACACCAGATGATGATCTACCAGAAACGTTTGTCTCATTTGTCCTGGACAGAGCCTGAAAAGGGACATGTGTTTCTCAAGAACCCCTGAAATACTGAATTATAAAATGTTAAGAAACTCTCTAAACTCTCTCACAATAATGGCACAAAATAATAAGTTCAGATGGTGAATTGGATAGTTTCTAGCCCTGCCAGGAATGAAGTTCCAGACTAGCCTTCCAAGAAGGGTAGTGGGACAGAAAAACCTGCAGCAATTTAACTCCTTGTTTGGTAAAGCTCACTCCATAAAGTTCTAAATGGAAGATCCCTGGAGATGGGAGATTCCACCTGGGATGCAGCTCCCAGCTGGCCAAGGAGTCAGAAGAGCTAGGGCCCTTTGGAGAAGTGCTGCTTCAACCCCAGGCTTCCAGGGTTCTGCCAGTTGCTCTTAATTTCCCTCTTAATTTGCTTCTAAGAGTATTGGCGCACTGACAAGTTCTTGGCCTTGTGCATGGGTGTTCCCAGCATTGCAGACCCAGAGGTCTGCTCGTACATTAGGCTTAACGCTATTGCCAGATTAGGGTCAGGAGGGAATTGCCCTGGATCAATAGAAAAATTGTGGATACAGTTTCTGTGTGGTTTTGGGGTGGGTTTTGTGTTTGGGGTTAGTTTGTTTTTTCTCCCTTCTCCAAGTTAATGTCTGTTTTCTAGACCCTACATATTTTTCTTCACCAACCCTCTGCCAGCGCCAGGCTGCAGACCTCACGATCCCTGAATTTCCCTGATGGCTTCATGTGGTGTGTTACAGCTCCAGCTTTTTTTGCTGAAGGGAGTCAGGAAGCATCCTCAGTGCCTGGTTTAGGGAGTGAGTGGAGCAGGTGTCCCATGTAGAGGCCCCAGCAAAACACTCATTGCACCTTTACTCACAACTGCAGGACACAGGATACTATGGGATGACCCTGAAGCACTGCCCCAGGTACACACACTGCAAAAGCAGCTCTAAGAGGAAACATGGGAATTAACACCAGCTCTTGGCCACACAAGCACAGATTTAAAACACACACAAGCACAGATTTAAAACACTCAACCACTGGCTGGCCTCCATGGTTTGATTGCAGGCAAGTGGGGATTTATAAGAGAATGAAGAAGGTGAGAGAGTGAGGGAGCCCCAAACCTACAGGCTCTGTGTGCTGAAGGGGGATGAGCATCTCTCTGGGACACATCTGAACCTGTATCTCCAGTGATCCCAGCACAAAAATCGACTGGCCCCTTCTCTGCAGGTACCCTGAGCTAGGTGTCCCTGGATGGCTCCCTGTGCAGGGACCCCAGGTTGGGGAGGCACAGACAACCCAGCAGCAGCCTCTGTCTGCACTAGGTCAGGACCACAGAGCGCTTGGCTGTGCAGAGCCAGCCTGACCTGCAAGGGCTGGGGGAGGGAATGGGTACCAACAGCAAGGAGCACTGCAGAGGTTTGTGCCTGGCACCTCTGTCCCACCAGGCTCCCTGTCAGCTTTCAGGATGAGCATGCTGAACATACTCCGTTGAATCGGTGGAAGGTGCTGCCATCAGACTCTCCTGCACATGGTGTCCAAGACGGGCTTATGCACAGATAAAAGCAAATCCCCATGTACGTGCGGTAACTCACCTGAAACACTTAGGGTCCCTGAGACCAATCCAAGCCCTGTCAGGTCACCCCATTACTGCACTTCCCCTTGCTCTAGTGAGTACGTCGTCCCTTGTCCCCAAGGTCACAGCTACTCCAGGCACAAGCCCTTCATCTTCCAGGTTTACCCTCAACAGCAGCCCACTCTGTGTACCCTTCCAGCTTGAGGATCATGATCAGAACATATTAAAGCATGAGAGAATGAGATGGGAAAGAGAAGAGGAAGGTGTGAAATTGGTCCCTTGAAAGCCTGCTCTGGAGTAAGAATGTCGAGGGCAAGGTCTGGTGTAGAGCCTTAGGGACCCACGAGTCTGCAGCAGGAACAGATGTGGAAAGATTGGGAGTGCCTTGAAGAGAAACAGAGTGAAAATGCCAGCTCCGTTTAGCGACCTCTCAGAGAACACTCCCTGTGCAGTCCCGACTCGTGGGGCGACACATGGCAGAGCCACCCAGGCAGGTGGCAGCCAGAACAACTTACCTGTTGGCATGCACAGAGGAGAGCCCAGGCTTGACCCTGCCTGAGAGCTCCAGGTCCGAAGTCCCGAAGTGGGCTGTCCGCAGCGCAGCAGGGTGCTCCGCCCGGCACGGGTGGCAGTGGCCCTGCCGGCCATCAAGCCAGGGCCGCCCACAGATGCAACAACTCCATGAAGAGCCAAAGGCAGGCATGATCCTGCTAAGGCTCAGGCATGGCCTGTGCTAAGGCTCAGGGGACACATCTGTGTTGCCCTGCTACCACGACAGCCTCGTGCACTGCTGTGGTTGCTGGGCTGAGCAAGGGACATGCTCCAAATGCTTCTCCTCACCACTGTACCCCCACCCTCTCCAGACAGGTCCCACCGGCACCCACACACTCAGAGGGCTGTGCACCGCTTCCCGCTCTCCTGCCTCCTCTTCACATCAGCACCTTTGTCGTTGACTGGGTGGCAGGAAAATGCCTTTCTGCAACTCCCACCCTCTCCACAGCAGACCTTAAATCAGTAGCCCCGTAACACAGAGGCAGGTTATTGCTAACAGAAACCATTAAACAGTAACACAGGGGGAATGAGATCAGCCCCTAACGCTTGGAGGATTTACAGGGCATGACAGCAGGGTGTTAATTCTTCTGGCAACACAAGAACTTTCACAGCCCCTGCCTTTCCTTACCCACGGGGGCGAGAAGACCACGTGCAGCCCAGCCGTCAGACCACAAGAAACAGCCACATTGGTACTATGGCCAGCGGCTCCTACCTTTGGGGTGATCCCACAGATACAGGGCTGCCTGAACACACACACCTACAAGTCCATGGCATAGCACATCCCTGGGGTTGTGCTGCTAAAGGACAACCCCCATGCCTGTCTCCCTCCTGCCTCCACAGTTGCAGCAGAGGTTCAAGGAAAGGCTGTGAAGAAACTTTGAGACTAGCTAGAGCAGTTGGAGAAGGTAACGCAGCTTTTGGGCTCATGAGCCTTTCTTAACCTGAACCGGTTTGCAGGTGTGTTTTGTAGGTGGTTGCAATGCTCTATTTGAATCCACATGCCCTCGGTGACGCTGTGGCAGCTGGCAGGAGAGGAGCTGCAAAAGTGCTGAGCAGAGGGTTTGAGCAGAGAACCATCCTTCTTCCATGTCCCTATGCTAGGTATCATCTTCTCCTGCCCCATCCTGCAAAGCCAAAGTGCAAAGCCAAAGTCTCTGGGAAGAGCTGCACCGCTGATTAACAGCCCCCTACCATCCCACTCACACCTTTGCCTCCTTGGACCCTCTGTGCAAAGTCCAGGGCTTGGCAAGAGAAGACAGGATGGCAACTCACCCCTACATACCTGGGCAACTACGGAGACCCTCCCTGTGCCAGAGACGTGGAGTGGCACAAGTCACCCTGCCTAGAGGCAGGGCCAGAGGCATCCCTCACCATCGAGGGTTGCTCCAGCCACTCTGCTGATCCCTGCTCCCTAACACTGCCACACACCCCGAGCACAGCTCCAAAGGGCCTCAGAGCTCTGAGCATGATCCAAGGGGCTGATGGCCCTGCCCTGCATCACACCCACTGGACATT
Source organism: Heliornis fulica (assembly GCA_013399135.1). Lineage (NCBI taxonomy): Eukaryota > Metazoa > Chordata > Aves > Gruiformes > Heliornithidae > Heliornis > Heliornis fulica. The sequence goes on from VXBZ01012257.1 coordinate 236,292, forward strand.
ACTGCTGTTCCCTTCCCTGCTCTCCAAGCAGCACAGTGGGCACTGCCACCATCAGGGAGTCTGGGAGACTTTGACCAGCCCTCTCTCACACCAAGCACTGCAAGGAGCCCTGAGGGTGGGTCCATCCTCAGCCTGTCCCTTCCCTCCCTGCCACCCCAGCTCTGAAGAGCCCAGTCAGGTGGGTACAGGATCCCCCACCCAAGTGTATGCTCAGAGGGGACCCAAGTGGGCACCAGTGCACTCTGCCCAAGTCTGTCCCAGTCACAGAAGCAGGTCACCAGCAGTGCTGGCTCAGAGAGGTGCAGGGAGATGCTCTGGAGCAGGCTGTAGAACCAAGCAGGCTGCTCTGGGAGCTGGGAATCATCCCTCTCCTCCAAGCCACCTCCTGGACAGGCATCTCACATCCCCTCCCCATCACTGCCTGCCCTTCCTCTGCCAGGCACCATCCTGCTGCACTCTGCCCACTGCAGACACCTGCAACCTCGCTGCAGTCACACCAACACCTCTCCCTCTGGGTGACAGTCCCTTTCCTCCTGGTGAGGCGGAACCAAGCCAGCCAGCAGGCTCAAAGGGGACTGGGGCAGGCTGTGGCCACAGGCAGATCCCTGCCCGCAGGCAGAGAGTTGTGCCTGTGCTCCTGCCAAAGGCTTGAGCCCCTGCCCTGTACCGCAGGCTGCAGCGGGGCACGGTGGCAGAGAGGCATCTTGGAGTGCCCCTCGGTGGCCACCATGGGAGGTGCAGGTGGCACAGAACCCCAGCCTGGTGCCTCCGGCCTGGGCTGTGGGGTCGTCGCTGCAGCAGAGCCCCGAGACCTGGTCAGAATGTCCACGCTGCCCATCCTCAGAGGGCATGCCACGCTATTCGGGGCTGCCACAGACCCCCCACAGCGGCACAGTGACCCCACTCCTGCCCCCCCCTCCCCAGACACCCACTCTTGCAGCCAGTCCCCAACCCACGGGGCCCCCGGGTAGCCTCATGCCCCCTGGGCCGAGAGGACACAGCCCGCATGAAGGAGGAGACGACACAGCGCTGCTGCTTGGGCATCCGCATTTATTACACGGTGGGGGCAAGTCTGGGGCTGCCACTAGCCTGGGCCCCTCCGACCGAAGGCAAATGGCCCATCCTCCTTAAATATTGATTATAAAACAAATTTGTTTTTTTCCTTTTTCTATGTTTGTTTTTTCTTTAAAAACCCCATCTCTCCCTCTCTCCACACTTTTTTTGTCTTTTGTATTTAAGTATAAAAGCAGGGGCGGGCTCTCCGCCTCACCTGCCGCTACCTCCGCAGGCTGCGCTGTGCCTGCCGCAGCAGCGTGTCGAAGTCCAGGGAGTCAAACTTGCTCTTGACAGGGGCTGGGTCAAAATCCTCCCGGTTTGAGTCTGAAAGACATGGAGAGAAGATGCGTTGAGCCACATGGACAACGGTACAGTTCTGGCTATCTCTGCTGCAACTTCCATCTCGCCTCACACTCCAACCCCCAGACCCAGAGCTGAGCTGATAAGAACCGAACCTGGGCTCCATCACAGCGCTGGAGGGACAGGGAGCCCCCATCCAACCTCCCCTTGGAGCAGGATTGTCTCTGGACACAGTCCTGCCAAGCCACGCCTGACTGACCCCAAGGATGGGGACTCCTACTATACCTCTGGGAGGAGAGGACCCAGAGTGTCCCCCCCACAACTTAAGGGCTGCCACAACTCACCCAAGTCGGCATAGTTCCTTCTGCAGAACTGCCGGCGGCCACCAAAGCAGAGGTCAAAGGGCTGCTCGTCAGGGCGCCGCAGCTTGTGCCCGCTCTCGATGGCAGCAAAGGCCTCCTCGGCGTAGCGGTAGGTGACAAAACCGTAGTTGTCCCTGGAGCCAGAGGAGGAGGAGGAGGAAGGAGATCAATGCAGTTTGTCTCCCCTTAGTTTGCACTGTCCCCTTCAGGAATGGGCAAAGAGGAGCCATCCCTGCACAGGGGCTGCCCCAGGTCCCCACAGCTCTTACCCCTCAGAGCGGAAGTGCAGGGTGCACTCCTCAATGTCCCCGAACACAGAGAAGCGATGCCGCAGCTCCGACCGTGTCATCCTGCTGGGGATCTTGCCAATGAACACGACTCGCCGCTCCTCCTGGGGGCAGGGACACACCATCCATGAGATGGGAGAGCTCAGCGCCTCCAAACCCTCCTCGTGAGCAGGGACCTCTCACACAGAGCACCCTCCCTTCATCACCACTCATCACACCACACCCTGGCCAAAGCCTTCCAACAGTGCTGACTGCACGGCTGTGACCCCACAGCTTTCTGAAGAGATGGGGTGCTGGGGAACCCCAAATCCCCATCTGCTCCCCATCACTCACTATTGCACGTTCCTTCTGGAGAATCCTCTGCCTTTGGTAGTGGTCCTGTGCATCGTAACTGTACCTAGCAGGGCAGAAACCAGACACATGAGCTACAGGGACATGGGGGTGCCAGAAGAGTCATCCTGGACACAGGGGAGATACTGAAGGAGTGGATCCACCCTTGCCCAGGTCACAGGAGGCCAGGAGACAGGTCCAGAGGTGCTCACACCTCTGCAGGATGGCCATGCTCACCTTCTCCGCCTGTTACTCCTCCTGCGAGGTGACGGGGAGCGGGACCGGGACTGGCTGCAGGACGTGGAGCGGGAGGTATAGGATGATGACGATGATGTGGATGAGGACCTGTCCCGGGACCTGCCACAAGACCCACAGCTGGAGCGGGAAGAGGAGCTGTGTGAACATCTTGAGCGGTACCTGGAGGATACAGACACAGCTCAGTGCTGAGCCCTCCCCATGCCCAGCACTACTAGGCTCCAGAGAGGGAAGAACCCCTCCATCCTCCCCAAGGCAGGACCCATCCCCAGGGTGAGCTGGGCTATGGAATCCTCTCCCCGAGTCTGCCAGGAGCAGTACGACACTACAGATATACTGCTACATGTGGCTCTGACACAGACGTGAAAGGGATCAGGCTCACACCACGACAGCCTCTGAGGAGCAAGAAAGAGTCGCAAAGGAACCGTGGAGCACATGGCTGCAGCCAGGCAAGGACCCAGGAGGGGACAGGGCTGCCGTGCTGAGCCCCAGGCAGTGCACGAGGTGACATTGGAGCCACCGCATCTGTGTTGTGCTCAACAGCCACAGGAATGGAGACCACGTGTGCCTCCGACTGGACCAAGGGAGGGGACATGCACTGGGACAGGGCTGGGCTTCCCTGCTCGCAGCCTCCTGCCTGCAAGAGCTTCTCTGGCAGGACCAGGCAAAGCTTGAGGGCAGCAGCACCGAAACTGCCCCGGAATCAAACTGTGCTGCCTCCAGCCAGCAACAGGGTCCATCTCTAAACATGATGGCCACAGGCAAACCCAGCACCCCAAGCTGCTGGTACTGCCACATATTCTCAGGAGGACAGAAGGTCAGGATGGCACAGTCTATGGGGATGTTTCACACCACAGGACCAGCTGCGTCTGCCGGAAATCCAAGCCAGGCAGGTCAGATCCCTGAGACATAGCACTGTGTATGTGCCCTTTCCCGCTACAGCCTCCAGACCTTTTGGCCACCAATGGAGAGGCCTTGGTTGGACATGCCCTTTGTGCCTGGATGTCTCCAAAACTGGCCAAATACCCAGGAACGGGTAGATGAGGAAGAACTCTAAAAGAAATGCTTCCCACATAAACCAACCCACGTCACATTCCTACGCAGCCACCCCCATAAGGAACCTGAGGCAGTCAACTAGGTGGGTTTTTCTCTTGCTTGCCTCCATCACCTCCCTGCTGCTCTTGTGGGTCATTGCATGTCTACACCCAGGACCATACAGCCCCACCTGCATTAACAGCCCAGTAAAAGCAGCCAAAAGCCAAGGTGCAGCCAAGGACTCATACCATGGTGCTCCAGGAGGAGCAAGGAAGCCCGTTTCAGCAGCAGCTTTGCAGGACAGATGTGGGGGTTCAGCCAGCCACCCACTGCTTTGGAAGGGTGTTCACAGAATCACAGACTGGTCTGGGTTGGAAGGAACTCCAAAGATCATCGAGTTCCAACCACCCCTGCCACAGGCAGTGTCACCAACCCCCAGGTCTGTATCTAGACCAGGTTGCCCAGGGCCCCATCCAACCTGGCCTTGAACACCTCCAGAGCTGGGGCATCCACCACCCTGGGCAGCCTGTTCCAGTACCTTACAACTCCCTCCATGAAGAACTTCTCCCTGATATCCAATCTAAACCTTCCCTCCTCTAGCTTAAATCCAGCAGTTTCTCCAGGCTCTACAAGCCAGGCACCCCTTGGAGGGGCCCGCGACAACAGAAAGATCAAACACAGACATGAGGAAGGTCCACAAAGAGATGTCTGGGCACCCTCACAAAAGACTGGCCACCAGGCCAATTGTCCAGTGCAAGGAGACTGACGCTCCATCACTTACCTTCGCCACCGCTTGGGTGGTGGGGAGAACGACCGTGACCTGGATCGGGAGGACGAGGATGAAGATGAGGACTCACTAGCTCCATCCGAACTGGAGCTGAAAGAGCGGCTGGTACGGCTCCGGCCAGCCCTCCAGCTGCTGGTGGAGGGGCTGGGCGAGTCCTGGGGTCTCCGGTAGCAGCGCAGGGACCTCTTGGCAGCAGCGTGGCTGGGCTGAGCACTGGGAGTTTGCACCTCCTGGTCCCGGCACGGGGATGCAGCTGGAGACATGAGCACCGAGGTTGGGGGGCTGCTGCACCTGGCAGTGACCTTGTTGGGGACGCTAGTCCGATAATCCAGGGGGGCTAGGCAGGCCGTCCCCACAGGCTCCTGACTGGGCTCCACAGCAGTGGTGGGGGCTGGTGGGGTGGGCTTGGGCTGGTCCAGCGTCCGTTTGGTTAAGGAGGAGATGGGTTTGATAGTGATGTCCCGGTGGTGTTTGACGTTCCAGCGGGAGCCGCCCTCGGTGGGGGGCTGCGTGCCAGGGTTACCATTGCTCTCTGGCTGCGGTGCACCCAGGATGCAGTAGTCGTGGTCTCCCGAGCAGACGTGGCTGGGGGCCAAGCTGGCAGTGACCAGCGCTGGGCTCTTCCCCCGCAGCTTACTTGGGGGGAGCAGCTTGGCTTTCGTCAGTTTGGTCATCTTCTGGGGTGCTTCCTGGGGCGTGGACCCAGGCGACTTGGCCTTGGCCAGCAGCGAGGCAGCAGGCAATGGCTTCCAGAGTTGGTGAGGGGGTGTTGCTGGGGGAGTAAGGCCTGTGAGAGCACCAGACAGCTTTTAATGGCAGCCCCTCACTGCAAACAACCCGAGCTGGGGCTCCCTCCTGGCCCCCTCCCCTCAAGCCCTGGGACTCCCCCCCAGCCCCATGACAGACCCTGCGCGGACATGACGGGCTCGCTCACCTCACCCCAGGCATTACCTGCCACGTTGGCCAGCTCAGAGGCCTGCAGGCTGTCCGGGGGCTTCCTGTCCTGCTGGGTCTCAGGCCTGAGAAGGGCAAAGGAGCTTTGTCAAACGGAGTGGACGAAAGCCAAACCCAGCCCCCGTGCCTGGGACACCTGCCCGAGCTGCCCCCTACCCAGACAGGGGAAACAGAGCATCCATGGGGGCTGCAAGGATGGAGCTCACGCCTCTCACTGCTTCTTCCCCCAGTTTCTTGCCCTTGGTGCCAGTTCTGGTTCCCAGCCCAGTAAGGGGCTCAGCTGCACCTGAGCCAGCAGATGCAGTCCCTGGCACTGTCTGGACCCCACCAGAACTGAAAGCCGCCCCATGCCTCTGCCAAAGGCAGGGCTCAGGGCTCAGCCCTCAGCCAGGCCGGGGCACTGCCTGTGGAGGTCTCAGTACTCGCCTGGAGCTCACCACCGGCTGCCGGTCCTCAGTGGGCTGCACGGGTGCCTCCTCCTTGGTGGCTGGAAAGAGAGCAGATGGGAGGGGGTGGTGGTGAGAGGCTGGGGCAGGGGGGGAGGGATGGACTTTGTGCATGGGGGGCAGACACAGAGCATCCTGGGAGAGGTTTCCTGGTGCCCCAACTCAGCTCCTTGCAGAGAACTGACCCAAGTCCCCTTTCCAGGCTCTTCACCACCCCCTTAGCCATCCCAGGGATCCCCAGACACCTTCATAGGACAGGGAAAAGCTGGGGGCTGACCAGACACACTCCTAGGACAAGATATCCAGGAGGCAGGGTAATGTCATTCCACAGGCAGCAGTGTCCCAGCCCCCCAGCTCCCACCCTGCTGGGAGTATGGGCAGCCCATCAGAGAGGGAACCCCGCAGGGGATGGCACAGTGCAGCACAACCACACCTTCAGACTTCTCAAACTGCTCCAGCAGGCTGGACAGGTCGGTGGCTTCAATCCCTAGGCCAAGAAGAAAAACGTGGCAGGTCAGGCCAGTCAAACACCCCCTGGCACCCCAGGGATGCACCCCAGCCTCATCCTCCCCCTACACCAGCCTCCCCTGGTGACACAGCAAGCACTGGGGACAAGAAGCATTGGCAGAGCCTGCAGCAGCTCTGCATCTCCCACAATTGAAGATGCTGCAGCCCCAGGACGGACCAGTTTGGGCAAAGCCCATCCACTGGAGGCAATATCCTGGCACAGTGCTGGGAAAAGCGTGCAAACCCCCGGGCGCAGCTTTGCCACCCTTGCCCCTAGAAGTGCCAGGAACCAGTCCCACTCCCAGCAGCTGCCAGCAGCACCACATCCTCACCAGCTACACCTACCCAGTGCCCCACAGCCCTCCTGCTCACCAATCTCACTGATGAAGGCTTGCACGATGTCCTTGCTGCTGTCGCTGGGATGTGCCAGGCCAAGGAACGGCTGGTGTCTCCATGGCCGTGTGGCAGGCGCCTTGCTGGGCAGGCTGCTATCTCGACCCACTTTTGGTGGAGGTGCTGCAGCTTGCGGGATGGATTTGTGGCCAGGAGGCTCCTGTCCAACAGCAGCCTTGGACTCTGATGGAGCTTTCTGCACAGCCACCTTGCCTAGCCCCGGAGACTCCTCCATGGGGTGGGTGTCAGGAGACTCCCCAACAGGGCCAGCAGCAGGGGACTCCTCTGCAGGACAACAGATGTCATCTGGGGAAGAAGCCTTTGGGAGCTGAGTGGGGACCGCAGTCACAGGCTCCTCTGGAACCTGGGTAGGGGCAGCCTGGGAGGTAGCCACTTGTTGGGCTGGTGCTGCCAGAGGGACTCCACTGGGATGGGCAGCCGCAGGTGATGGGGCTGCCTGTGGCTGGGCAGGGGCTGGGGCTGCAGGTGCCTTGGGGACAGAGCTCTCCCCCGCCAGCCGTGCCTGTCTCCTGGGGTCTGACACCCTGCTGGTCGATGGCCTGGCTGGGCCATCTGCAGCCCCTGTCTCACTGGCCAGGGCAGGAGGCGGCAGGGTGGGGAAGGCCAGTGGCTCTGTGCAGCCAAGTGCCGGGGCTGCGGCAGGCTGCCTGTGCAGGAGGGCCGTGCTGGCATGGCCACCAGCCGAGAAGGCAGCAGCACCCTGCAGTGCCGCTCTTGGGTCCCCATATGCCAGGGGAGGCACCGGCGGTGGCATGGGGATGCCCGGCCAGTAGGATGGTGGTGCCCACCCTACTGGGGCATAAGGACCCCCATGGCCAAACGGAACCGGGGGTGGCACAGCTGGTGGGGGCCAGGCCATAGCTGGAGGCGGGAAGCCAGGCACCATGTGAAAAGTGCTGGGGGAGCCGGCGCTGGGTGGCGGGGGCAAACCATGGCAGCCCATAGGCTGCGGGCCAAAGCAGGGCCAGGAAGGCACTGGTGGGTAGAGGGTGTAAGCACCGGCAGAGGTTGGTGGCATCCCAACAGGGGCCGGACCAGCAGCTGGGGGCACGTTTGATGCAACAAAAGGCATTGGTGTTGTTGGGGGTGGCAGAGCTGTAGCAGGTGCTGGACCCGTGGCAGGCACCGGAGCTGCGGCCATAGTGGCAGGAGCTTTGCCAGTAGATGGAACAGCAACAGGGCTGGTGGGTTTCTCTGGGCTCTTCTGACCACTGGATGCTTCGGTGGCTGGGCGCATGGGTGACACCAGGCAGGGTAGCTCAGCCAGCTCTGTCGGAGGCTCAGGGACGCTGGGCCACTTGCTGGCCACTTGCTTCTCTCCATCCTTCCTGGCACCCGAGCTGGGCTGGCGGTGCAGCATGCGGATGCGGTACTCCCGCAGGCTCAGGGCCTTGGGCTTGGCTTCCTTGGGCAGGCCCTCCCTCGGCTCTGCCGCCAGCAGGCTCTGGGGGAGCTCTGGCCCCACACCTTGCTCTGGGAGTGGAGAGACAGCCCCCAAGACTTCGCTGCCTTGTCCGGTAGCTGGCTGTGCATTCCCCCCGCCCTCAGTCAGGTCTGTCAGGCTGGGATGCACAGCTGATGGCTGCTCCTCCGCGTTCGGTGTGGTTTCCTCCAGAGCCACCACGGTCTCAGCCTTCTCCGGGGACATGCTCACTTTTTCTAGCATCGATTCCTTCTGCAACTCCTGCTGCGCTTTCTCGGGCAGGCAGGCTCCTGCCATGCTCCTGGGCCTGCCTTGGGGCTGCGGCGTCCGCTCCACACGCAGCTCCATCTGCCCCTCCTTCCGGGCCTGCTCCAGCTGCCGCGCCAGGAAGTCGGAGACCTGGACGGAGGGACGCGCTGCCCGCCGCCGGCTGGCATGGGGCTGGTCTTGGGGCTGCCCAGAGCCGGCTGAGCGGAGGCGGTGGGCCATGGAATCCCTGCCTGGCCTGGCCTGCTCACTTTGGACCCCCTCTGCTTTCTTTTTCCGACTCTTCCTTGCTCTCTCACGGCCACGTCCCTTCTTGGAGCCCTCACGTTTGCCATTCACTGGGGCCTGTGCGCTGCACTGGGAGCTGCTGTTGGAGCTTCGGGCTGTGGGTATTGCTCTCTCCGGTGGGGATGTGCTCTCTGGGGTAGTGCAGGAGGGCTCCTTCCCAGGCGATTTCTCCTTCATCCTGCTTTCCTGGGTTGGAGTTCCTGTCATCTTCTCTTTATCCTCAGCGATAGACTCCCCAATACCCTCTTCTGCTCCCAGGAGCTGGGGTTCCTGGTCACGGAAGCTGGGGGCCAGCGGCTCCAGGACCACAGGGATCTCCACACTCTCCCCCTCGCCAGGCACAATTTCCAGCAGGACAGGACCACTCAGGAGCTCCTCAGCCATGGGCTCTGTATCAGGGTCCAGACACACGGTGAAGGTGGGCAAGCAGTACGGGTGCATGGACTTCACCAGCTCACTCAGGGACACGTCCCCCGTGTTGATGATGCAGGGGTCTTCACGCTCCTCTAGTGACACCCTGGCCCCGTTCACGCCAAAATCCCCAGCCTTCATGCTACTGGCTAGCTCTGAGCTCAAGGCAGCCTCCTCCTCCTCTTCTTCTCCATCGCTGCGCTGCGGCAGGGGCTGATCTCGGGCCCAGTGCCGGCCCAGCTTCCGCTCCACCCTCGGAGTGCTGCACACTTGCTTCTTTGGCAGCGGTGCATCCTCAAGGCCATGAGTGACACGGTCCCAGGCCAGGTCTGTGTCAGTCTGGTAAGGGAAACCAGAACGAGTGTCAGCTCCCACGCACCTACTGGAATCCCCCCTGGCACAGCCAACTGTGGGTCTGCTGCAACTCGGCACCAAAGCCCCATGGCTGACAAAAAGCTAGAACCCATCTGACCCTCCCAATAAAACAACAGAGATGGAAACCCACCCCCTCTATGTGGTCATCACCAGCATCACCAGTCCCACAGCACCCACCAGCTGGGGGCAGACCCTCACCCCACTGCTGCCAGTGCCCTGTAAAAGCATCTCTTCTAGGGGAGTATGCCTGTGTCTGGAGGGCAGCAGCAGGGACACAGTTACCCCAGTATCCGCTGATGATGCTCCTTCAGCTCCCCTGGCTCAGTTGCTCACCTTCCCTACCACAGAGACGCTGCTGTTGCTGCTGCTCAGAGGCCTGAGAACCTTGGGCTGCTCCAGGGCAGTGCTCTCACACTCCAGCAATGGCCGGGATAAACTGAGAAACTTCTGAAACTGCAGAGAGGGCAGACAGAGGATGAGGCGGCACCCTAGATTTCGGCTGGGATAGAGTTAATTTTCATAAGGAGCTGGGAGGGGACACAGCGAGGGCAGCTGACCCAAACTGGCCAAAGGCGTATTCCATACAGCATGATGTCATGCTCAGTATGAAAGTGGGGTGGAGCTGTCTGGGGAGGGGGAATCTCTGCTTGGGAATAGCTGCTCATGGATGGGCTGGGCATCAGGTTCTGGGCAGTGAGCAAACTCCTTCATTGTTCTATTAAACTGTCCTTATCCCACCCCAACAGTTTTACCTTTTTCTTCCCATTCTCCTCCCCATTCTACCCAGGGGTAGGGAAGGAGAAAGTGAGTGGCCATGTGGTGTTTAGTTGCCAGCTGGGGCTAAATCACAACAGGCAGCAGGAAGTTTCTGCTGCCAGAGAGGATAGATCACCCCCAGCCCTGCAGCCACCCCTCAGAGCCCAGGAGCAAACTCAGGCCTGTTTCACCCAGGGTATGTGCAGCCCTGGTTGGTCAAGCACAAGGGGAGACACTGCTCCTCAGAGCCTCTGGCACATCTCTGGCTCCACACCAAGACCCAAGGTGAAGGCACAGCCCCTCAAACTCACACCAGAACCCCAGGGTGTCCAGGGCTGGCTCATCCCTTCTCTCCCTTTGCTGGGACCATCCCAGAGTGCTGGGCACCAGGGTCCTACCACCTCAGGGCACCCCCATGCCAGGACCTGGCATATCCCTGCCCAAGAAATCTTTCCACCCATTCTGGGGCCAGGCCACCTTTCTCCCTTGACTTACTGAAGGATTCTCCCGCTCCCGAGGTGAAATCAGCAGCTCTGCGTCCATGATGGTGTCAAAGGGAGACAGGGTCTCATCGTCTGTGCTGTCCAGGATCTCAGTAATGGCATTCAGCAGGGACAGCTCGTTCTGCGCATCCAGGCAGGCCTTGCTCTGCTGCAAAGGCAGGAGCCATCTCAGAGGGTGGTGGGACACGGCCACGGGACATGGCCACAGGGGACACTGCCACCACCCCCATCCATGCCACAGCCACAGTCAGCCCGGCCACCACTTCCCACACCTGCCTGCAGGCTCCCACCTCACTCAGAGAGAGGTCCTCGATGATGGAGATCACAGAGGAGTCAAGATAGTTCTGCATTGTCCCCAGGATTTCTTCAGCCTCCAAGATGGTTTCTGCATCCAGTGACGTTAAGTTCAGGTCATCGTCCTCAAACGAAAAGCACTGCGGAGAAGCACGGGAAGCCACGTAAATGCTTCGCAAAGCACCACCACACACCCCTGTCACCACCGGTGCCAATCACCTCTGCAGCACATGCCAGTTTCCAAGAGTGGCCAAGCTCAGCATCGCAACCCCAGCACTCCCAAACACACAGGGGGACATGGCTGTAGCATGGGCTGAAGGACGGCACAGAGGACGACCTTCCTGCCCTCGCTTTTCAGGAGAGGCTCTGGCCAGCCCGCCCCACTGCACAAAGCTGCCTTCAGCCCAGGACCCTTCTGATTACCAGGGATGCCACCACAACAAAGAATCCCACCCGATTCGCCCCTCAGCTGCATGATTGGGAAATGTGAATCGCTAAACCTACAGCAATTCCCAGTCTCTGCCTGGGACCATGCACCACTGGTACTGGGCAGGCAGGGAAGTGGCAGGCTCCCGCCACCCCACGGGCTGTCACGCGCTCTTCTGACTCCAGCTGTCAGCGCTCTGGATGAGCCCAAAAACATTACAAAATTCATAACAGATGTGCAGGAGTCAGCAACAGGGACGCAGCCGGCTGCCGCTGCTGGGGCCCAACACCTCTGCTGCAGGCCACAAGAGGACATGGGCCATGCTTACAAACCAGGACCAAGACAGTTTTAACACTTTCTCCTTCATATGCCCAGCCCCACATCCATTCCAGGCCCCCAGCTGGCCCCAGAGATGTTTGGGTACAACCTGATAACTTCAGAAAGGTCTTTCAGGCGCTGCAAGGTGGCTGGAAAAACACGAGGTGCTGTTCAAGGGCAGGGGCTACAGCCCCCAGCTGAGCAGAGCTGCCAGGCATGCAGCCTCTGCCAGGAGTGGAATGGCAGTGCAGATAAGTTGCCAGCCTGAGACAGGACCCGAATTCCTGTTTGTAGATGGGCTTTGGCAGAGATAATGCAAGCAGGGAAGATAAGGGCATCAAGGATGAGTCCTGGGAGAGCACATCTCCCTCCCAAAGCTGTCAGGGAACACGCAGAGAGCTGTCCTCCCACCATAGCAGCACTGGGAGAATTTGTCTGAATCCTAAGGGATGCTCATCAGATGCGGCTCACCTGCATTTCTTGCAGGTAGCACAGCTTGCACAAGCCTGAGCCCACCCAGGACAAAAGGCGCACTGTCCTAGCTGGGACCTGCCTGAATTTTTAAATCCTCTTCCACCAAGAGGAAGAGCACTAGAGGGAGAGCAGGGATTTCACTAAACAGGCAAGTCCTAAGCTATGGCAGCACCAAAGCCATGTGGTCCCTGGGGCTCTTCAGACACTTGCCCCATCGGACAGAGCAGGCACCTCTGGCTGCAGCACTGGACAGAGTGAGCCCCACGCAGACCCGGAGCACCAGCGTTCCAGGTCCAGTCTGGAAATCAAAGCCAGGACCCCCACAGCAATGCCTCACCACCACCCAGCCCAAACCCACACAGCCTGTAACTGCATGCCAACATGACACCACCAAAGCACAGGAGTCTGCAATACTCTGGGGCTCAGCAGCGATTCAATATCCCATGCACTCCACCTGGAAACAGAGTCCACTGGTGACCCTGGGACACTGCTCCACCACCCCGCTGTGCAGCTCAGGCTATGGAGCAGTTCTACCACTCGGCACCTCCAGAGCCAGTGCTGGCTGCCCGTCACAGCCTGGTGCAGAGCCGTCCGTGCTGGCAGCGGTCACAACCCAGCCCAGCCGCGTGTGGCTCCCGGCTGATGCTCCTGGAGATACCATGAGGAAGCACATCCAGGCTCACACGCCCAGCGCCGGTGCGCAGCCCTGAGTCAGCAGTGAGCACCCGAGCATCAGCAGCTGAGGGACGCCGCGGCTGCCTGCTGACCCCCATCTCGGCACAGGGCCGGCCCTCCCCGAAGGCAGCGCCTAATAAGCGGTTTCCAGCTGTGACCGGCGCTGGACATTTGGAGGGAGGGAAAATCCTCCCACTCAAACAGCCTCTTCCCGAAGCTCCTGCCCGCAGCCCGGGAGGAAGGGAGGGAGGGCGAGCCGGCGATCTCCCAAGTCCTCCCCGACTCCTTTGACTCAGGGCCTCGCAACAAGGAGTCCCACAGCCGTGAGTCACCGGCGATGAGGCTGCCTTCCCCCAGGACTCCCTTTGATCCACCTGGGGCCGGGCACCTCCTTCAGTCCTCGCTGCTTCTGCGTCGGGGAGGTGGGGGGGTGGGGAGGACGACGAACCAGCCCAGCCTGCTCCCGTGATCCTGTCCACTGAGACCCCTGTGTGTCCCATCCCCCTGCCTCGGCTCAGGGGGGCACTCTCCGCATCCTCCCGGCTCCCCGCGTTAGCTTTACGCTCTGCGGCGCAGCATGGATGAACCACGGGTCACAGAGATGGATGTTCAAGGACAGGCTCGGGCCATGCCGTGCCCGGACAGGTGGCACGGCCGGGATGAAGGGAGGATGCCCGCAGCCCCATCGCGAGATTCGGGCACGCCGGGTTTGAAGCCAACAGCTCTAGACGGCCCGAGTGTGGCCACCAAGCTCCTGCGGCACCCAGCCAGAGCCGGACCTCACCGCCGTGGTACCCAGGAGGCACCACCGAGGAGTCCCCGGGCAGCCTGCCCGCCCGAGCCACGCCGGCGAGGCGTGACACGTGTGCCTGGCGCGCTGTGCCGGGGCTACGCCCCGAGCAGGGGGGCAGCCGTCCTCTCCCCGGTGCCCCGGCCGGGCTCCAGCCACGGGCAGGACGCCAAGGCGGCTCTCACCTGTCCGGAGCTGCCGGTAAGGGCATGGGGTTGCTGCCCGCCGGGGCGTGCGGTGAGCCCGGCAAGTCGGGGGGGGCTGCACCGGTGCAGGATGCTCCATGGACGTCTCGGCTGCTTTGGGGAAGCGTCAGGCGGGAACACGCCTCTCTTCCCCAAACGCAGACGGCTCTGCCCGTGTCAGGGAGAGGCGAGATGGGCTCAGCGCCCCCTCCCCGGGTTGAAGAGGGGGAGGGGGGGTGTCTCCCCCACATTCCCCAGGGCAGCCCCCCGGCCAGAAAGGCGCACCCTGGAAGGAGCAGAAGCGTGGGGCTCCCCAAAATACCGACGACTGCGCAGCGCTTAAACCCCCACCCGCACCCCCGATCCCACCCAGGGGTACTGCACACACACACACCCCCAGCAGCGCACACACACCCAGCGCCCAGCCCGGCCGGGTCCTACCGGGGCCGGCCACAGCGGCGGCGGCAGCACCACGCCTCGGACCTGCCCCGGATCTGGATACGCTTCCCGCGGAATAAGACCCCCGTTTCCCCCAGGATAAACCCCCGCGGCAGTTCGGGGAAGCTCCCCCGTCCCGGAGCACCCCACGGCCTCAACCCAGA
>VXBZ01012257.1:264454-277516 GCA_013399135.1 Heliornis fulica
TCCCTTGGCCACCCATCCCCCGCTCCCCTGCCTGTTCCCCCGGCTGCCCTCTCCGTGCCCCAGATCTGTGCTTTTGGAGAGGCACCCCCGTCCCCGTGGGGTGCTGCCGGTAGTCCCCGTGCCCTGTCGTGCCCTGCTTCATCCCAGCCCGCAGCTCCCTTTGTTCTCCCCCCAGCTACTTCCCCAGCTCGAGCCCCCTGACAGCTGCCCCGCGCCCTCCCGGTCCCCCCGTGCGCGCTGTCACCGGTGCCCGGCTCCGGGGGCTGCGCGCCCACCTGCCCAGTGCAACTTCATCCTTGCCTGAGGCTCAGAGGGTCCTGCCAACCTCCCACGGGTCCCTCGAAGGGAATAAAAGGACCAAGGGATATGACTGCAGGGAGTCAAGCATCTTCTCGCAGGAGCTGCCCCAAGGAGGGGGGTGTCCAGGCCCAGGGGCTGTGGATGCAGTAGGCTTGTCCTCTCTGGCAGACAAAGCACTGTCTCGGCCGGGGCAGCTGGAGCAGGGGGGTGAACTGGGGGCTGGTCGGGGGTCTGTGCAGCACCCTCAGCCCAGGGAAAACTCNGTGCCGAGCTGCCCTGAATCTTGGGTGCCTGGCTGTGCTCTGACCTCCTGCGATCCTGCCAGCCTGCCTGCCCAGGCGATAAGATAAGCACCTCAGAGCAGCACTGCCGGGAGCTGGGCCCTGTGCCTGCCTCTGCTTGGGCAGCTCCGGATCCCCCTGCCTCTGCAGCCCTGGCTGGCAGGAGCCTGTGGGGGGGCACTGCATGAGCCTGAAGGAGAGGTGGTGGCTGGTCCCTGGGTGAGGTGAGAGCACAGGGCTGCGGAGTCCCACAGGAAATCGCCTTCTGGCTCGTATAGAGGTGCACCTCTCCTGCATCATGACCTCCCTGGATGCTTCCTTCTCACCTAGAGGATCTGAGCTGGCTTGTGGGGGCTTGGTGGGTCAGACAGGTGTGGGAGCAAGCATCCCTTCCTGGAGGCTCCCCAGATTGCTTTTGATAGCACTCAGTTATTTCTGCAGCAATTCTTCCAGCACTGGCCAGGTATCAGCTTGTACCACTTCTGTTGTAAGTACGAGGAAATTTGCATGCGATGTCCTTGTTCCTTCCTTAAAGCCTCAGGTTTTGGGTGTTCTTGTGGGAGCATCATGGTTTTTACTGAAGGAGAACTGAATGTGGTCTCTGCGCTCCTGATCTTGAGGAAATCCCAGGTCTGTGATCCGAGTGCATCTTAAAGGCAGGGGAGGGAAATGCCGAGCAGAGCAGCACATGAGCTGTGTGGCTTTGAAGAGGGAAAGAAAAGTTGTGATCTGATGGGGAACAGGCTGGTGCCAGAGAGTTTGGTGACACGGGGTTTTTGCTGTCATTTGGTGGGGACTTTTCCCCCCCACCCGCAGCAGGTCACAGCCTGTGTAAAATTGGCAGAGGCCAGTGAAAGGCCATAGTTCACTCGTGAGCCAAAGTGCCTTGGGCTGGGGACCTGGGAGCTTCTTTTCAGAGAGTGGTAAGAGCTGGCATCCCTGAACCTCCCTAACCCCTCCAAGATGCTGGAGAAGAGGGTGAGGTGGGCAGCCCAGCCCCAAAGCCCCTTCTCTGCCCTGCAGCTGGGATGGTGGCAGCAGCACTTGTGGTCTCACAGCAGACCTGAGTGGTCTCTCCCAGCGTGCCAGCCTTCCCTCTGCGCTTCCAGCTCTGCACCGGCGTGAACTTGATGTCTGCCTAAAAAATACGAATCCCAAGTCCTGCGTGGTGGCAGAGCAGCCACAGCACTTCTCCTGGCCCTCTTGTTCAGGACCATCCCGTCCTTGGAGCGACCCAGTGATGGGACGCTCCTGCTGTTGGCTGCAGTGCACGTGTGTGTGTGTGTGTGTGTGTGTGTTAGCAGGTTGCAGCGCTTGCCGCGAGGAGGTTTGGTATCCCACAAGTTGCTGTCGTTTCAGGCCGACGGGTATTGCGACCGGGGATGCCTGGCCAAGAGGGTTTCCCTGGGGCTGTGCTGCGATAGTGGAGATGGTTTCCAAAGCAATTTGCTGTGGGGGCCAGGAACTTGGGCCAGGTTGCTTGTGACTTGGGAGCGCCAGGCAGGTGTGCTTGGATGGACCCTGTCCCTTCGCTCCCTGGGGTTTTGGCCCCATCCTGCACTGGTTGCCCAGAGCCCTGATGCCAGTGACAGCACGTGCTGCCAGCACAGCGGTGCGGTGCAAGCCCAGCAACTACAAGTGTTTGCTGTGTCCCAGCACTGCCAGTAGCCTGTCCTGCCCGTGTTCTGCTGCTTCCATGTCTCCTCTTAAACCGAGTCCTAAGGAGAGAGCAGCTCACCCTGAGCTGGGGCAGAGGCTTGCCCTGACAGCTCGAAGAAGCAATGCAGGTACTTTGCAAGCTGCAGCGAGCAGGTTCCCACCATGCTTGCACCTTCCCTCCCTGCTGCGGGCATCCCGCTGGAGGTGACTGCAAGCGGTCTGGCCCTTGGGGCGAGCACTGCGCCCCAGCGCTGAGGTTTGCCCCCCAGGAACACGCTGCTCTGGTGCGGCCAGCTGGAAGGCGCCAGCTCCTACCACATCCTCATAGTGGGAGTTATCCAGCCTTCTTCCCCCAACACCCCGGAGCAGGAGGCTGGCCGCCTGCCAGGGCTGCGGGGCTCCACCTAGGATGCAACATGGAGCAAGGCGGCTGTCGGCGGTGGGGGCCCACAGTCTCCGGAGACTACGCGTCCCAGCGTGCAGCACTCGGAGCCGTTGGCAGCAACAGGGAGTGAGGTGGAGCGATGCATCCCGGGATCGCGAATCTCCATGCGCCACGTGGGGGCTGACAGCCTCCTGTGCTCCGAGGCGGCCACACTTGGCGGTCTTGGGGTCCGGGGGATCAGCCCGGGTATCCCCCTCTGCGGCTGGAGGGAGAGACCTCAGCCTCTTGCTCCCGCTTCCCTGCCCTCCCAGGCAGATCCTGTCCTTGTGGAGGGCTGCCTGGAGCAGCAGCCCCACAACACTGAGCAGAGCCGTGTGGTTTTGCCTCAGCACATGCATGGCAGGCAGGGAATTGGGAGTGGAGATGCTGGGCTCAAGCCTCCGCAGGACCTCTGCCACGGTTGGGTCTAGCTGTGAGGTTTTTGCCTTGCTGCTCTAGAGCCTAAAAAACCCGTAAAGATGGAAATCCCAGTTTGTTAGGAGGCTTTTTGTCATGGGATGCTGACAAGGTGGTTTGTTTTCCAGCCTTGTGTTTCCCACACCGTGTTGTTAGTTTGGTGCCTAATGCATGCTGCAGGAGGGATGGGAGCCTGGACGCTGCCAGGGCCCCGGCGAGTGACAGGACCCTGCGGTGGAGGGTCTGGATGAAGGGAATCATGATGAGGATGATGAGGAAATGATCATCTGTATGATGAGGGAAAGTGGCTGAAAATGTGAAAGGTGCATTCCTGGAGCTAAAACCGGCAGTGTTTGATTATGGATTGTCTTTGAGACGGCGAGCTGAGAGGAGTAATTAGGGACAGTGGGATATTTCCCCGAGAGTTGCAGGAAATGACTGCCTCGTGGTAAGTTGATAGTAGTGGAGCTGAAACTGGGTTATCTGTGGGATTGCATCTGGGGCTTGCAGCCTTGGATGTGATTCAGTTTTCAGGCTCTTTTGCAATTGGCAGGGTGTGCTCTTCTCCTGTTTTCCCTCCTGCAGAAATCCCCATCCACGTGTCTGAATCATCTGAGGGCCTGAGCAGGAACAGAGGGGAGGTTCCTGCCATGCCTAGGGTTACAGCAGGGCAGCAGGGTCCTGCCCTCCCTTCCCCCCCTTCACCGCCCCAGATCCCTGCTGAGTGCCCAGCTCCACAGGATGCCTTCCTGGTATGCCCTGGGCTCTGGAAGGACCACCTGAGCCTCGACCCACAGATCCATGTCCTGGCTGGGGCTCTCCTCACTTTTCAGGCAGTGCCACCATGCAGCTTGCATCACATGTGTCACTTTGTAGTAATTAACTGCAGCTAATTATTACTTCTCTGGCTGCCCCCTTGCTTTGTGTGTTGCAGTGGGGGGCTTTTGCACTAATGTTGCAAGATGCATCTGGAGCTGGGGCACGCATCCCTCCCCACCATCCTGCGTGTGGATGAGTTCAGTCTCTGGATGCTGCTGGGTCCATGGCATCATCTTGCAGTCTCCTCCATGCATGGTGTCTCCTTTTCCCCGGACAGCCCGGGCTCCTGGGACCTTCAGATGGGCCAGTTCTGGAATGGACAGGAATGAAATGGACGGGAACGTGTCAGAGGGAGATGGTTGCCGCGTATGTCTCGGGCCGGGCGGTACCGTGTGCTTCCTGGGGTCCTGCCACCTCAGTAGCGGCCCTGGGGTTTGCAGCTGGCCCCGCTCCATCCCCTTCACTCCGAGGAAGAGGAGAAAAAAGAGGTGATGGCACATTCGTGGGACCGCTCCGTCTGCTTCTGCACGTCCCAGTTGCTCTGCTCTCCGTTTGCCCTCTGACCCTGTGCCGGCTTGCCCACCACCGGGCACCGTTACCAGGCAGAGCCCTGCGAACGCCAGACGCTGCCCTGCTCCCGGCAGCCCTGCCCGCGGGGCTGGGCCCGGGAAGATGGATTTCCTGCCGCTGTCGCGGCTCCCGCACCCCGGCGAGGGCAGCCCCGCGGAACAATGCCGCTATTGACACTTTAAAGCCTCGTTAGGCGGCCGGGAAGCAGCGGGCACGGTGCATGCCGGGAGCAGCGGCAGCCTTCAGCCCCTCTTCTTCCCCACCGGGCTGCTGGGAGGAGCAGGATGCTCCTCACCCAAGCTGTAACCCTGCGGCCTCCTGCGAACTTCTCTGTCCTTTATCTCGGCCCTGGAGCCACCCCCCGGGTCATGTCTGAGCCATGCTGCTGGCATTAAAGCGTTGGGGCTGCCCGGCTGGGGACGGCTCAGGAGCACCCGTTCCTGCCGGCGCTGCCTTTGTCCTAAGCAGCTCTTTGCTGGAGAGATGGGGTGAGGGGAGTGCAGGCAGGGGCTTTTCTCTCTGCTGGACACCAGGGAAGTCCCCTGTCTGGGCATGCAGCTCCCTGGCTGGTGCTGGTCTCGACTTACAGTGCTGGGCCATCTGCTGGCTGTGCTGGCTCTGCAAGGTGCCCACCGTGCTCTCGGCTCTCAGGAAAGATGATGTTGCCCATCTCTGGGTGCTCAGTTTGGGTTTGAACCATTCCCAGTTGAGCAAACCTCTGGTGAGCACACTGGAACAGCTTTCCTCGTGGGGGCTGGCAGCTCGGAGGCAGGGAAAGCTGGGGAGAAGGCAGGCAGAGGGTTGGGCAGGGCCGGGGAAGGGGTTCCCTTCTCTTGTGCCTCCCTGCCAAGGAAGATCTGTGGGGCTGCCCACCTGGCCTTGGGCACCGCACTGTTTGCCAGGACCTGCCTGGGCCAGTAGCTCACCAGTTGCAGTGTCAGGCTGATTTTTTTTTTTTCCCTTGCCGACCATGCTGGTGTTTTTGTGGTGCTGGGGGAAGCCTCTCCCCTTGGCTTTGGGTCTGCAGCATCCCTGCTTGCACTGAGTCTGCCCAGATCCTGCCCAGATCCTTCGTGCTCAAAGCATTGGTTGGGGCCAAGTGCTGGGCTTGGCTCAGGAAGGGCCACATCCTGTGGGTCTGGGTTTCTGCACCCAGTGGGACAGGGCTTGCAGGGAGCTGGGGCTGCATGAAGCAGAGAGGTGGTGATGGATGATGTCCCGGCCTGGGCAGTGTGACCCTTGTGTGGGTAAAAGTGGGTGTTAATGCTGCTGCTGTGAAGTAATTGCGCTGCTCATATAGTGTGAGTGTCTATGGTGAGTGTAGAATTCGGACAGTCTGGATCCAATCCTAAGGCTATTGTTAGCGCTATTTAAAGCCACTGAATTCAGTAACGTATTTTATGGTGCATTAAATATAATACTTGGTCGGGAAGGTGGTGCTGCTGCATCTGCATACCCAGCTCCTCTCCAATCCTCTTGATCCTGAGATCGGCCAGGCAGTGGAGCCCCCAGAGCAGGTGATGTCCGTGTTAATCTGCTTGGGAAGGACCGTGACGGAAATGGATGCCTTGGTCGGAGCGATGGGATGGCTCATCTCCTGTCCCACCTCCATGAGCACGATGCTAGGGAAGATTGTGAGCAGCAGAGTGGATGGAGAGTGACCTGTCCCCTGGTCACACCAGCCTAGGAGACCTTCCCACACCCTGAGGAGTGAGCTGGAGACCAAGGACAATGAGAAACCTCAGAGGCTTTTTCCTACTGTCTCTCATTGGTGAATAAAAACAAAGCGTTGGAAGACGAGACCTGCTGGGTCTGATTCTTTCCTCCCCCCCCTGCCCCGAGGACATGGTGACCAGAAACCAGCAGTGCAGCTCCCCATCTCCAGGCGCAGCTTTCTCTGCCTCTGTTTTCAGCGGAAGACACCTGCTTTTAGGAAGTCTCCTGTGCATCAACACACACGGACATCTCGTCATTTGACAGCAGCACGGAGGAAATGGAAATGACGTGTTCCCAGTGCAATTCCAGTTGAATTACAATTTCTATTAGGGACAAGTTAACGGGAATTAAAGCAGAAGGCAACAATTCCCTCACACCAGTGCAAACCTCCCTATCGAAAAAATAGTGATCTGTGCAAGCGTTAGGACAGAGCGAGGGGCCGGTGTCTTTAGTAGTCATATGAAATTGTGCCATGCCCCACTTAGCCTCGCTGGAGGAGAGCAGGAGTGAGGAGCAGGATTGGCAGACCCCAGTGGAGCGGCCAGGCTGGC
Source organism: Heliornis fulica (assembly GCA_013399135.1). Taxonomy (NCBI): domain Eukaryota; kingdom Metazoa; phylum Chordata; class Aves; order Gruiformes; family Heliornithidae; genus Heliornis; species Heliornis fulica. Next base: position 271,192 of record VXBZ01012257.1, read on the forward strand.
TCCAGCCCTGCAGGACTGGGGTGCCCTGGTGGGTGCTGGGGAGAGGCTGGGTTTGGCTGCCACGGGGAAACTCGGTGAAGAGGCACTGGGGCCTCAAGAAGACAGAAATCAAGGAGCAAAACGCAGACTTCCCCACGTGTGTGTCGGATTTAACCCCTCTGGTTTTGATCAGACTTTATTTACTCAGCTGGGCAGGTGACCTCTGTGACTGGGGACTTGGGGTCCCGAGCAGCTCCGCAGAGGTGATGACAATGTCCTGGTAGTTCAGTCTCCTGTCTTGGCCTACAGGTTGCAACAAGCTGGACAGCTTGGTGCCAGTGCTGGTGGCTTCACTTTCCTGATGCTTTTTGCTCCTCTTGTGTATCCATCACAGCTGAATGGCAGCTCTGATCCTGCCCATGCAGCCTGGCAGTGCCTGCATGGGCAGCACCATGCCTGGCACTCCCCAACGCTTCCCTCCACCGCTGGGCTGGGCTCACGTTCCGCAGTGCTGGGTGGCAATGCTGGCAGCTCGTGGTGTTGGGAAGTGCCCAGCCTAGGGCTGTGTGTGGGCAGGTGGCCGATGGGGATCCCACCTTGGCCCCAGCTGCAGCCAGCAGCCTGGTGCGGCCGGATTTGGGGCCCCTGCCTGCGGTGCGACGTGGGGAGACGTGCCCATGTGTGACGGGGCCGGCTGAGCCGGTGGAGCCAGAGCTTCCTGGCAGCCTGCCCGTCGCTGCGCCCCATCTAGGTCAGCCCGTCCGCCCGCCGGNGCGTCCTGCCAGCCGTGGGTGTGCCGGGGCTCCCGTGGGGCGCAGGGAGGGTGCTGGCAGCCAGTGCTCCCAGGAGCCTGCCCTGGCGGTGGAAGGGGGCTGGTGACCGTGGGAGCCCCTGACTACTCCTTGGGAGCCCTGGTGGGGCTGGCCGTGCTGGCGTGACTGGACACGGTGGGCATCCCTGACTCCTGTTGGTGGGCTCAGAGGGATCCCCAGGTTCCTTTTGGGGGTGGGTGCTGGCTTGTGCATGTTGCGCATGCACCCCACGGACCCCAGTGAGCTCCTCGTCCTTTGTCCCGGTGCTGCGGAGCGCAGAAGGGCTTTGGGGTGGTTTGACCGGGGCAGGGAGCTGGTGTGTGGGGTCTCTCTATCTGCCGTGGAGCCGGGTGGCCGCTGGCCTGCCCGAGCAGCAGATGGTGGCTGCCTGGGGACCCGCCATCCGTCCCTCCGGGCGATTATTCACCCGTCACCATGGCGATAGAAAGGTCAGCAAAAAGATCCCGTGTGATTCCCGGTCGGGTCGGTGGGATTAGGAACAGCGTGGGAGAGAGGACTGGGGGGAGGATAGGGCCCAGCCAGACCCACACACACGTACAAGCTCACCAGCTGGACTGTCCCCCTTGAGCACTGTCCCCTGAGCCTCAGATAGCTGAGAACTGACAAACTCTGGACACTGTTGGGACCCTTATGGGATGGGGATGGGCCCCTCTGGCTGCTCAGCCCTGACCCTGTGGGTCCCGTCCTGCACAGGGGATGCCTGGAGCAATGTGTGGGGTGAAGGGGCTGGGCTGGCATCAGGGGCTTGTCTTCATCCTTCCTCCTCCTTGCAGCAAGGTCCCTCTGCAGGGCGTCTCCAGCTGACCCGTGTGTCCCCTCTCTCTCTCCAGGCTGTTCCTCTAAGTCATTCAAGCTGTACTCGCCAAAGGAGCCCCCGAACGGCAACGCCTTCCCCCCTTTCCACCCAGGCACCATGCTGGATCGAGATGTGGGGTGAGCTGGGGCCTGCGGAGGGGTCTGTGAGGTTGGGGGTTCTCTGCAGTCTGCACCTCAGGCTCTCTCTGTTGGTCTCTCCAGCAGTATATGGAACCACTGGCACATGGAGTTGAATTTAGCTCAGGGGTAGAGGTGGGATTGGTCCCATGGGTGGGACTGGGTGGGGAAAGGGTGACATTTGGGATGAAGGAAGTCCCCTAGCCCTGTGGGGCTGAGCCCTTTGCCAGGCCAAGCCCTGGGATGACCCAAGACATGAAGCACTCTGAGTTCCTACCACAACAGACCTTTCTCCCACCTCCATCCTGCCTGGCAGCAGTCCCAGCTGCAGAGGAGTCAGGCACATCCCTGGAGAGCTGCTGGTGGGGGCAGGGAGGGAGATGTCCACCAGCACTGACCTGCCTGCATTTCTTTCCTCCCACCAGACCTACTCCCATGTACCCACCAACATACCTGGAGCCTGGAATTGGGTAAGCTGGGGGGGGCTGGTGGGCACCCCACTGAGAGGGGAGCTCGTGCCTGCAGTGGGGATGCCTCACCAGGGCTGGCACAGCGCTGGCTGGGGTTGGGTGTGGGTGTGTTGCTTGGACTCTGACCAGCCTTGGAGGGGCTGTGCGTCCCCTGCTGCGGGCTCGGGACCCTCCCCACACCGTGGCTGTCTCCGTGGCTGTCTCCCCGTCTGACTGCTTGCTCTGTGCTCTGGGCAGGAGGCACACGCCGTACGGGAACCAGACTGACTACAGGATATTTGAGCTCAACAAGCGGCTGCAGAACTGGACAGAGGTGGGAAGCTGTGGGGGTGAGGGGCGGACGGGATGGGGATAGGGACGTTCTCAGGAGTGTGTCATGGGGATGGGGTCCTCTGTGCTACCCACCTTCGCAAACTGCCTTGGCTCTACAAGGTTCCCCTCAGCATCGGGATAATTCCCTGCTGTGCTGGTCCCCGAGTGCCATGTCGCCCACTTGGACATGGGACAGGGTTCATCACCCCTACCTGTGAGCGCTCAGCTGGGAGCACAGCTCTCTGAGGGCCGAGCGTGTGGCAACTGTGCCTGGCAGCCAGTGCCTGTTTGTATCACTTCCCTCCCTGTAACCTGGCATCTCTCTGTCATCCCCAGGAATGTGACAATCTGTGGTGGGACGCCTTCACCACAGAGTTCTTTGAGGATGACGCCATGTTAACAATCACTTTCTGCTTGGAGGATGGACCAAAGAGATACAGTGAGTAGCAGCGTGAGCCCTCCCTCCCGAGGCCATTGCCCCTCCAGCGGGAGATGCTGGGGGGATGCGGGCAGGGTGTCAGAGCTCAGCCGTCAGGGACCAGGGGCACCTTGTCGGTGTGCAGCCCCCCAGCACGTCTGTGTGGACCGGGTTTACTGACACTGCTTTCCTCCTCCTCCCCCTCCAGCGATCGGCCGGACTCTGATTCCCCGTTACTTCCGCAGCATCTTTGAAGGGGGGGCCACAGAGCTCTACTACGTGCTCAAGCACCCCAAGGAGTCCTTCCACAACAACTTCGTCTCGCTGGACTGTGACCAGTGCACCATGGTCACCCAGCACGGCAAGCCCATGTTCACCCAGGTACCGTCTGCACCCCTGGCTTCTCCTACCCCGGTGCCGTGGTCCCCCGTGCCCTTGCGGTGCCTGCAGTCCCATGGGTGGAGGGACACTGATTGCCATGGCTTGCTGAGTGCCACACTGTAATTCCTCATGCCCCAGCCAGCTCTGCGGCACCCCCTTTTCTGCAGATCCCCTGGCTGCTGTGGGCTTGGCTTGCACAGTCTCAGGGCAGGCAGGGACAGGTGACCAGGGGGTGTCCCAATAGGCACCAGTGGGTTCTTGGGGGATCTGGGAAGTGGGGGCAGCCTGTGCCTGACCCTGCACCTTCCCAGGTGTGTGTGGAGGGGCGACTCTACCTGGAGTTCATGTTCGACGACATGATGAGGATAAAGACGTGGCATTTCAGCATCCGCCAGCATCGAGAGCTCATCCCCCGCAGCATCCTTGCCATGCATGTGAGTACCGCTCCGGGAGCTCCGCCGGGGCACGGGAGACACGGGGCTGCTGAGCTCCTTTCCCTGCAGCCAGGATAGTGGGACTTCAACCATGTCCCCCGTCTCAGGCTGAGGCGCAGGAGGGCAACCCCCAGCCTGGATGCAGCTGAGTCATCTGCCCCTCTTGTTCCTAGGCACAGGACCCCCAGATGCTGGACCAGTTATCCAAGAACATCACCCGCTGTGGGCTCTCAAACTCCACACTCAACTACCTCCGAGTGAGTGTGCGGGAAGAGTGGGGGGACACAGCTCTATTCCCAGGGTGGGGGGGTCTTAGGGTGGCCTCGTCACGGGCTCTCAGCTGTACGATGGATGCCTGGCAGCCCTGGGGTGTGGGGAGGCAGCAGGACAGGCTCTGCACAAGGGATTCTGCAGATGGGCTGCAGAGCGCCATGGGGCTGTGGGGCTGCTGGAGCCCACAGGCTCCCAGGACAGCTTGGGTCAGTGCAGCACAAGCAGTTGCACAGCAGAGGGGCTCTTGGCTGGGGCCTGGAGCATCACAGTCTGACCCCATGTCTGTCTGCTCCCCACAGCTCTGTGTAATCCTAGAACCAATGCAGGAGCTCATGTCACGGCACAAGACCTACAGCCTCAGTCCCCGGGACTGCCTCAAGACTTGCCTCTTCCAGAAGTGGCAGCGGATGGTCGCTCCGCCCGGTGAGTCTCATGCTGCCTGCTGTGCTGCCTGCAGGTCTCCTGCAGCACCCGCCCAGGCCCTGCCTGTGGCACAGGTTCTCCCAGCCCCAAAGACTGTTACTGGCTTCATCTTTTGAGGCTGGGGTCAGCGAGTCTGGTGGCTGGCTTCCTTCTCTGCTGGGCTGCCTTCTGCTGGGGCAGGGCAGGGCAGCGCTCCCTACCCGGGGGGCTGCCAGCTGCTCGTGGAAAGCAAAGCAGGGACAGAAATCTGCCCAGCACCCCCTCCTGTCCCCTGCACTGGGAACACGGGGCAGCTGGGGTGGGTAGGAGAGTGGTGTCATGGGGGATGTGGTCCTTGTGGGGAGGGTTGCAGAGAAGGGGCTGGGGGCCACCTTCTCGTTGGGACTGACCACGTTTCCCCACTCCGCCAGCGGAGCCAGCGCGGCAGCAGCCCAGCAAGCGCCGGAAAAGGAAGATGTCGGGTGGCAGCACCATGAGCTCCGGTGGGGGAAACACCAACAACAGCAACAGCAAGAAGAAGAGCCCAGCCAGCACCTTTGCCCTCTCCAGTCAGGTACCTGTAAGCATCCCGTTTCCATTCTCTCTTCCTCCCCTGGGGTGGAGGGGAGGGCTCCCTGCCCCAGCCCCTGGGAGTGGCTAGGGGGAGACCCCTGGGGACTTTCTGTCTGAGCCCCCGGCCCCGTCTCTCTCTGGGAGGTGGGGAGGAGAAGGGGGTGTCCTAGCTGCCCTTCCCTGAGCTGCTTTGCAAGGGGAAGAGGATGTGCCACCCTGCGCGGTGCCCAAGCCTCAGGTCTCGTGATGGAGATGAGGAGGTGGCTCTGCAGTCTGGGAAAGGGGCTGCAGTGCTGGGGGTGGGTCTGGCGGCCCGGGCTCCCCCCACCTCGATTATGTTTCGGGACCGTCTCCCCTTTCAGGATGTGATGGTGGTAGGCGAGCCCACGCTGATGGGGGGGGAGTTTGGGGACGAGGATGAACGGCTCATCACCCGGCTGGAGAACACGCAGTTCGACGCCGCCAACGGCATTGACGACGAGGACAGCTTCAACAACTCGCCGGCGCTGGGGGCCAACAGCCCCTGGAACAGCAAACCGCCCTCCAGCCAGGAGAGCAAGTCAGAGAACCCCACGTCGCAGGCGTCACAGTAACGGCCCCCCCGCCGCCCCGTGGACTCAGTCCCAACCGATCTACCTGTACATTTACGACGGAGAGTGACTGGGAAGTGGCGAGGTACCGGAGGCGGATCTGTGCCACGCAGCTGACGGGGTGCACGGCTCGGGGTGCGCGCCAGGCGGGCAGCCCCCAGCCCTCTCCCCCCACCGCCTCCCGTAGCTTTGTTATTCCCCCTTCTCCCTCTTCATCCCCACATCTTCCCTGGAGAGCTTCTCATCCCCACCCCGATGTTCCCAGACCCTGTCTGCTGAGCAGGGGGAATTAGGAGGGAGGTGTCGGCAGCGGCTGGTGCGACCGGGAAGCCATTGGCACGCAGATGCCCTTCGCTGGGATCTGGCACAGGCCAGAGACCCTTCTGCTCCTCCTTCTCCTCCTGCTCCTCCTTCTCCCCGGGTCCTACAGCCGGGGTTTGCTGGGCAGCCACCTGCAGAGGGGTTGTGCATCCCCAGCCCACCTAGGGCTGGGTGGGGGTCGCCGATGATGGAAAGTCTTCCCTGTGCCACTGGCTCTGCCACAGAGCCTCCTCCGGCTGGGTTCGGATCCCGCTGCGCTGGGGCGGTGTTGAGGAAAGGGCCCTGTCGCATTTCCCTGCTCTCCTGCGCACGCCCCTTGCCCTCACTCCACGGGGCGAGAGCACAGCGGGGCCGTGGGGGGACTCTGTATATAGGAAGTGCGTGGTGTGGGGGCTTGGGGGGTTGG
>VXBZ01012257.1:278031-298474 GCA_013399135.1 Heliornis fulica
GTCCCATGGGTACCCCCCAGCATGGCTCTGAGGTGGTGTCGCAGTGAGCGCTGCCACTGTGGGAGCAGCTGGGGTGAGGGGGAGGGACTGCCCTGGGGTGGGGGAGGTGCGGGGTGCGCAAGAGTGTGTGTGCGAGAGGTTTGTGTGTCTGTGTGTATGTAAAGGAGTCTGGGGCAGGTGGAGCAGCCCTGCGGTTTGGGGGAGGGGTGGGTACACCCCACTCCCTCCACCAGATGCACACCCACACCCTCCAGCCAGCTCCCTGTCGGGGATTCCACAGCACGTGCCCCTCTGCTCCGTGGGGCTGGGGGTGTCACTGTGGGGCTGCCCCTGCGTGGTGTGTTGCCTTCACCCTGCGTCTTGCCCACTCATGGCTGAGACTGCAGGGGGTGGCAAAGCTGGTTGGGGGCGACACCCTCTGTGTCCCCCTCTTGCTGTTCCTGGGGTGGGACAGGGAGACCGGAGACCCTTGGGTCAGCCCTGGCCTCATCTCAAGCCCAAAATCCCCCAGAGATGCCTGGGCCAGCTGCTGAGCCCCTCCCTGGGCAGCCCGGAGTCAGAGGCCTCAGTCCCATGGACCCCCAGCCGCAGGCACAGGGGTCCCTATGGCCCCTTGGCATGTGGGGGTAGGCTCCCAGGGCAGGATCATGGTAGGGACGGGAGGGGCCTCCGCTTTGCAATTAAGGTACGATTCTCACCGCCGTGCTGCTGGGCTCCTGTGGAGGGTGCGGAGCCCCTTGATGCCCCCCACCCCCCCAGGCCCACTGTAATGCCTTTTTGTTTCTTTTTTTTGTTTCTTTTTTTTTTCCCCCTTTTCCTTCCCCTCCATAGTTTGTGCCATTTATGAGTCATGTATGGTACCAATAAAATGACTTTTCGGTTTGAGGCTGTCCCGAGCGCTTATTTCCGAGCAGGGGACCCAGCCCATGTGGGTGATTCAGAGGAGGGGTCCCCCCCTGCTGCCCCCAGCACCCGGGTGGGGGGTGCAGGCTCAGGGCTCGCCGTGCTCCCGGGACGATGCTGGCTTTCTTCCGGCTGCTGGTTCCCTGCCAGGCCCTGGCCGGCTCCCTGCCACGCTGTGGAAAGCAGAAATCCCAGCAAGGACGAGACACAGTGCTGCTGGGAAACAGCCTGTCCCCGAGCCAGAGCAAACAAACCAGGCCTGCACGGACACCAAGGTGATGAGCATGACCCCTGGGGAGCCATGGGGGCCGTGTGGTCCTGTGGGAACAGCAGCTGCTGAGCAGTTTGGAGGTGTCCAGGAGGGGCAAAGGAGGGACAGGTGACTGCCCAGCTACCCCAATCTTCTCTTGGAAGCTGGGAGGCCCCAGAACAACAGTGGGAGGAAGATGCTGCTCCCCATTTTCCCCAGACCAGGGCAGATAGCTGACCCCAGAGATGGCATTTTGCTGTCCACACTGGGTGGGGGGGTCTGGGGACAGCTGAGTCTAGCCCCCAGCCGTGGGGACACTGGGCTTAAACTGTGGGTGCTTCATCCAATGTAACACCACACCCCACCCAGCCAAGTGTTCAGCGTGTGGCTACTGGGAGGAGGGCAGGTCTGGCAGCAATGGAGGTGGGAGAAGGGATGTGTGGGAAATGAGGCTTTCAGAATAGGGCTGAAGCAGCTGCAGGTGGGGACTGGATTGGACCCACATCCAGAGCAGGGCTCAGGCTGTTGTCCACAACGAAGGATGTCAGCTTGCCATCCATCCCTCCGATGGGGCTGCAGACAGGGATACCTGTGCCATGGTGGGTCATGGCTGGGCAGGTGAGAGCAGGATGGCCCCAGTGAGACCATGTGGGGTGGCCCCCCAAGCTGAGGTGTGAACACCCTGACTTGAAATGAGCTCTAGCAGCCTCAGCAGGACACCCTGGGCTGAAGGGGAGCAGGGTCATGCAGAAGCAGATCTGATGCAGCCACCACCATCTGATGTTCCATGGTCCGTGCCTGACTGGATCCTGCCCGCACGTTGATGTGGGAGCTGGGCACACACTGATTTGGGGGGTGCAACACCAGGGCAGCTGGCCCTGTCCCACACAGGGTACTGAGTGTCCGGCTCTGCAGGTGTCCCCTGACCCCAGGAGCTGGTAGGGCACCTGAGGCAACACTTTGGGATTGAGGACAGCTGGAAACCCTCAAACCTCCCTCCCCACATCAGTCCCAGCACTGAGAAACTTTCTAGTTCCTGAGTGTTGGGGTTTTTTTGGGGGGGGGGGCTCCTCTGCTGCCCTACCCCAGTGCTGGTGCAGAGCTGGAGGGTCCCACGCAGCTCCCTGGCACCTGGCATGGGCCAGGCCAGGAGGGGAGCCGGGGGCAGGACCGCATTCCTTGCCGTGCCACCTTTGCAGCGATGCCCGCCTGTGCGGGGGAGAGTTAAGCAGTAACCCGGGAGGTGGTGGCCAGCGAGCCATCGGCACTGGGGGGGCCAGGCGAGCAACTGGGGTTCGGGGACGGCTCACCCGGGCTCCTCCCTGGGGCTTGTCCATAGTGCCCCATAGAGGGGCTGGGGCCAAAGACTATGCTGGGAGCACCCCCTGTCCTGGGGGTGGAGGAGTGGGGCAGGGCTGAGGGCTGGGATGGGAGCAAGGTGGGCAGCACGGGTGGCTCTTGGGCTGGGTGGGCCACTGGACGGGTCAGCACAGGGTCTCTGGGGCAGGCAGGGACCATCACCCGGGCGCAGGGACCGGGCANGGGTCCAAGGCGTAGCAAGGCGAAAGCAGGGGGCTCTGTCCCGGCCAAGGCGGCGACCGGGGCGACCGCACGTCCCGGGCAGACCCCGGGGGGACGGGGCGGAAGGGGCGGCTCCGTCCGGGCCTGCCCTGCCCACCCCCCCGGGCCGGCCGTGCCGTGCCGTGCCGTGCCGTGGAGCTCCCGCCGCCGTCCGCCAGGACGCGACTACCGGGGCACCCGCCCCGCGCCCACCGGGTGCGTCCGCGGCACGACCGGGAGAGACCCCCGCTTCCCCTTCTCCCGGCTGCGGGTCCCGGAGCTCCGGGGGCGGGGCGGGGGTTAAGGACCACGGGGATGAGGCAGGGGTAGAGACACGCGTGGCTCCCGCGGCATGGGAGACCTCCGGGGCGGGAGATGGAGCGGGGCAGGCGCTGTCAGACCCCCAGCCAGCCTCGGAGGAAAAATTCCCTTCTGGGACCCCCCACTTGGGGTTGGGGGTGTGTATGGGGGAAATGCCGGGGGTGCCGCAGCGCCCCGTTTGGTGGGAAGGGCTCTTGAATGCGAAACTTAGTGCTGCGGCCAGAGCCGGTGTGTTCAGAGGGCTCGGACGGGGCGTCCTGCGGGGATGGGGCTGGTGCCGGGGTATCACGGCGGCTCACCCAGCCCCTGGGTCACCCAGCATGGCAGCTCTGCGGTGGGGGTGGGCAGGACAGGGGTTTTCCCCGGTGCCGGCATTGGGGTGGTCAGCAGTGACTCTTGACTTGGGTATGGAGAAGCATCCGGGAGTGTTGGGTGCCAGGAGTGGCCGGGGCAGGGTGGGGCAATCGCGGCATCGCCGCCTTCCACGGCAAAGCAGCTTTCCAACAGTCATAACTGAAACTTAAACAAACCACCAAGCCCGAGCACTGGGCACTGCGTGGCTGGGCCCTGTGGCTGGCGTGAGGTGCCAGGTGACGGGGTAAGTCCTTCACCTCCGCGTCATTCCCCAAAGTCTTCCTGGTCCCTTGTGGACACCTCTTGCCTGCCCCTCTGACCCCCCTGCCTCTGGGGCTCTCATACCCTCCCCGCTGCTCCCCCGCAGGTCTCTTCCTTCTGGGCAGGAGCTGGCAGGTGTCTTTTGTTTTTTCTCTCTGTGTTTCCTGCTTGAAGGCAGGGCAGGCTGGGTGGCCCTGTGCCCCAACAACACTGACAGCCTCTCACTGTGCCCAGGCACCTGCTGGAGCTGCCGCAATGGAGCTGGGGAATATCTCACAGCCCGTGTATGGCCCAGGACCCGAGGCGCCTGGGAGCAGCATGCCGGGCCTGGTGCAGATGGCACTCGGCTTCCTGCGGCTGGTGCAGCCCAACGCCCTGCCCATAGGTGAGTGGATGGTTGTGGGGTCTGGTGATGCAGTGGGGGGGGTCTTCTCGGAGTTACAGAGTCCCACCTGAGTCCTCTGCACTGGTGACTGTCCATCCAGCATTTAATGCCGGGGTGCTGGGTTAGGAGGGGTATGTGGGGTGTGGGGGGAAATGGGGTAGGGTCCCTGAGGACTGCCAGCTGTGTCCCACCCATGTCCCATCACAGCTGTGGGGCAGTCTCAGGTGGGGCCCAGGGCAGACTTTGGTGACAGAGCCCCTGTGCAGAGTCCTGCCCCATCCTCCTTCTTGCTATCTTCATCCTGGGCGCCAACAAAAGGTGCAAAGCAAACTCCAGGATGCCTGTGAGCTTGTGGGGTCCTTGCGTGGATTGCAGCTCTCTGTGCGTGCAGGTGACAAGGTGTGCTTGGGCAGGACCTGGCTCAGGGTCACCAAGAGCAGCATGTCCCAGTGCCTGCGGGCACCCGCTGCGCAGCACTCTACTTGCCCTCCCTCCTTCACCTGCAAAGGGATGTGTTGCTGGCACAGCTCTGGCCCAAAGCAGATGCAGGTTGAGGTGTCTGCAGGCTGGCAGGGGTGATGTCAGTGCCCTGGGGCTGCTTGATGTCCCAGGGGCAAGTGCTGCCCACCTGGGGAGAGGCTTTGCCTCTCTGGCTGCCAGCACTTGTGCTTCATCCTTTGCTGGGTTCACTCCCTGTGCCAACAACTTGCAGGCAGATGTGTGGCAGGCAAACAGCGCAAGGCTTTGTGTCCATGTTTGTGTCACTGTCACACAGATACCAGGGTGCAGTCACAGGGCACTTTGTGCTGGCACAGCTTTTAATGAGGCCATGGGGCACAGGCAGGGCAAGGCGCTGGGCATGAAAAGAGACAGTGGGTGGGGACTTTGCCCCAGCACCCATTCACACTGGCACTGCTGGCTGGGCACCTCCTGGGGCTGGGCTGTGGGAGAGCAGTCCAAGGCTANATCCCTGAGAGCCTGGGGGCTGGCAGCGACTTTCCTGTATGCAAAAGGGCTGTGCCATGCAATGGAAGAGATACACCCACCATGCGCTCACAGCCGCACTGAGCCACAGCACTGGAGGTGATGCTGGTGCTGGGAGCCCTGTTCTGGGCTGAGCAGGGTGTGGGGTCCTCCTGGAGATCCCTCACCCCAGCATTGGACTGTGAGATCACTCACAGTCCTCTCTGCTCCTTGTCCTCCAGAGCTGATCGCAGAGTTTGGGCAGTCCCAGAGTGAGGAGGCCGTCAGGGAGCAAGTTCAGGAGGTGAGCGGGCAGCCAGGGCAGGAAGCTGGCAATGCCAGGCTGCCATGGACTGGGAGATACCGGTGGGTGCTGCTCCGGAGCTGAGCCCCAGGTGCTGGGCAGCAGCAAGAGGAGATGTACAACCCCAGGCGGGAACCCATCCCGCCCCATGAGAGGTCTGGAAAGGGCCCTCAGAGCCTGGGGAGCCTTCAGGGGCATCAATGTTATGCTGCCTCACATTCTTCTTCTCCCAGCTGCTGCTCTACCTACTGGGTTTCCTGGTCTGCATAGCCATCGGGCTCCTCTTCATCATCCTCATGCCCCTAGTGGGATGCTGCTTCTGCTGCTGCCGCTGCTGTGGGAATTGCGGGGGCCGCATGTACCAGAAGCAGGGCCGGCAGACAGGCTGCAAGCGCCGGGCTCTCTGGGCCTCCGTCCTACTGGTCTCTGGTCTCCTCCTGTGAGTGTGCTGGCCGGGAGGCTGCGGGTGGGACCCAAGGGCGGGTGGAGACACCAGCGCTTGGTGGCTTTGCCAGGAAGCTGCCATTGTTCCCAGGAGCAGATCCCCACACAGCGGGACAAAGGAGAGGAAGCGGCAGCGGTGGGGAGCTGTCCTTGGGGGGCCGTGTGCTGGCGCGGTGCAGACCCTTCCCAACAGCTTTGCTGTGGGGAGGTGTGGGCGTGCCCGCACTGGGCTCCCCGTGCCTCAGTTTCCTGTGCCTGTCACTCCTTGCTGTTCCCTCAGTTACTTGCAGGCCCTCACTGGGGTTCTCCAGAAGTGGGGCTCAGTGGTGCACTACGGAGCCTGCAGCCCGGGGTCAGTGTGGGTGGATATGGGGTCCCTAGCTGGCTGCATGCTGACCCTGCCACCCTCCCCTTGCAGGGCTGGGGACGTCTGCGCCTTCATCAGCAACACCCGTTTCTCCCAGGCTGTGTGTGGCAGCTTCCCAAACCTCAACAACACCCTGGACCACATCCACATTTACCTGGCCTCCGTCCCCCAGGCATGCCTAGCCCCCCTGTCCTGGCTGGGATGCCTGCAGAGGGGCAAAAAGTCCCCCTGTGGAAGTGTGACAGTGGAGCTGGAGGTGGGGAAGAGTCCTTGCCTGCACTGACACTGCATCTCTGTCCCTCCAGCAAATCAATTTTGTCATCGACAGCAGCAGTGTCCCGCTGGGCCACGCCAACCACAGTATCCAGGGTGAGGGTGTGCAATGAAGAGAGGGACCTTAGGCATCCTGGGGGTGCCTGAGGAGTACAGGTGGCTGGAGGGTGCTGCAGATGGTTGCTGACCCTGGGAGGTTGCTGAGCTGGTTCTCATGGGGATGTTTAAAGGGAGTGGGTCTGGGGGCTCCTCCAGGCTTCTGTTCTGCTCCAGCTGCTGCTTTTGCCTATTCAGGAGGGTGATGCAGGTGGTGGCAGGGTGGGGGAGTCCCCTTTACCCATTTTGCTTGGAAGAGGGGCATGGAATCGGGTCCTGTGAGGGGGCACAGTGTTTTTGTCAGCTCTCCTGCAAGCCTCAAACTGCCCAGGGCAGCCTGGTCTTGCTAATGGGGGTCCTCTTGTTGACGCCATCTCTCCCATCTCCACAGACATTGGGCCCAACCTGGGTGGCATGATCGTCTCAGGCATCAGGAGCAGCATGGATGGGGCAGTGGGATCCCTCCAGAGACTTTTGCAAGGTAGCTGCCCCTTACCTGGGGGTGGGCAGCAGGGTCTCAGAGGAGGATTCTTGAGGGGCTCCAGCACTTTTGGGTAGGGCCCCCAAGGAGGCGAAGGTGGGGAGGTTCAAATGGATGCTCTAGCCCTAGTCTGGGGCAAAACCTGGGCCTTTGCAGGTGGGAGCCCCTATGTTGCAGTTTTTGGATGGGTCTCTGGCTCAGCCAGGTGACGACAAGCCCCTGCTGTACTGGCAGGATGAGGTGTTGAGCCCCACTGTCTCCCCAGGGATGGAGACACTGATGGTGGCCTTTGGCAACATTTCCCACACTCACTCACGTCTTGAGGAGCTGCAGAGCAACTACAGCGGGCGGCTGGCCAGCCTGCGGAGCAGCCTCAACGGGACCCTGCAGCGCTGCGGCCATGCCTGCGACAGCGTGTCCCTGGACGGCCTCGCCTTCAGCGCCAACTTCAGCGTGGTGAGGAGGGGCAGGGCGTGGGCCAAGGAGCCCCCCACAGTCCCCTGCCCAGCCTCCTGCAGCCCCCTCACCCCAGGCTCTGCCTGCAGATCCCTGGTGTGGAGCAGCAGCTGGAGGCACTGGGTGATGTGTCTGGCTCTGATGTAGCAGCTGATCTGGAGAAGGTAAAGGCTTCCCCCAGGCACAGGGTGATCCTGGCACTGCTCCCGGAAAGCAACGCTGGGACTCACCTGCTGTGACCTGGAGGGAAGGGCTGGAGGGAAGGTCTGCCTTGGCCAGAGCCTGCCCACTGCGCCTGCCAGCCCCTGGCACGCTCAGAGCTTGGTGCCTGGCATGGGGGGAGCCTGGCTGTCCTGTGCCACCGGGATCTGGTGGTGGAGGGGGTGTGGTGCTCAGCCCTGCACACTCTGCTGCCCTGCCTGCAGGTTAACAGCACACTGAACGCGACCCCTGACAAAGTACAAGAGCAGTCCCAGGACGTGGTGACAAGTAAGCAGGGCTCTGTACCCTCTGTGCCAAGCTGCCCCACTCCCTGGGCTCTGTGCTTCCTTCTCACCCTATCCCTGCCTGCAGACCCCCCCTGCTGTCAACCCCTACCTGCAGCCCTGGCTGTCCCCAGGTCCCTTTGCTGATGCCATCCTTGATGAAAGGCCCCCCCTTCCCATCCTCTCCCTGTCCCTGCTGCGCCAGGCAGGCAGACAGCACCACTGAGTCCCTGTCCCCTGCAGAGACCCAGGACCAACTGAGCCTCATCAGGCAGGAGATCAGGAGCTTGCAGGAGCAGTTGCCACTCCTGGATGTGGAAAAGAATGTTGGGGCCTTTGTGGACAATGCCACATCGGTGCTGGAGGAGTACAGGAAACCGATCATCAGCCTCGATGGGCTCAGGTAGGCGAGCGGGTGCTGCATGCCCTGGCTTCCTCATCCGGAGAGGTTCTGGCTCTCAGTCCTCCAGTTGCTGGGGCTGGGGTCTTGCTCAGTGGTGGGGCTGTAGGTGTGGGGTAGCCAGAGCTGTGCCCTGCAGCCACCCGTGTCCCTCCTCTGCCACGCTGCCCGGGGGATTTTTCCTCCCCAAGCAGGCAGCTCAGGGAGCCAGGTCCTGCAGTTTGGCTTCTGTCCCTCCTCTTGTCCCAGGTGGAGTGTGTGTATCCTCCTGTGCTGCATGGTGCTGCTGGTGGTCCTCTGCAATGTCCTCGGGCTGCTGCTGGGGCCGCTGGGGCTGAAGGAAAGCGTGCTGCCCACGCAGCGCAGCAGCCTCTCCAATGCCGGCGGGAACTTCTTCATGGCGTGAGGCTCCCTTGGCTGCTAAGGACACGCGTGGGGGCGGTGGGATGGGTGGGCAGGGTTGGCTTGGGGATGCTCAAGCTCTTAAATCATCAGATTTCTGAGGCGTAATGGCCTGTCCCGTGGCAGCTCACCATGCAGATGGCAAACACGAGGGTAAAACGTGGTGCTGGTGGAAGGTGTTTGAGCGGAGCCCTTTCAGCCCTTGCCAGCAGGGCCCTGCCAGCGGGCGCGTGGTCCTGCGGGTCTGTGGGTGGTGGGTGGTGGCTCGCAAAGCCTGAGGAAGCCGTGCTGGGGCCCAAGCCCTAGGGTACAGCCCAGGGCTCCAGGGGCCAAAGGCAGAGTGGAGACGTGCATGTGGGAATGGTGGTGGTGCTTCCTGGCGTTGCCAAGGGCGGTGGGAGGCAACGGGGGTGCAGGCATTGGCTCTGCAAGCTGGAGGCAACACTAGCATCAGCACCGGGGCATGGAACCTCAGGTCCTAATGGCATCACTGTCCTGGCAGAGGGGTTGGCTTCAGCTTCATCTTTTCCTGGCTGCTGATGCTGCTGGTGCTGATCACCTTTGTGCTGGGGGGGAATGTCTACATGCTTGTCTGTGAGTCCTGGCGCAGCCAGCAGCTCTTCCAGGTGAGCTCCTTGTGGGGAGACACCCCCACCCAGAGCCACTGCCACCCTTCTGAGGGCTGCTGGTGGAGCACAGACAGCACTGTCTGCTTTGGGATGCTCTTCCCAAGTGTCCTGCCCTGCCTCGTGTCTAGTTTCTTATCTCTTTCTTTGCTCTCAGCTCCTGGACACCCCTGGCCTGATTCCTGGCTTCAACCTGTCAGAGCTGCTGGGCCAGGACGGTGGCACAGCAAACTTCTCAGAGATGTACAGGTGGGTCCCAGCCTTGGCACCAGGGGGATGGTAGAGCTGCTCGGTGCCCTCAGGTGCTCCCTGGCATGGGGGCAGGTTATTTGACCTGCCCTGGCTGCTGGCAGGCACTGATGCCAGTAAGGAGCGAGGTGCGATGTGTCCACATGGGTGAGAACGTGCTCTTGGGAGGGGGTGGCTCTTGCCTGCCCCTTTTCATCCCTGTTTGCTGCTCCCACAGGCAGTGCCAGCGAGATGCTGCCCTGTGGCAAACACTGCACCTGGACCAAAGCGTGTCCCTGGACAAGCTCTTGAACATCAGCCAGGTGAGTGCAGAGATGCCAGAGGGGCAGAGCTGGGGGCGCAGGGCTGGCACTGGGAACTCAGCAAGGGGCTGACACTGTCCTGTCATGGCTCCCCTTACTCTGGCAGTACACAGGAGAGATCTCCACAGCCTTTGAGAAGATGAACGTTACCTTGAGCCCCATCTTGCTGCTCAGCCAGAGACAGAGAGACTTGCTGCTGAATTCCAGCCGGGCTGCACAGCCCCCTGACTTCACACCCACCCTGGAGCAGGTGAGTTGGGGTCAGCGTGGGTGAGGAGGTCTGGATGTGCATTGAGGGGATCTGTTCCTCCCTTCCCTTTGCTTCCCACTGCAGCTGCCAGGGTGTTCTCTTCCATCCACATCACTCATTAGGGCAACAGGGCACCCCTTCCACCCGTGAGGCCCTGGCTCTGCTCTGCCCCACAGGGATGGGCCCCCCCCGCCCCTGAGCCCCATTCCCCACCCTCACGGCTCTGTCTCTGCCTTTTCCAGCTGGATCAGAACTTGACCCAGGGAAGCCTCCTGGATCTGGCCACAGAGCTGGAGCAACTGGCAGACAAACTGGTGAGAGGTCAGGGCACCCCGGTGCCATGGTCACCCTGTCCCTGAAGGTGCTGGCTGAAGGCCACTCCTCAGCAGACCTGCCTGGGTGATGAGGGGAGGCCAAGGCCCTTCACCCCTGCCCAGCCCTTTTCTCCAGCCTGGCCCCCCAACAGATGGTTGCGGTGGGGCAGGTACTGCATGTTGGTGGGCACCACTGACTGTGGCTCCTCCAGGGCACCAACGTGAAGGATGACCTGGAGGCTGATGCTCGTGAACTGAGGGACCTGGACAAGGAGATGCAGATGAGTTTCTCTGGGCTGCTGGTGAGAGATGCTGGGGTGGGGAAGGTCCTAGGGGTGATGGCTTGGGCTCCCCCCCGAGCTCAGAGCCTGCTGGTGGGGCTTTGGCTGAGCTATGCAGATTGTGCCTCCAACCCCTCTCTCTCCATGCCCAGCAAAACCTGAAGGAGAACATCCACGTGGTGCAGAGCGGAGCTGCCCATCTTGAGGTAAGCTGCACAAGGGGACCTCCAGAGTGCACCTCAGTCTGGGGTACCCTGCAAGGCACCCTTGAGGTACCACAGTGGAGAAGGTAGGGGATGACCTGCAGACTTGGGGGGCTGGTGGCCACTGTGGGACACCCCAGACATGCACTGTAGGGGCTGCTGATGGGGTCCACACCGTGGACCCTGCCCAGCTCAGACTCCTGCTACCCAAGGTCCTTGGGTACTACCAGCTCGTGACTGCTGGGGACACCAGAGCTCAGAGAAGCTGTGCCCCAGTGATTGCTGCTGGGCAGGGGAGGGGAGATATGGAGACCCCACTTAGCCCATCACACTGCTGAGGGCACTTCTCACACCAGGCACAAACAAAGGCTGCTGTGGACAAAGCCAATGAAACCCAGGAGTTCCTCGAGAAGGAGATGACAAACATCATCAAGAATGTGAGCTCACCTTGCCCTGCTGCCTGGTCACCTGGTGGGGATGTGACTGGACCTCCCCAAAAAGACCGCCCCACAAAGACCTCCCTCTTCACAGGGATGCCAGGCTGTGTCTGGCTGATTGTCCTGCCCTGTTTTCTTCCCTGTGTGTCCCTTGCACCCCTGGGTGCCCCCTCCCCTAATAGCACCCCGCGAAGGGCTTGGGGCAGCACTTGCAGCCTCATTGCTGCTGGGTTGAGGTAGTCTGACAGCTCTAATCCTCACATGGAGGGGACACAGGGCATGGGGTGGGCTCTGGGTGCATCTCCATGCTTTCCTTGCCCCTTCCCAGGAGACATGGGCCTTCCTGGAGGAGCTGCTGAACTTCTTTGAGACCTACATCTCCTGGGCTAAGAGCAAGGTGAATTGAGCCTTCCTTGGTGGGGTGGAGGGAAGGGTGGACTGCAGGGAATAAGGGACACTGACATGTCCTGTTCCCACCATGTCACCAGCTGACGGGAGACGTGGGACGCTGCAAGCCCATAGCTCAGACCCTGGATGATGTGGAGACCATCACCTGCGACTACATCCTGGACTCTCTGGTGAGTGGGGCAGTGGTGTGTGGGGCAGTGGTGTGTGGGGAAGTGGTGTGTGAGGTAGTGGTGTGTGGGGTGACGCTGTGTGTGTGGGATTCCCTTGTTGCCCTCACACACAGGATGAGGCGTACCCATCTCTCTGGCAGAGGGCTGTGGCTAAGAGCAAAGGCCAGACTGTGAGAAGGGACGAGTGGGTAGTCTTTGGAGTGGGAGTGGAAGAGGCTCTCCCAGCTGCTGTCTGAGTCCTGATGTCTCTCCCTCCACACCCAGAATACCTTCTGGTTCAGCCTGGGCTGGTGTACCTTCTTCCTGCTGCCCAGCATCATTCTGGCTGTCAGACTTGCCAAGTTTTACCGCCGCATGAACATTGCTGATGTCTACAGGTGAGGAGCTGCCCACCCCATGGCCATGTTGGGTCTGGGGTCCCCCTCGCACAATGCAAGCTACCCCTTCACGTGTCCCGTGGCAGCCCATGGAGCTGAGCCTAAAGTAATGTGGGCTGGAGGGGAGACATCGTGGTGATGGCTTGGAACCTTCAGTCTCCAAGAATGGAGATGCTTTTGAGAAGAGCCTGGCTCCATCTCCTCTGCACTCTGCTTTGGGCAGTGAGGGTGCATGCAACCCCCTTGGAGGGAGGAGCCCGGTTTGCATGGCATGGGCTGCAGCCCCTAGCCCAGCTTGGGGGTCTGCCACTGGACTTGCTCCAGCTTTGCACCCTTATTTTTGCTGGGTCCCCAAAACGGGAGCACGGGTGGATGCAGTGCAGATCGCAGTGTGCTGCGTGGCTCGTGTCATTGCCACGAGGGTGCAGTGCTTGCTCATGTGGCTGCGGCTGCCGGCACCCCAGAGCTGTCCCCAGCCCTCTGGGTCCCCTTCCCATCCCTCCAGGGCCCCCTGACCAGCAGCAACCACCGCCCCCTGAGGGCAGCAAGTGGTTTCCACTTGGATTTCCAACTGCTGAGGGCTATGGCTTAGCCCTCGCAGTGCAGCCGGTTTGCCGGGGGCTCCCTGGCCCCCCACCCCCCACCCTTCTCCAACCTACTGGGGAGCCAGGGTTTGCAGCTGCCCCACGCCACGACTCTCCTGGGACCATGCTGGGGTTGTACTGGCGTGTGTGGGACGTGGCACTGCCTGTGCCCTGCCTGCAGCATGCCCAGGATTCCCACCGGTGGCAGTGGCACCTTTCACTTCCCGCTGCAGCCAGCAGCTGAGCTGGCCAGAGACACGGGCTCAGCTGCCAGGGAGACCTGGGGAACTGAAATCATGGCGGGGGGAAGGAGCTGTGTGCCGCTGAGCCGGCGAGTCCAGGGCCTCGCTGCCTTCCTGGAGGACAAGCAGCGATGCTCTGGGGGCAGCAACCCATGCTTGGTGTCCAGATGGGGCAGCTGGAATGGAGGGGACCACAGCATCCTGCAGCCCCCCATGTCCTTCTTGTGTGCCCTGGGGGAGACCTTGTCCCACCAGGAGATGCTGGGGTGTCCCAGGAAGGGCATCTTCTTTCCTCACTGACACTGTCCCCTCTTCTTTCCCCCTTCTAGGGATGAAGCCTTGGAGATGTACGTAGCAGGGCCCTGCATGGGGTGGGGGGCAGCTCCTGTGGCATGAGGGGGCACAGAGGGAGGGGGGATGAGGGAAACAGGGCAAGGGCAGGCCAAGGGGGGTCCAGTACCAGGGGCTGGGGATGTGGGACCTGTGCAGTGTAGACTTCTCTGGCATCCTGCCATCATCCCACACTCCTAAGTTTAGGGGTGCTGCTGCTCCCAGCCTTTCCCGAGCTGGTGGGGTGGGAGGTCTCTGTGCCTATGGCATTGGGCAACAGGGGTGGGAAGACATTTGGCTGTCTCAGTGAATCCTGGATGGTCCTTTGCTCCCTTTTCTGGCTGGGGGTGACGCAGGTGACTTTGGTTTTGCAGGCCACCCACGTTCAATTTCTACAAAATCCCTCGGCCAGCCACGAGGCATTAGCCCCTGCTGCCTGTGGCAGAGGCACAGAGGAGCGGGACACGGCTGTCCCGTCTGCTGCACCTTCTCCTTGGGTGTTGGGGATCAGCTTGGGACCCCCTGGCTGAACCCCCCTCCCTGGTTCCCAGTATGTGATGATGCCCTGGTATGTGTGTGTGTGGCTGCTCCTTGCACTGCCCCAGGTGGGACTTCACACACACCACCCCTTCCCCTTCCCTCCACCAGACCCCATGGGGGGGTCTCAGGGCAGCTCCCACTGTCCTCAGCACTACAGCCCGTGCTGCTGGCCAACGGGAACCTGCTCACCCAGGCCTCCTGCTCAAAAAATGTGACTATTTATTTTTGCAGGGAGCCTGGGTTTTTCCAAGGCTGTGATTTCTTTGGTGTCAGGCAATAAATGGGATGTTTGTGTGCACTGCAGGCACGTGGCTGCGCTCCTTGCATCTGGCTGTGGTGGAAGGGCACAGGGGTAGTGGCAGGGAGGGGTCCACGCTGCTGGCACAAGCTAGGGCTGAACTTGGGACCTCATGCTGGGATCCCCAAGTGTGCTCTGCCCACAGCCAGCTCTTGGAGTCCTGACCCCCATGGGTCAATGCAGGACTACTGCTCTGTGTCACAAAGGCCGAGTGATGTTCCCTTCCCCAGGCCACCCTTTTCATTGGCAGCTGGGTGGGTGCCAAGTCCTCCCTTGGGAAAAGCCACGCAAAAGCCTCCCATCACATTCTTTTTACAAGGGTAGATAATGGTAGGACAAGGGGGAATGGCTTGAAGCTGGAGGAGGGAAGGTTTAGATTGGATATCAGGGGAAGTTCTTCATGGAGTAGTGAGGTGCTCTAACAGGCTGCCCAGAGAGTTGGTGGATGCCCCAGCCCTGGAGGTGTTCAAGGCCAGGTTGGATGGGTCCCTGGGCAACCTTGTCTAGACCCAGGTCTGGAGGTTGGTGGCCCTGCCTGTGGCAGCGGTTTTGGAACTTGGGGTCCCTTCCAACCCAGACCAGTCTGTGATTCTGTGGTCCCCGCACATGGGCACCCTGCTACACGTCATCTGTGTTTCCAGTCAGTGAATGGGGTGCCTGCAGTCCACCCCTCCCTCCCTCCCTCTCCCAGGGGCTGTCAGTGTCCCCCCTACATGTCCCACCCTGCTGTGTGGCACGGATAGGCACAGTGAGAGCTGCATGCACAGGTAAGCCAAGGGCTGCTTGGTCTGCACCAGTGACGGGGAGGCACAGGCATTACTTTAAGCTGCTCCTTGGCACGAGCACAGCGGCCGTCCTGGAGGCTGGGTCAGACATGGGGGACATATGACAGCAGCTTCCCTCATCTGCTTCATTGCGAAGTCCAAGTGTCTCTGGAGCGAGCGACGGGGCCGAGCTGGCCAGCTCACCCTGCACTACGTGCATCTGCTTTATCACTCTGTCCATTTGCCTTCAGATCTTCTAATCACTACTTCCTCCTTCGGGCGTTATCAGAGAGCTGCACCGGCCTCACCTCCTGCTATCTCCCCCAGCACCCGGCCCGGCCACAGAGCCCTCTGCTTGTCTGTCACCCGGCTGAGTCCCTCCTCTGCTCCATCCTGGCTCAGCCCCTGCTCCCCTCAGGAATGCCTGTCCTTTCTGGTCCTCGGAGTGGGATTTCCCAGCACCAACAGGCACCATTTAGCTCAGTTACATCTTCACTTGTTCTGCCATTGCTCTGTCCCACCCTAAAGCCTCCACCTCCCGAGCCGTGACTGCTTTGTGCTTGTCTGGGGGCCATGGGCGGAGGTTTCTATCCCGGAGCCCCAGACCGTCCCCACCGCACGGCGTTCCCCACTTCCTCTTCCCTTGCCATCCCCCGGGGACAGCAGCCGGCACAGGAGCGCTGCTGGCTTCAGTTTCCGCTCGTGGCTACGCAGGCTCTGCTCTCCCCCCGCCCAGCCTCCAGCCCCGGCCTCCTCCTCTCGGCAGAGCTACTGCTGGGAGGCAGGGAGCTTGAGCCTCCTCGTTCACTGCATCCCTGTGGCCACCTGCATCCAACCCAGCCCTGGCAACGAAACCGTTACCCCCAAATCACTACACAGCCTTTGCCAAGGCACAGGGCTTGCTCTTGGCAACTCCCCATTCAGCGCTGCTCCAGGGCAGCGCCCCAGTCTCCAAAGCCATGGGTCTGGGTCCATCATCCTCCCCCTGAGCAGCCCTGGGAGGTGAGAGAGAGCAGCGTTGGACAGGGCCAGCAGCTGCTTGGGGAAGAGGTGAGGACAGCTCATTGCAGAATGCCCACAACCGCTGCCACTGGCTCTCCTTCAGCCCAGGCTGCCAGAATCCACCTCTACAGCATAAGAGGGCAACTGGCAGTGCCCCACAGCCACAGCACAAGGCCCACCATAAGGAAGGTAAGACACTCTAGAGAAGCCTTGCAGCAGTTCCTCTTCCCCTTTGCCAGACTTTCTTCCACCACAGGGACTTTCTGCAGCCGAGCCCTTGTCTGGGGGAGGTCCTGCTTCATCTTTTAAGTGGTTTCACAAACCAGGATCCCTCCAACGGCAGCTCTGCCACTGTGTCCCCAGGACAGCAGGCTCAACCTGGTGCTCCACTACTGGTTTTCTGGACAGGAACAAAGCAATCAGTTGTGGCTCTTGAGAAAAAAAAATCTCCTGTCCTCAACCCTACCCTGGACCAGCCACAACTCAAGAAGCTCCAGTGGCCTTTGGGGATGGCTTGTGGCACCAAGCAGCTGCAGAGGGTATGAGAGCTAAGCCCAGGTGGTCTCCTTGCTCCCAGAAGCATGCAATCTTGCCTCTGCTACACCACACGCTGCATGGTCACCTGCCTGCTCGTGCAGTCCTCTCTCCACAGCTCAATCCTAGTAAAGGGCCAAGTGTCACGGAGGGAACGAGCTGTCCTGGCACAGCTGGAGCTCTGAGCCCAGCACGTACCAGCAGCGGGCCATGGTGAGTTGAGCCTGGCCACTTTTCACCAGACGCAAAATGAAACTCCTTGTGTGGGTGTGCATCCTCACAACATCCACCACCACCCCAGCGCTGCTTTAGGAACCTTTATTTTCAGGAGTCTGTCTTCCACGCTTAACCCCACTCTCAAGGGGACAAATGCAGCTGATCTCCCTCATCCCACAGACCAAGACAGCTCCTTCACACCCCAGCCCCGAAGGCAGGGGCACAGCCCCAGCCAGGGTCCTTCTCCCAGCAGAGGGGGCCAGGCAATGAGCACCGTGGAGAGGCTGGAACCTGGATCTTCCTCCACCACTGCTCTCAAGTTACACTGACTTTGCAAACAAGAGGCACAGTACGAGCCAGACAACCCTGACAAAGCCCCTTTGTGTGCAAAGGGCAAAGGTAGAGGAGATGGGAACAGAGGGCCCTGGCCTCCTGCAGCATAATCTAAGCTTCCACAAAGGAAAGGGAGAGGCGAGGCCAGGCCCAAGCTTGCACAGGCTGCTGCCAGCTTCTCAGCTCAGAGGAGAGTTTGGGTACATCTGGGATAGAGAGATAAGGGAATTAGGCTGCTCTCTTCAGCTAAGTAGTGGCAATCAGTCACAGCTACAGGATTGATCCCAGAGGAACTGCAGCGAGACAGCGTGCTGAGCCCTGCAGCTGACAGTGCGCGTGCTGGGAACCCTGTACTGTGGAGCTGCGCCCCACGCGCTGGCATTTAACATCTGACTGATTCCAAAGCCACAGGACCCAGTGACTCCACTGCAAGAAACTTGCCTGCAGGCAGAGCTTGGAGGCACCACCCAACCCACCGAGCAGAGGATGAGGGCGAACAACTGTATTCCTCCTGCCCACCACTCCAGCACCACTCCTGAAGGATGAGGGAAGTAAAAGTTATAAAGAAACAAGCAAACCCAAAACAAAGTGCTTTTGGCAGGGAGCAGTTCTGTAGTCCTGTAGTGCAGCCAGCGCTTTCGTCTGCAAAGGCCTCCAGCATTTGCTCCTTCACTGGGGCACACGCAATTGCACTTGCTAGAAATAGCCAGAAAGCCTGCCCTGGCTTCAGACAAGATCCCCCAACCCCGGCCACCAGCAAATTCTTTGAGATGCTGTCGCAGGGAGGCTTCAGAAAAGAGCACGCTTCAGTACTGCCAGGCACAGCAGGATTTCCTGGGGTGGATGCAGCTTTCCCATCCTTAAGCACGCAAGGCTTCCCTCCCTTCAAGCAGTGTCACCCTGTACCACGGCAGAGGTGGAGGAAGTCCTTGCTGTGGGGGGTTGAGAGGCATCCTCA
This sequence comes from Heliornis fulica, assembly GCA_013399135.1. NCBI lineage: Eukaryota > Metazoa > Chordata > Aves > Gruiformes > Heliornithidae > Heliornis > Heliornis fulica. The sequence goes on from VXBZ01012257.1 coordinate 296,155, forward strand.
GCTGCTGTTTTTGAGACGATCTTGTGCTCTCGAGGTGGGGCAGGAGGGGGGAAGGTGGGGCTCTGTAAGGCATCCGCGTACATCTCGTCCTGGACACGGGGACGCTGTACAACCCTTTGTAGCAATGGCTTGAGCAAGCCTACAGTCAGCTGGTTCCCCTCACTGGAGTAGGGCACTGGGTCCTCCTGGGACGAAGGGAGGTGCTGCAGGACCACGGTGAGGATATCTGAGGCAGTGAGGTCAGTGGGGCAAAGTGGCCACAGTGTGTCCAGGTAAGGGTCCAGCTCCCGGTGCTGGGCAAATTCTGCCAGCAGTGTGGTGAATATCTCCTTGTTAAGCAAGGGGCTGAGCTTGCAGAACTGCTCTGCCACCTCCACCACCCGGTGCCACCTCTTGAGGCGGATAAGAAGGTGCAGAGCTTGCAGCACAGCCTTAGGCCTCTTGCTGCAGAGCAGCAGTTCAAGCTCCATCTCACCATCTGCCTCGCTGCGCTTGTTCTTCCTGGCCAGGACTCCCAGTGCTCTCTTGTACAGTGGCACCCGGCCCTCTGGGCCCTCCTTGCTGCTGTAAGCCCAAGAGGTGCTAACGTACTGCTGGGTCAGCTCCACAAAACTGGGCAGCCACTTGGGTTTGAACTTCAGGAAGGAGGCGCAGATGAGCTCAAAGAGTGGGACCACCCCATTCTGACCCACCTCTTCCTGCTGCGGCCCTCCCAGGACCTTCTTCCACACCTCCGGGGTGGCCCTGGCTACCAAAAGGCCATCCCTGTTCTGCTGCAGCTGCAGGCAGCTCCTCGTGGCCTTCCAGGCAGCCTTGGGGAAGGAGGCAAAGACAGAGTTCAGGTAGGCCAAGTTGTCCTTATCCACGTCAGAGTGCAGAACGCGACTGAGCTCCTGCTCCACCAGTTCCTCACAGTAGCTTTCTACCTCACTCTCTGGAGCACACACCACACAGGTCTTGAGGAGCTCCAGGCTCATGTAGCTCTGTAGCTCCAAGCTCATTGTGCTCAGCAGCTTGGCGTAAGTGTCTTGGAGACCTCGGGCAGGCTTCTGCTTCTGGTGGAGGCTGTGCTGCAGGATGGCAGTGAGTGCCACAGGAGCCTGAAACACACCACCTTTCTTCAACTTCTCCACTGTCAGCTTGGAGGTGCTGAGGCTCCTCCTCTGGTAGTACCTGCAGGCCTCTTCGAACACCATCTCCACTAGGCATGGCTCAGGCCTGCTGTTGTCCTCAGGTTTGGAGCAGCTAAAGCTGTAGATGCCAGTTTGAGTGAGGAGCTGGATGCTGTCCTCCTCTCCTGGGGACTCCAGAACATGCACCTCTTTCATGCTCAGGATTTTCTTTTCTATGAGCCTTCCACTGCTCTGATCGATGAGGTACAGGACCCCAGCCAGCACGCAGGCCAGGATGTTGCCAAAGGTCTTCAGCTGGACAGGAGTTCCTTGGGCCAGGGGGCCTCCCTCCAGGTCAAAAATATGCCTCTGTGTCCCATCTGGCTCCACCATGTTCACAGCCCCCTGCATACTCACGAGTAGCAAACCCCCACTGTTGGACACAGCAGAAGTGTGAATGTCCAGAGGTGCCAAACCTGAGAGAAGACCCACAGAGCCAAGCAGGAGCTTCCTGAAGTCAGACTCGTTGCTGGAGCGCAGCACCTTGCTGTGGATGAAGCCTGCAGAGGGGGCTGTGATGGTAAGCTTTGCTTTCTCAGGATGCCAGATGAGGAGGAATTTGGAAGTGGTGGCAAAGCTGGCAGTGGCAGGCACCAAGAAGATGTGCTGAGGGGAGGCCAGGACCTGGTACTCAGGGCTGTTGTGCAGGACTATCCTTATGGGCCCCAGCCACACGCCTTGCTCGCCCATCTCCAGAGCCCGTGTGCAAACACAGTACCTGAAGGCACACTTGCTCATGTCCGAGTGGGCATCTAGAGGTGGCCTCTCCTCACACCACACCAGGCTGGCTCCCTGGCTGCACACAGAGACGATTCGGGCCCGGACACCTTGGCAGAGCTCCAGTGTCTGCAGCAGCTGCCAGCCCATGGCCACCACAAAGTGCCAGACCTCAGTCCGGCCATGCTCCCATACAAGGGCCAGTGCCCAGGAGCCCGACGTTGCAGGGTTCTGGAGGAAGAGCAGTCCCACAAGAGCCGGCTGGGGCGGCTGCCAGTTCCTCTCCAGGTCGGTTCCACCGATGCCATGACGCTGGAAGGCCACCACCCTGGGCAGGGGGGGCGGCCGGCTCTTCTGCAGGACCAAAAGGTGCTGCCCATCAGGGCTGGCCTGGACGTGGCTGGGCTCTTCTCCCCGGCACAGCAGCTCCT
>VXBZ01012257.1:299152-433202 GCA_013399135.1 Heliornis fulica
GGCCCCCACCCCGCGGGGACGGACCACGCCCCCTGCCGCCCCTCCGAGCCGTCCGGGTCTGGCTTGGCCTGGGCTGGCAATGCTGGCTGCTCTGGGCGTCTGCCGTCCCCGGGCTGGGAGGGTGCCCCCTGAGAGGCGCCTCGCCGGGGCCCTCCGCTCTGCCCGGCGCTGGCCACGCCGAGGCGTCCTGCAGGTCCCGCTCTCAAGGGCCTTTGCGCAGCCGCTTCCCGGCCTTGGGGCGGCCGGTGCTGGCGGTGCCTTGCTGGAGGCACACCGACGCTCTGCCTTGCCACAGCTCATGTCGCAGGCCCGGTCCGGGTCAGGGCCCCTGGCTGACCACCGTGCCCCGCGTGAGGCCTGGCCGCCTCCTGGAAACTTGGGGTGTAGGGAGTGGTTGTACACAGGTCTGTTGTTTTGGAACCGGTGGGGCCTTTCCCACCTGGCTGAAATGCTGCCTCTGGGCAGCCAGTGCTGCCTTCCTTGAGGAGGCCTCGAAGGTGTCTGGAGTTGCCCAACACTTGGCTCTACTGGAGCAGTTGCTTGTGGGCTGTGGTGTCAGCTGGCAGCTGAAGCAGTTTGGGTTCAGGATCCCTTCCTAGGAGGAGGATGAGCAAGGCACTTTATTTGATCATTGTAATTACCTGGCTCACCTTGCAGCCCTACATGTATCGTTAGAGCAAAGAGGAGTGGCAAAGGAGTGGGAACTGGTCGTGTGTATTCTGCTGAAGGCAGAGGCAGCTTGGCACGTAAGCAAGCTTGCGGCCTCAGTCAAAACCCTGTTGCATATGTCACTAAGAAAGTTTGCTTGTAAGCAGAGACTGCGATCTGAATGTATGATGAGAGCCAAATTGGGCTGAGCAGGTGGGTGGAATATGCAGAGCAATAAGGTAATTTGGATCATTGCGATATGTGGTGATTGCAGTTCACCAGCTGTTTGAGCTCGAGTAGGAAGTGTGACAGGAGTTTTAGAGGGGAGAAAAGGACATCGCTTTGCTTTTCCAGTAATAATTGTGTAATCCTCTCTCTGTGTTTTTGAGGGCATGTTTTGCTGTGTACCAAGAGACTGCAGGCAGGGTATATACAACATAGAAATGATAAAGAGTTGTTGTCTACCATGCACAAAAGAAACAGTCTTTAATGAGCTGTTTGGCTAAGCATTCATCTCCTCACCACCCCTGTGAACACACCAGACAGCCACGCAGACATCCCTCAGGAGGGTAAGGGTCAGCCTCTGTTGCTCAAAGGTGCTGAGTTGCTATATTCTGGCTCTGTGATGGATTTTTTTTTCTTGTTTTAGGATCTTAACGCCTTTTTATATTGGTGTGCTGTGTCTCAAAAATGTTACTTCTCTACAGCTCTACATTTCTTATCTTGGCGTGGCTCTACTCTGCAGTTTCTTAGAACATAGCAGCTTCCTCAGAAGTCGGAGCCAAGGTCATGCAGCTGTGCTGTATTTAGCATGGGCCTTGAATCCACACCCATAGCTGAAGCCCTGGGAAAAGGGCAGGGGAAGGTTACAGGGACAGTGTTTTTCTTGAGCAGGGAGACATTTGAAAAGGTCTCCAAGTGACATGAACTTTTAGGTGGGAGCATAGAGGCAGTGTGGCATATTTCACGGTAAACCAGCTGGGATAGATTCTGAAGGGCTTGAAAAGTGAAACCCCAATGAGACTTTCTGACATGAGATAACTGGATGTTGTAGCGGGAATATGGAAAGGAAGCGTGATGAAATGAAAAAAATAATTTGGAAAAATGGTGTGAACAGACGGAGGTGGAAGCATGTGATGCTTGTCTAGGTGGACTTGACAGGAAGAAGCTGAGATAGTTGACGGTGTGAAGTTGATGGATTGGGTGTTACTTTAACTGGGCAGATAGAAATGAAAGGCAATTATGGATGAAGTGTTAAAAACGTAGCTTAGATGTTATTCTTTTATATCATGGCTAAAGCAGGTGTAGTGGCTGTGTCTGCTTAGGGAAGCTGCTTTTCCTGTTTTTCAAGGGGGGAAAATGGGTCAGTAGTGGTGTAACTTTAGGTTGTACTGTGTGGAAGCACATACACCGCTACTGCTCCAAGTGGGATGGGAGGACTTGCTGGTAAAAATGCATTTATGGGGATTGTGCTGCAGATTATGTTGCTTGGTACTGCAGAAAAAAAGAAGTGGGATGTGTGTGGGTTTTTGTCATGAGCAGACCCTCAGAATGTATTTTATTATATACTGTATGGAGGCACCTGGAGATTCTGCAGATGGATCCAAGCCTTGTGTGCTGTGTTACAGCTTCCTGTGGTGCTGGGTTGGGCTCCGTACGGTTGTAGAGGAAGGTACAGTCTGAGCGGTTTTGTTCCAATGGGCGATATACAAACAGGGTTGTAAATAATGTGTGAAATATAAAAGCAGTGTGGATGTACGAGCACAAACCTTAGCCAAGAAGAAGCTGCAAGAAGGGCTTATAGCAGGAATTCAGTCACAATGGTTGTTAACACCTTGACAAAATCTATCCTAACATGTTCTTCCTCTCTTTTCACTAGTGGGCTGCCAGGCTGCTGCTGGGTGGGCCTGGTGCCTTTAGCATTGGAGCTTGAACCAGCCCAAGGCACTGTCTGTGCATTGGGATTCATAAACTCCTATGCTGGGTGCAGATTGTCTATTGCTTCCAGTGATGGACAAGTGCTGGGACCTGTATTTTAACTGCCTGTTGCTCAGGTGTGGTATTGACTCTGCAGACTCATGACATGGATTAAGTGCGAGCTTTTTCCTGGAACTTCACTGAAGAGTTTGTTGACTACTTGATTTCTAAGGCGTTGCTTTAGAAATGATAGTTTAACTTTCAGGCAGGGATTTATCCCCCTCTCGTACATGATTGAGATAATTTTTGAACAGTTTTCCTTTAGACTTGAGCGATGTACCTGCAGAGTGCCTTGAAAGGCAGAGTGTGATTACGCTGGGTCCCAGGTACAGGCAATTGGTGGTGCAGGCGATGACTAGCCGTGAAATATTTAAATGTTCTGGTTTGTTAGCTGTGGCAATTATATGCAAAATACAGCACTTGATGGGCTGCATGCAAGATCACAGAAGTTACAAGTTTTGGATGCTGATGTTGTTATAGCGTAGATGTGCGTTATGTTCGCTACAGTAGTAATTTTGCTGTTACAAGGTGATCTGTGGAATAATAATAAGCCTGTGCAGGAGCTGAGTGATGGTGTGAAGCAGCCACGGCTTTCTCTGAGCACAAGTCTGAGGTAACCTCGGTCTCAAAATGCCAGGTTAACTTTTCCTGTGGATATTCTAACAGAAGGCAAACAGAGATGTGTTCATCAGAATGTCACACATGTCGTAGCATCTCTGCTGTGAGTCCTGGAATGAAATGGAGAGGAGGTGGATGGTTGGGTGTGCTCATCCCTTTATTCTCGACTGGATCAGCTGATCCTGGGGTTGATACTAGATAAAGCAAGAATCTGCTTGAACTTCTGTCTGCCGTGGCTTTTTATCTTCCTGCCTTTGAGTTGCCAAGACTCGTGCTCTGTCGAGGTTTCTTTTAGTTCCAGACAAAGCATCTTAGATCTGCTGCACAGCAGAGTACTTGCCGTTCTAAAAACGCACATGCATCTGCTTCGGTTGGCCCTGAGGGGCAGTTCTCCTGTGCAGGATTCACTTAGCAGCATGTGTTAATGGGACTGACCTATTGACAGGAGAAATTATCCGTTTGAACCCACGATGTGGAAAATGCACTGATGCTTTTAAAATGTGATGTGCTTAAAGGATAATTGTTAACTGTGTTCAACGTTGTTGTTTTCATAACCTGTCACAGTATCCTGATAATTTGACACCTCTAAACTTATTATACATGTTTTGTGCATTTAACTGTTGTTTTTCTGCAGCTGCATAGAAGGTCCCCATTAGCAAAACACAGTTTCCTGTTTCTGTCTTTATGACATCTAGAAACTGTAATTGGATACAGTGAAAAGAAAAAGGCATTTGTACAGTCCGATCACTGTAGGTTGTGGAACAAGCACAGCCCAATAAAGCATGGGCATAGATGGCGACTTTTGCTTTTCTCCCCTTGCTACTCCATATGCTCATTTGTAGAACAGCAAATTTTAAACAAGGACATTATTTAATCCTTGCCTCTAGCAGTTGTCTTTATATGTGCTCTGTGCAGCTTTGGTTGAGAGAATGTGAATCCCAAGTCCCATTTTGACAGAGTATAATTTTCACATGATCGTGCGAGCCCTCTGATGCTCACCCAGCATTGGGCCTTTGTGTCCTGCAGGATTTAGATTTTTCTGTCTTTCGGGAAATGTAGGGAAAGTGTTAAAATGCATCTCTTAAAAGTTCAGGATCTAAGCAGGGTGTATTGATCCCTTCCCATTCATGTACACATTTGATGTGAGAACGATGACCTAGAAGCAGTGAGAGTTAGTTTATTAGCTATGACGTTGGGATTTGTTAGCTGTAATTCAATTAGAAGCATGATGATGTATGTGTTTGTATGCTGGGGCTGGTGGCAGCTTTAAGTTCAGAAACTTGAAATTCTAGTTGGAAAATTTTGTGCAGTCTTGGGTAAGATTTGTATTGCTAGGCTAAAAGTGACATCGTTCTTGATTTGGTTTTTAATAGATTTCTCTCTGTTTCCAATTATGCTTCTAATTAGAATAATGTCTTATTTCCCATGACAGTTTAAAAATAATGCAAAGTCTGTAAAAGAGAAGCTATCAAGTTGATTGAATAGTGTTTTCTTTTTCATTTGTTAGACTGACACCTTTTTCCATCTTAATTGGACATATAGAGCTACTAGCCTACAGGAGTAATTTTGGTATTTATAGGAGGTTTTCTTCTTCCACTGTGTCATGGGTCCGCTTCCAGTCTCGCCCCAGCGCGTGCAGCAGCCCTTTTCTAGCCAGCTTGGCATATTCCCTTTTATCCAGCCAGGTCTGCATGTCCCCTTTCTAGTGGAGAGACAGCACTCCTCTGCCTTTCCTATAGATCTGAGCTTTTCAGGTGTCAGATCTGCTGCTTCCTGTCCTACCCTCTGCGTTCCCATCCAGGCAAAGCTCCTTCCCATCACACCCTGGGGTATGTTCTTCTGCAGAAGCCTTCTTTCTCTAGGCCCAAAGATGTTTTCCTGAGACATGTCTCAAGGGATGGACAACTGAATAACTGACTCTGGGAGCCCGAGAGTCCTAGTTGAGAACATGGTTGTAGTTTGACAGCCAAAAGCTGTCTGCAGTGTATGTCCAGAAGAGATCTGAAACTGGCATTCAGTAGTGGCTGGAATTTGGTCTTTGAGGGAAAGAGATATAAATGTGCTGTGGTTGTGGAATGGGTTCAGGCAGTCTGGGACAGAGGCTAAACCCAAAGCTGTCTCCATGGCTCAGAATGCTCTGGGGTCTTGGATGATGACTGCAGTGAACTTACCTCTCTATGCATAATTTAGCATGGCTGAGTGCAGCTACCTTAAGAGCCTGCCTGTGTTTTTCTGGAGCATGACTTAAGTCAAGCCTCTGCCTGAGGTATGCTGCTGCTGTGTGTGTAATTACCTTTGGAGGTGTGGGAGAAAGGTTGGGAGCTCAGTGATACACGAAGGGATGGCGTTCCCTTTCTGCTAAGCACCTCTGACAGAGCTGCAGTGACAGAGGTTAGAACAGTGCTAAAGCTGTGAGGCTTGCCAGAAAAATCTGTGAGTGCAGATAAATACATCTCTGGAAGGTCGGAGTGGTGATGTGCTTTGTGGTGTCAGACATGAGGCTAAGAGGACATGGCAAGTTGTACACTCTGACTCTCAGCCCCTGGAATAGGTTGACTGGCATGGAAGGTTCAGGACTACTGCTACGGCCGTTGCTCTTTGTAATGGCTCATTTTGTAATAATGATACTTCCTTTTTTTTTTTTTTTAATAGGATAACTGGAGAGCATGAGGTACCAGTTAATTGTGGCAAAACCTGTTCGTGTTTTTAGAAAACCCTTTGCTGTCAAATAGGAAATACATCTGGTTTTAAAAAAACCCAAACAAACCACAAAACCCTGCAAAACTTCTCTGTGCTCTTCCATTCTCCTCCCCAAACTGAACGAACCGCACATCACACTTCTGAGGCTGGGGTTCTTCCCTGGCTTGGTTTGCTCAGCAGCTGGAGGTGCAGAGGTAGGGATGAGCAAGGGTGGAGGGAGTGCTTTAGGGAGGCTTTGCAGCCAACTGTTTCCTAGTGTTGGATACCACCTCAGAGTGCAAAAGCAGAATCTGAAGTGCTTTGGTAGGCAGCAAGTTAAACAGATAAGACTTTTTCAAACAGTTTCAAGAGCTTTTTTTGTTACCAGATGTCCTTGAGGCTTGACTAGCCTCAAAAAGGAATGGGTATCCATTTGATAACAAGTTTCACAGTTCATGCAGTGACATAAAAAAACAATGCATGCTTTTCTAGATGTAAACTGCATTGATCTGGATCGTTAATCAGTTTCTAGCAGAGAAGAATTAAGAATTTTTATCCGTAAGAAGCTTATTCTGTATCTGCTTGTGTCTGGGCTTTTGCATCTTTCTTTGAAACGGGGCATAGGACTAGATGGGGACCTTTGATCTGATTTCTTATCTGGTATTATTAAAGCCCCTACTTTAAGCTTGTGAGGGACCATGAGTATTTCAGTGCAGGGAAGAAGTCTTTCATGGCTGAGGCAGGCCAGATATGCCTTGAAGAAAAGTTCAAGTCTTACGCTTTTCTGTCTGTCCTGACCTTCAGGGTATACAGCATGGCCCAAACAGAGAAGAAAGGTGGGTTGCTCCGGAAATCTTCAGCCTCCAAGAAGCCGTTGAAAGAGAAAGTTGTTTTGATGTATGATGAGATTTTCATGGTAAGACCTTGAGCATCTCTTCTTTCTAAAGCACTATGTTAAATTTTCTTGGTTTAGTTTGTTCTGAGGGTTCTGCATGATGTGTGGTTTTCCCAAGCTAAGGACTGCACAATGTAGGCACATGCCTCAAGCCCTCCTGCTGTGATAGAGATCTATTCTGCTCTCTTCCTTAATGTCACCTTGTCCTGTTGACTGCTAGGACCATTTGTAATCTATGAGAAGTCATAACTTCTGAAGTATTTAACAAAAATAATCCAGAAAATAACTTGGAGGCGTCTCAAGTGAGAGGTGCTTCAGTTTGTCCTGTTTCTGGGGATCTGTGTAGACAGAATTCTATGCTGTGAAACCACTTGGTCATCTAGTGGATGATGCTGACTCTGAACACTTGTTCTGAATTGCTATCTGATGATAACAATTTTCTTTAAATTCTGCCTGAATTATTTCTTTTTGTTGATTTTCATGGCTGTTCCTTTTCTTTTCAGACAGAGGACCCCAGTAAATGTAACCCTAGGTTTTGGGAGGAGCTGTTTCTCATGAAGGTAACAGGGGTTGAACATCATCTGACTTGCTGCTGTTGTTTTGCTTATGAAGTGGCAGACTGTCTGTGTAAGGACTTGTGTCTCTGAGGTGTCAGTCAGTGGCTGTGAAACGTGTGATCTGCTTCTTAACCTGACAGGTGTACTTGGAATATCTAGAAGGCAAGCTGGAGACTCTGGATGGGGAAGAGTTAATGAAGATAAAGGATAACATCAACTGCTTGTTTCAGCACTGCATCCAGGCACTGGGTGAGGAGCACCCCATCAGAGTGGTCAATGCTTTACAGGTACTGAACTGGGAAATGGAGAATGCTGTCTTTGCTTCTGACAAGGCTGTTTCTGGTAGCAAACATCTCGTGCTTGTTTCTTTGCTTCTGAGCAGAAGTGATGTCTGCAGAGAAGTTGCTACTTATTGTCTGTGGAGGTTACAAATGTTCCTAGTCTCTTTAGTCTGTGAGGAACAATAGCTTGTTTCAGAATTCAAGAGGATTTGGTGATGTAGGATAAAGCAGATGGCAGTGGTGCTGGGGGGGGTGGGTGACAAGAGGGGCTTGTTCACGCTGCAGGTTGTCAGTTCGTGGGGTCAAGACTACTCTGTGTAGCTTTGCCTATATTCTACTTTCTCCTGTTCTCCCTCATTTCAGCCTCTTGTGAATTTCCATATGGATAGGAAAATGAGGTAATGCTCTTGAGAAGTTAGTGTGAAATTTATACGTGGGACTGCTGCTACTGGACTCTTCTTAATTGGAAGCTGTGAAGAATTGTCACCCAGAATTAGGAGATGTTTTCCTGCAGGTTGCTCCTGGCCAAAGCTGTGCTGTCCCGTGTCTTGTGTGGGAGACTCCCCTCCTCAGTCTTTGTTTGGTGCTATTAGTTCAATATTCGTATAGTTTGGTGAATGCAGTTGTCTCAGCTTCTCTGGGATGTAGTAATACAGGATGTGAATTTCAGGTTTGGAGAAGTCACCTGTAAGAGTGATTTAAAACAGAATATTTACACTGCTGACATAATAATTTTGTATTATTTTATTATTAATTTCTTTTAGAATTACTTTGAAAGGATGCTATTTAATATTGTAGTTATAGCTACAAAGACAATCTAGTCCAGCTCTGAATTCCCAAATTTGTATTCAGGCTCTTGATGGAAGTTAGGCCAGGGCTTGAGTCCAGACTCTTGCAGTAGTAAATAGGGCCAGGTAACATATCCTGAACTTGAGTTGGAGAGCATTCCCTCAGTCAGACTTTGTTCATGTGGAAAGTGATCCTGAAGCCCAAACTTACTTCAGCAATTATTTCTTGGGAATGAGCGTGGTGACAGAAGGTTTGTTTCGCCCAGTATCCTGTCTCTGACAGTAATGGCAAAAAGGATGTCTACCTGATCCTTTGGCTTCTGTACAGTTCTAGAGGTCTGCCAATTTTGTGAGGTCTGCTAGTCTCTAGCTTTACATCTTCCACATATTTTGGGCAAATGGACATTTGCTGTCCATAAATTTTCCATAGTGTCTGCTGGAAGCATAGTGTTCTGACACCTGTATCTTGCAAATGATCTCCAAGAATTTGATATGAATCAATAATCCCGTGCCTGCAACATGAAACATGGATCAGGTTATGTTCAGTGGGAAGGTTCTTAGAGCCCCAGAGGTAGGTAGGAAAAGTTCAGCCCCCAAACAGCCCTTTACATGTTTTTTCCCCTTTGACAAAGAGAATTTCTCGGTCACACTTAGTGTAGCAGTGTGGTAACCAAAGTTGTGCTCTCTGTAGCAAGAGCCTCTGCTGTATGGACAGGTGTATTGTGATAAACTGTGTTCTGTAGATGTTGTGTGTTTTGGTGTGATTGAAATAAGAAGTTAATCTGGAAAGCTCGAAGGCATGTCTGTTCACGTATTGGACACTGGTGCTGTCTTACAGTTTCCTGATCAATATTTTTGCCATAAAGCTGTATTTAGCTATTTTCCAAAGGTTGTGGTCCTGTCTGGCATAAACTGGGTCTGGACAGAAGCAGCAGTGAGGTTACCTTTCCTTGGAAAATGAAACGAGTGGGAGGACAATCAGGAAAAATATGGACAAATCTACTTTTCTCTAATGTTTTCAGCACCCAATGTCCTCCTTAGGTGGAGAAGAGGTCAGATAAAATGTATAGCTTTCAGACTGGGGGCATTCATTTAAATATCTGTGCTTTTCCAGTGCTAGGAGTAAGTCTTAGGGTGGGCTTTGCTGTCAAGTTGTATATGTTGCTTGCATCTTACCCTCTGATTTTTTAAATTTTTTTCTCCTTTGTAGACTTTGTGTGCGTTGATTCGGGGTGTCCATCAGAAGAACAAATCCACTTCTGGGTTTGACATCATCAACATGCTTGTGGGTTTTGATAAGGCAGAGCTGTGTATGAAGGTGAGGCCCTGGCAATGCAGAGAAACATTTTGCTCGGGGTCAGTGATTTGTAAACCGCAGTCCCCAGGTTCTTTATCTGTTAGTGGCACAAAGACACTTGGAGTGCCCATGTTTGTTAGTAATATTTAGCAGGGCACTTTTCTTTCTTTTCCTTTAGTTCTGTGGAGTCAGTGTGGTTAAGAAATGGTCAGAAAAGTCAGTCACAGGCCATTAGTACCTAGTATTGAGCTTCATACCTTGTGATTAATTTTTAGCTGACGATCATATCCTCTGTTTCCACATTTCTATCAGCACACGTATTGTTTTAAAGTTATTTGAGCCTCTTCACTTCAAAGATGTTGAGTTTTAGAAAGTGATAAAGTAATCGGTGATAATGCTGAATTCCTGTTGTATCTTTCATTTCTCTCCAGAAAGCAGTAATTTTTCCTCTCTACAAATAGTATTACATTAGGGAAAAATACTACACAGTAACTTGCATTTTTCCTTTAAGAAAGACTATTACCTGTAACTTAGTAGTCTGAAAGCAATTATTTATGAATATCTGTCAAACAGCTATATAGTATCTATTTTTAATCATAACTAATACATGTACTATTAAATTGGAGGTGGGCTGCTTACAAAAAATATCACAGTGACTATAAGTAAAATGGAATATTGAAAAAAGAAAGCACTCCTATTACCGTCTTGCAGCAAAAAGAAGATCATATTTGTAGAGCTCAGAATTACTTTGTAAATAAACCTATATGTATATAAAAATCTCTTATACATCTAAGAAAGCTCTTGGAAAACAATGATGTTATGTCTTTAGTCATTAAGATGTAGTTAACACAAACTGCTGAGAACCAATAGTGTGAATATGGCCTGCGTAACAGTAGTAATGGCTCAATTATTGAATCTGGAATAACAGTGCTTTATATTGGTGCTCCTCTATTTGAATGTCCCAAGAAGCTTTTCATAACAATAATTTAAAATAATTTTAAGCATTAGTGTTAAATTATGTGATTGTTCTTTAGAATCTGATGGAGAGCTTGGACTCGCTTCTCTGTGCAGAAGGTTCTGAAAGCCTCAAAAGCTTGTGCCTGAAGCTACTTCTCTGCTTGGTGACGGTAAATAAATACCAGCTGTATAATAACTCAAAGGCTTATGTTACCTACCTCTTGAGGGATGGAACTCAGATGTCTCAAAACTTGAGCAGAATGCTGCAGTGTGAAACTTAAGAGGGGAAAGAAATTGTGAGTGAGGACCATGGTGAGCCCAGAATATTACTGCTGTAAGCACAGTGTTAATACAGACTACCAGACGTCTTTCACTGCTCCCTGGGACAAAAGTCAGTTGGATTCACAGGGTTGGGATTTTTTTAGGGAAGATGATATATAAAAAGTCTCAGATAAATTATCAGGGCGCAGAGGAGAATGGGTTGAGATAAGGCAGTAAGTATGGAGTAAACAAGAGTGGTGTCAGTGTGAAGAATGAGGAAGTTGATACAAGTGGCCACTCAGCATCTCTTGTAGATGGTCATCTGTGAACTATTCTGGCTGTGATAAGCAATAACTGAGTGTGGGGGAGGTCTTTGCTGCCCTGTTTGTGATGGGAAAGTGCTCAGTGGAGCATATGCACCCTGTTTTTTCTAATTCTCTGCCTCCTGTGTAGCAGCCTGCTTCTGCTGCTGATGGCTTTTGTCATGAAGCTGTGTAAAGTGCCAATCTGTAGATGAAAGAGGGAGCTCTTAGTACTGCTTCTTGCTGGAGGAAGGGGTGGGAGCCAGGACAGATTTCTTGTACTTCATGTCTAGCTCTACTGCTAGTCACACCTTGTCTTGCTGACTAAGTGTGAGATTCTGGGTAAATGTGTCCATCTGGTAGTAGAAGTCTTCTGTTCTCAGTGTGTGCCAGAGGCTGTTCCAGCATCATGGGAGGCTTCAGGGGAGATTTTAAACTTTGTGTCTCTACTCAGGTGACAGATAACATTAGCCAGAACACCATCCTGGAGTATGTGATGATTAACAGCATATTTGAAGCTATTTTACAGGTAAGGGTTCTTCCTTCTACTTCAGGGGCTTTTCTTCTGTTGTGAGAGCTTTCAGGGATGTACTTGCTTTTCACCTATTTCAGTGCAGTATTGCTACTGTGTGTTGCTTCCATTCATAGCTCAGTCATAGAGATTTGAAGGTTTTTTTAATGCTGTCTTCTTCTTACTCTAGACTGCTGTTTTTAGTCACTACTGAGTATTTAAAGTATTTTCACTTGAGACATTTATGCATAGATAGAAGCTGAACAGATTTTGGGGCTAATTTCATGGAGAACTCCTGTATCAGGCACTTTTTTTCAGAAGGCAGTCTGGATGTGTTGAGGTTTTTCACTGCTCTTTGATAAATTATACTTTATAGAAGTGGAACTGGTCTTTGGAAAAGCCAGAAAGTTTGTACAGATTATATTGGTGATGCACTGAGATACTGCTCAGACCTGTTGAGAAACGCATTTGCCCTTTATTCCCAGAAAGCCCATGTGCATCCTCTCTGTGATAAATAAGCTCTCTGCACAGAATTTTTTGGAAGCAGCACTCTCCCTCAACCTCAAATATCCTTTTTTGAGTTAGGACATAATTTGCTCTTATACATACATTTTACGACCATGTGCTATCAGAGAGTCACCACAAGCTTTCTGAATCAGGCCTGAGCAGAACAGTGTGGTTATTTATTTCAGATCCTGTCCAGCCCACTTAGTCGCAGGGAACATGGCTATGATGCTGTTGTCCTTCTTGCCCTGCTGGTCAACTACAGAAAGTATGAGGTAGGTATTCTGCTGGCTAACAGAAACCTCACTTCTCTCTACTCATTAATTTACTGTCCTGGATGGTTAAGGCAGTACACACTCTACATCAGGGTATCAGCATGGAACTCCAGAAGTTTGGCAAGGCAGCCGTACTATGCTGACTGTACCCGTCTGACGTACGAGTATAATCCAATGCATGTGGCATTCATACAGCTCGTTTTGTGCAAGCATGAAATAAACTACCCAGGGGATTTGCAATTCCTTCATGAAAGTATTCTGGAGAAGATCCTTTTGGAAGAGTTCCTGTTGTGCCAAACTTGCGTGTTTGCTCCTGTGCGTGTGACTGTGGTTATTCATAATCTCCAAAGTGAAATGAGCTGTCGGTTATCTTGGGCCTCAGACTGAATGTGTGATTCAGGACCTCACTAGCAGACTGCAAGAGCACATCCCCAGAAGAGATGGTGAAGCTGTGACCAAAGAGTGAACTGAAACATCACAGCTAGTATTTCCAAGAGAAGTCTGTCTCCATCTCTTTGACTGATTCCTCTCTGAGAAACTTTATTCATCTTTCTTTTTCTTAACTGGTTGTTCTACTTTGTGATATGTTCCCACTTTTTTTTCTGTTTTTCATCACGTTGAAATAGAAACTTCAAGTGTCAAAAAAGCCCAAAAAACTTTGCATGAGGCAAGGTGCTTTAATGATCAATTTAATTTTTTTCCTCCATAATAAGGACTATATTTATATACTTGGCAAAAAATGGGAAAGTGCTGGAAGACCCTCTTTTCAACAGAATTACTGAGAGGAGGGAGGCTCCAAAACTTATCTGGTTATAATAGATATTGTTTTGAATTAAGAATACACTCGAAGAATAGGCAAACCCAGGAGCTACACATAGTCTCAAAGTAATCCTGGTTAATTTCTCATTCCTGTGGATGTAGTTAGAATCCTGAATTACAGTAGAAAGAGTCCTCTGCTCTTTGCAGTAGCTTTCTGTATAGTATTGAATTGGGGCTGAGTTTTTTGGAAAAGATTGTCCTAGATGTCTTCAAACTGGGCACCCAAAAAATTGTGTTGATGTTTAAAAAGAAGTACAAACTGACATGTGGCAAATGTGCAACAAGGGGACTTTCAGTTTGAGTAGTTTGCCTGACAAGGTTGAAAGCAGCTTGAGGAAAGGTTTGATGATGGCTCTTTGACACTGCTCTTTGTAAGCAGCCTGCAAGCAAAGCCTGTAGTAATGCAGTCATAATCTTTGTCCTTAAGTAGAGTAGCTGCTTTCATTTGCTGTTTTTTGGCCCTAAGAAGCAGTTTGGTGGTTGCCTGGTTCTCCATGTATTGTAGTGTGCTTTCATGCCTCAAATCCTTTGGAGTTGTGGTGTTTTTTGTTTTTGTTTTTTTTTTTTAACTGCTGCAGTTGATAGATTCTCTTTTGTTCTGAACTTCATTGGTTGCTAAATTGTGTTTCAAACATCTTAAGAAAATCTAATTAGGCTGAAAATTCATTAGTTTATTATGATTTTGTCTCTGTCTTTAATGTGAATACCAGTGTGTTTTGAATCAGGATGTTCTTTTGTTTTTTTGGAGATGTGAATTTTGTAGTCTCCTCTTAAATTCTCTGGGGAGAATCTGTCCACATTTTCATTGTAGCCAAGATCTTGGCTTGCTCGTTAACTTCTGTTCTAGGAGTAAAAAATTATTGATGTGTCTTTACAGGGAGGCTTAAAAGAGATGTCCCTGATGTGAAACCTAATAAGTTAAAGTTGTTCCAAGTATATACTTACTCAATTCTTCAGCTATATTTCATGGTTTTCTTAATCCTAGTCCTGATTTCAGAGAAAGTATTTTTACTTTGGTACTAAGGTAAACATATACTAAGGAGAACCATAGAAGAGTAACTAAATAACTGACTATATCAGGAACATGGTGAAGCTTTGTACACAAAAGCTGCCAAACAGAGAAAATGCTGTGAGGAGGAGTATTTGATCGCTTTCTTGGTCTTTTAAAGGAGGACTACTAGAATAGCCAGTCAAAAAAAAGTCAGCTAGTGACTTTTTAAAAGATCCCTTGATAACACCTGGGTGGAATTTTTTTTGCCTCATGTTCAAACTGCTAGAATTGCATATCATTTCTTTTGCAGGGCAGAGCTGAAAGAAATTAGTCAAAACATGTGGTTTTCTTTTTTTTTTCCTTTTGTGTGCTTGTCTGGCAGCATATAATGTATCCGACAGCCCTTCATGTCCAGTTACATGCACTTGTCTCTCCTTGATATAGTCAGCTACAGGTGCTGAAGAGACACTTACAACATTTAAGAGTCAGAAAATTATTTTTTTTCTTTTTTTCTTCTTTTTTCTTTGAAAAGGCTTCACACAACTCAATTTAAAATGAATCTCTATAACAAAAAGGGTAATTATTCAAGCTCCAATTCCCTGCAAGATGGCCTGCCTGCAGAGGAGATGGCCTCATCAGGGCTGGCAGCAAAGCTGCTTGAATCATCACTAATGAGTGTTCAGGGAAAAGTCTTGCAAGGGATAAACCAGTGGACTTTGGCCCTCGTTTGTGTTACAGATGTGAAGATAAGACAAGCACCTAACTAGGGATTATACATAGTTAGCTTGGTTTTTTTTTTTTTCTACTTTCTTTTACTACCACAAAAATTGTTTCCCATAGGTTTGTGGCAGAGGGAGCATGCGGCAGAGATCCCTCTGCCAGACCTGTGTGCTGCAGTTGTATAGTGCTGACTTTGTATGGCATGTCTCACCTGGGGATGGCTTTAAAAATTACCTGGTAATGATCTTACCAGCAGCTTCCACCTTCATTTCTAAGAGATTGTTGGCATCTAATGGTGGGTGGTTCATAGAGGACAACTTGAGTATTCTCAGGTACTGGGAATTTTTGTCTGTACTGAGTACATCACTGAGGAAAAGACTGTAATGCTATAGTGTTTGTTATCTGATGGCAGTGAGAGCTGGAGAATTGGTTTTTGAGCTCTTCCTGGAAGCAGGTTAAGGCAGAAACTATTTCTAAGTTTGTGTAACCACTTCACTGATACACTTTGAAGCTTTCAGAATGCTTATCAACCACTTTTTAAGGCTGTTGCATGTTTCTGCATGTTGTGGAGTGGCAGGCATAGCTCGGGCTTCTAAAAGTTTTGCTGTCGTTCCTAGTGAGAGGGGAACTGCAAAACAGCGGGATTAGAACAGGTAAGCAGGCAGGGATGTGGTAGGGGTGCTTGTACAGCTTGCTGGTTGCTGATGCTCCTTGTAGCTGTGCAGACCAATGTTCACAGACAGCAGCTGGAACTGCTGGCCCTCAGGGATGGGCAGGAGCATTCTGCATGCCCTGAGGGCAGCATGGGAAATATTCTCATCACACTGGTAGAGACTTGCACACTGAAAGGCACTAGAAACTGCTTTGTGTCCCATATAGAGAAATTACACTGGTTAATCATCTGCCTGCTGCTTAAGGAGTTGGGGAAGCCTAGAGGAGGCATTGAATGTGTCAGGGGAATGCAGTACTTCAGACAGGAATTATTCAGCAGGCTTCTGCACATATGGAAATGGCAATTGGAAAGATAGAGGGCAGAGATCTGTAGCAGGGTAGGCCAGCTTTGGGACCCTGTCAGCCACACACTGATGGCATCTAGCTGCCAAGAAGCAGGAGACAAGGAGCATGCATCTTGGAAAGTCAAGGGCAGTGGGAGCGTGATGAGTTGTTTGTGGGCTGGAGATGATAGAGAACCCACACCCTTTCCCTTTCTGTGATGGGACAGAGTGTATGAGTATCAGGGCAGTATCTCGCAGCTTGCTTGTTCCCCACATTTGGGAATTTGGGTAACTCTGCACCTTTTAATCCAGCATAGCCCTGCTGCCCTGGAGAACCCCATGGCTTTTATTGGTTGTGAGTCACAGTCTGGCCTCTCTCTTCTGTGTGAGAGCTGTGGTGTGAGAGATTCTCCTTGTCCTATAAGGAGAGCAAGAGAGTGACTGAAGTTAGCAAAACTGAAGATGTATTTGCAAGGATGGGTTTTAATCTGTATTTAATTAAAAATTTTGAAGCTTGTTTCTGTTTTACTGACACTGACTAAATTTAATTTATGAAGGGGAGTGTGGCTGTACAGAAAGGATCATATATTGTTACCTAATAGGAGTCTTGACTCCAGCCTCACGAAATGCCTTTGCATGATTTGTGCACAGGTGGGTTCTCTGTGAGTCTTCTGTCCTTCTTAGACAGCAGAGGGCTGCATGCTGCTGGAGCCAGGCTGACAGGATGGCTGAACTTTGTTCTGATCATTTTCTTTTCTGAAGCAAAAAAAGAAAGCCTGATCTTCTCAAAATATTGAATAATCTTGAATGTAGTTGTTTTCCCATCACTCTTATTTTTAACTTGCTGTCAGGCTGTGGGCAGATCAGTTGAATAACTGTAACTTGTAGGTTTGCAGCTGATGTGTTGTTTTTTATTCTTCCCATCCATTTTAGACTTACTGCATAGGTAAAGTTCTGTCCTGGTTCCAAACCAACTTTGTTAGTTTTTTTCCTGGTTTACGTGTGTCAGCCCAGCAAATGTACATTGCTAATCTAAAGTGCTTCCTAAATTATTAGGACTTATCTTTATAGATGGAGCCCATATGCTTTGTTTAAGTGCAAGGAATTTCTATTTGTCAGAGACTTCTAACTCTGTGGTGTAAACCGTTCAAGTGTTGTGCTCCAATGCAGCAGGAGTTCAGCCTATAACATCATTGTGCTTTCCTGGGTCCTCCTTCCTTTAAGGAGTCTTTGCAAGGTGTGGCAGAAGGGAGGTATTGGAATGCCAGTGTTCAGTCCCAGCTTCTCTGCTTGTTCCTGTTGCATAACAGTGTGTGTGTCATAGATAACAGACTTGCAGGACAGCTGCTCCACTTTTGAGACTGACAGATGAGCCAGCGGAGGGGCAGAAGCCTCCTCTTGTCTCAATAAAATCAGGAGACTGCTTGGCTGAGTCAGTAAAGAGAAAGTGTCCCAGGCAAATTAGCCTTGGTGTGTGCTGTGACTCCTGTTTCTTCGTGTGCGTTCTGCTGTGTGGGGCAGGAGAGAGGTTCTGTCCAGGTGGTTGGGTAAACTTGGAAAGATAATAGGGATTTTTTTTTTCCCTGAAGGTTGAACTTAAAACCAGGTTTCTTTTCTTCCTTCTTTCCCAATGCTGAGCAGTCAGTAAATCCCTACATTGTGAAGCTCTCCATCGTAGATGACGAGGCCACACTCAATGTGAGTATTTTACTTGGTCCCTTTGCACAGCTGGGGGATGTTTTTACATGTGGTGTTAAGTGTAATAATTAATTTGATCATGGTGTCATGATCATGGTGTCATGGACTTCAAAGCTTGTTTTAGGCATGAAGTAAAAGGCAAGCTGTGTGCTAACTGAAGGGCAAGATATTCTGAGTAGCTAGGACATGATTGAGGCTGTTTTCAAGAGCTGAAAAGATTACTAGTGTGTTGGCTTCTTTTTTTTTTTTGAACTTCAGGCTGTCTTTCCTCTGACACCAGATTTCTTCTGAAGTTCTTGTAGCTTTATTGGCGCTTCTTGAGCGAGTAAGCTCTGTCTGCAGGTCCAAGGAGAGCTGTTGAACTTAGTAATTAGGTATTCAACTTTTAAATTTTTGTATCTTGATTTTTGGATAGTGTTTTTGTTATATCATAGTGTGTCTTAATGGTTCAAACAGCTTCAGGGGAAATTCTTCATGGCGTAAAAGGAATTCATAGCATAGCTAGATTATCTTGGGGGAGGTGGGGTCAGCACTGCTGTGTGTGCTCAGTGTGTGATTTCATACTTCGAGATTTGTATTAAGATTATTTTGCAATGGGTTTTTTGTGGGTTTTTTTGTTTTTTTTTTTCAGGGAATGGGACTTGTAATTGCCCAGGCTTTATCAGAGTATAACAGGTAAAACCTAATTGTGTGTGTCTTTTTTTTTTAATGCATGATAGTTCTTGTATATTTCCAAAACCCTTTTTTGTGTGTGTTAAAGCACTTATTTATCACCTAACAGCCCTGATGTAACAGGTGTCAGGGAATAGTCTTACACTTTGAGGTACTTCAGCTCAGTTGTTTGTGTCATTGCAAGTGTAAATGCATCTGTAGCAGCTGTGCTGATGTGAAAAGGACTTGCTGTGGGGGAGGATACCAATTGTATGTTTTTACTATCATAGGTTCTGCCTCTATGAACCTTGTGTAAAATCTTAGTCCCAAGCAAAAAGAGAAATGATTTACTGAGTGCTTCTCTGTTAACTATCCACATGCCAGAGCAGAGATGATATGGGGATGCATACACCCTTTTGCAAATGGTGGAAAGCACTAACAGTGTCTGGAGAAAGGCCAGAAAGCCAGAAGTAGGGATAGCATGTAACTAGACTCTGATTTGCAAGCAACAGCATAACATACATAAGTTTTTCTAAGAAAATGTTTCAGAAAAAGTTGGAAACTTCCAACAATTTCACCTGAGCAACCCAAAACGTTTGTCTAGATACGTGGAGAATCTTACTGCACAAACGTTTCAGTTTCTCTGAAGGTTTGATACTATAGGTTCACAGGTGACTTACGAGATCAGTAAATCATGTGGATGTTTTAACAAATCATGTTAAATTTAATGAGTAAATTATTAAAGCAGGAAAAAAACCTCACCCACCCTTCATTCTGAGAAAAGCTGTCTCAGATTATGGCCTGTCTTGCTTATCTCTTTCTTTCCCCCTTCCCCACAAAATTAATTTTCTTTGCATGTTGTATTGTGTGTGATCAGTTTCCTGTACAAAAGACACATTAAATAGCCACGTTGAAGCTTGCTCTGTCCTGTATCTTTATTGGATAAGACTGTCTCATAGAGATTTAGATAAAATAATCCTACTTCCATTTCTAACCCTGAAGCTTCATCCTTATTCATTTTTGCTCAGGCAATACAAAGATAAGGAAGAGGAGCATCAGAGTGGTTTCTTCTCAGCCCTAACTAATATGGTAAGCAAGGAGGCAGCGTTTTTCTACTCCTAAAATAGGTACAGAGAGTTCAGCAGGAGGCTACTTCCAAAAAACTGTGAGTTTGGGATATGGGTTCTGCCATGAGGAGATGCATTGGTCCAGTCCAGATCAAATGCAACTGAAATGGTTGGATTCTGGGGCACGTCTTGTTGTCTGTCTAGGAAAGCCCCTTCAAAGGATGGGATGTCATTTCTGGCATTGATAATTGAAATAGTTTCCTCCTTCTTTCAAGTTGTCTTTATTTTAGAAATCACAATTACCTGTTTTACACTTTTAAACAGCTACTTATTCTTAAAAACAAATTGCTGCTCGGCTGACATAGCCTAAAACAGAGAAGCTGAATATTTTTATGGCAAATTCTAGCCTGTCACTAGCTTTAGAGATCTGTTTCTTCACTGTCTAGCTTCTGAAGCCTGGGTGCACTGTAGCTGTAAGTAAGCCTGGGTTCTCCAATGGACAGTGTCTGCAAAGGCAGCTGGGAAACTGTAGAGAGTCTCCATTGTTCCCCTTGTTTAGTTTGCTTTGGTCTGAGATTTAATTGTAGTCTGAGATCTAACTGACAGCAAAATTTCCTTTAAGTAAGAGTAGTTCAGTGTTGACAGCTGTCTTATCAGGAGTGACATGGGTAAAACTGCTTCTGCTTTGGGGCAAGCAGAATAAAGAAATAAGGAAGAGTTGGGCTTCTTCAGCTTAGAGAAGAGAATGCTCTGAGGACACCTTCCAGTACCTAAAAGGGCCTGCAGAAAAGCTGAAGACAGTCTATGTACAAGGACATGGAGTGATAGGACATGGGGTAACGGCCTTAAACTGATGGAGGGGAAATGTAGATTAGATATAGGGAAGAAATTCTTCTGTATTAGCATGGTGTGGCCATGACTCAGGTTGTCTAGAAAAGCTGTGGCTGCTCCCTCCCTGGCAGTGTTTAAGGCTAGGTTGGGTGGGGCTTTGGGCAACCTGGGCAAGTGGAGGGTGTCCCTGCCCGTGGTGGAGGGGTGGAACTAGGTCATCGTTGGGGTCTCTCCCAGCCCAAACCCTTCTGTAATTCTGTGACCTCTGTTGACCTCTTACAGAATTCCAGATTAATCCAGTTTGGGATTCAGGATACAGTTTTTCCTCTTTTGTGATTTGACAGGTGAAGCATTGGTCAGTGATGGTAGTGCAAAGTAAAAATGTGTTTGTAGATCATAATCCTGTTTCCCAATTTGTATTTTGGAAAGAAAGTTGCATGTGTGACAGGGATAAGAACACCTTTCCCTGGGCACTTGTGATTTAGCTAAATGCAGTTCTTCCCTCTTATTTAATACCTTTCATGAATTCCTCCTGTGCAATGCTGTTTCTTTCCATAGGTGGGCAGCATGTTCATAGCAGATGCTGATGAGAAGATCTCAGTCCAGTAAGTGCACATATGTTAGTTATACTGTGAATGGCAACTCACCACTTGTCAGGGTGGTGGCCTCCATAACAGGGTTTTCTAATGTAGCAAACCAAACTAGGGAGATGAGTTCTCTTGTAACTAAAATGGTGCCATAACCCTTGGCCTCTGATGAGCCATACTTCTGATTCTCATCAGGTGTTAGTCCTTAACTAGCTGTGCTTTTGTCTGACTCCTTCCCACAGAACCAATGAAGCAATCCTTCTGGCCCTCTATGAAGCTGTTCACTTAAACCGGAATTTCATCACAGTTCTGGCACAAGTGAGTTTCAGTACAGTGTTTGTCCATTTCTTTCTGGTGGATGTCAGTGGAATTAGAGAATCAGAAATGGAATCTGTGAAAAGATAAGTTTTCTTTTCTCTCCCCGCCCCCCCCCAAATATTTGTCGTAGATGTAGATGAGCATGAAAGATCATCAGCAGGCCAGGGCCTGGAGTTGTTACACTTTGTTCAATATAGTTTTAGGAAATGCTTTTTGCCTTGCCAGAAAGAGAGTAGAGTTTTGAGGGCACAGATCGTGTTGGAATGAGCTCTTTTTCCCACCAAGGGAAAGAGCTGTGTGGAGTGCCTTCTGTGCTGGGTTGGTACTGCCTTGGGTCGATGGAGGGAGTGGACTGGTAGGGATAAGATTGCTGCAGCTGTCGGAGCAATTCATACTCTTGTTAATTTAGCATTGAGGGAAATAGTTGGACAAATTATCCTGTTTGAGTGAGCACAGGCTGCATGTGTTTTGTGTTTGGTATATTTTGCTCAGGCACTCTTTGGCTTGCGACAGCTGTTGTTTCAAATAGTGTTTGGTTTCTCAGACTTCCTTGGAGAGCCCATAGAGCCCATCCTCTTTTGCTTGGGAGACTGTTGTTTGAGCACAGCAATGTTTCTTGTGCTGTTTTTTGTGAACAAACAGCTATGGCAGCCTTCTGAGAAGCAGTGGGCTGCTTCATATCTCTGATCACAAACCTCTGGATGTTTTTTCTAAATGTTGCTTGAGTTTTCAAAGGTGATTATTGCTTGGAGACAGATAATGAGTCTGATCTGGTGATTGTGCTGTAGCTGGTTGGAAAGATAGCCTGATGTGTTTAGGAAAACCTTCAGGTTTAGACTTTTAATTTTGGTTTGTAAGAACAGCTTGTAACCTGTGAGGAAAAAGTGACATTAACAAATCAGTTAACACCTTTCCCCAGTTGTTTCAGGTCCTCTGAGTGTGGCTATACATCATAGGCTAGATGCTTGGGTATGATGGAGGACATCTTTGG
The DNA here is from genome assembly GCA_013399135.1 of Heliornis fulica. Classification (NCBI taxonomy): domain Eukaryota; kingdom Metazoa; phylum Chordata; class Aves; order Gruiformes; family Heliornithidae; genus Heliornis; species Heliornis fulica. The sequence continues at coordinate 321,371 of VXBZ01012257.1, forward strand.
GGACTCCTGACAGTAGTGGTGATGGAAGAGGCCTGATAGGCAGATCTACTGCCTCTGTTCCATGGATGGTTAGTTGTCTGAGGTTCCTTGCCTCTGTTTTCCCAGGTTATTCATTCCTACCACTTGTGAGAGATTCCTGTTCTTTCAGGTCTGTGTAATACTGACTCTGATGTTTCTGTGGTCAAGATATCCTTGAGGGAGGAGAAGACTTTGGCAGGGAAAAGAGTAGGGTGGGAAAAGAGCAGCTAGGGTGGAAGGTCTTAAATTAAAAATAAAAGGATAAATTACTTATTTGTAAAAATGATAGTTGAGGCAGCTATTGATCAGTGGGTTTAATTGAAGTTCTTGGGGGCTCTAATCCATCATGTAAGAGAGGGCAAGGTTGGTCATGCAGTCCTTTGGGGAAAAAGAAAAACCTCATAAAAGCTGGTGGATGCTCTTGTCTAAGTTGGTGCCAGTTGCTGGGGTCTGCTGCTGTGTGGGCACATAGGAAAAGCAAGGAGGGCACGGTTGTGCCGATGCCTGAAGTATACTTAGCAGCTTGTTGGCTCCTCAGTTTTTGCTGCTAGGTGGCACTGTTCTCTCTCCTCTGATGTTTGGTGTTTGGGGAAAAGAAAGGTAAACACCTAAATCTATGGAGACAAACCTGGTTTATATAAGATTTTAAATGGAAATTTGTATTTTAAAGTTTAAATCGGTGTTTCCTATAAAATACATGCATTTGTAGTTGCTCATAAAATGAGATATTCAAAGCCCATTGCGGAGGATATCCACTTGTGAAAAATCTTAGGGAACTAACATCAAATCAGCAGATCTGTATCGCTTCCATTCCTTTTGAAGTCGTGATCATATATTAAGGCACATGATACATTTATGTAAAACTTGCCCTATGAAATGGACGCTTTGCTTGGCAGACGGACTGTAGGCAATCTGCATGGCAGATTTCCTACAGTCACACCAGCGTGGGTAGATCCAGAAGCTTACAGAGTAAAGTCAAAGCAGTAATTAGGCAGGCAACTAGTATCAAAGATGAAATGGGGAGAATAACCGACTGATGGAAGCTGAGAGGATCAATAATGATAGTGTTATTTATGTTAGGCACTCTTTTCCTGTGGTGCTTGGGCTTTATAGTGAGACAGGGAAGTAATAAATTGCCATCATCTTTGAATATGAGCAGGTGGAGGGCAGGAGCAGGGAGAATTTGCTTTTAGCAAGAGAAATAAAAGGATCTTGGAGGAAAGAGTTCCAATGCACATTCTTGGGTTGTTTTTTGGGGGAATCAGAAGCTATAAGCAGTGTAGGCTTCTGCATACTTTTTCCCTTTCTGTATACTTTTGCCCTGCCATTGGGCAGGGGCATGGTATCTGGCTGTTGGAGACAGCCAGCACTTTCTGATGTGTCTTTATGTTTTGTGGAGTCAAGAAACTGATGTTCTGCTTCATTGTAAGACATCCAAGGTCAGGAAGTATAGCTTTGCTTTTTGGATGAGAGATTGAAGTTCCTTGAGACTTCATTAGTCACGTCTGTCGTGTGAGAGCGTGCAACAGTGCAAGCAGCGATCTGTATGACTGGTGGCTAGGGAAGCTGTTGATCTGTGTGCATCTGAGTGTTTGTGTTTTCTGTTAGAGCCACCCTGAAATGGGGCTGATGACAACACCAGCGAGCCCAATTCCGACGACACCTGTCACTCCACTTGGAACCACCCCGCCTTCTTCAGATGGTAAGAAATGAATGATCTCCTGGGGATAAACAATAACTGTAAAAATAACTAGCAAAGCATTCTCTCAAGATGGAAACTAATGAGGTCTGTCAGGAGCAGATGTAACCTGGTGGACTCTTCGTGGAGCAGTTCACATTATTGAACGTGACGAAGGCTTTTTCTCAAAGTTATTTCTGCTTTGCTCAGTATATTGTTCAGTGAAAGTATGCTGATACTCCTTCTGAAAACTGTACTGTCCCAGTATCTGTATGAAGATATACCCAACCTCTTAGTTATTCTATGTAGGCTTTTACTTAGGTGTTTTTCTAATGTCATGTTCTTTGCTTGGGATTGTTGGTTAGTGGAACAGATTTACAGAGAGTTGGAATGGATTCCTGCTTGTTGTTAATGCACTCATCCCAATTTTTTAATTAATTGGGATTTGCATCCAGCTTGGATGCGGAGGTATTCCTTCTCTTTCTTCTTGCCTTTTCTCAGATAGGCTTTGTAGATGACTGCTAGCCCTGAGAGCTTTTGTCTAAATGAGACGTTACATGTCCATGTAAATGCACATGAAATAATTTAAAATAAAATCCTTTTCGTTTAAGGTAAGGACAGATACAGTGTAGTTTAAGAGAAGAAATCACATGGCTGTTGCCATTTACTTTAATGGCATCTTCTAGATCTGCAGAAAGTGTTTAATGAAGGCACAGTCAGTTTGAATAGAGCATAGTTTGGAAATATTTCTGGGGAAAAGCAGCCTGCGTTACTCAGATATATCAGCTATTCAGGTCATTTGATATCCTAGTTAAGGCTGATCCTCCTTGTGGATGATTTGTCTGGTTACCATGGATATCAGAAGTTTCAGTTAAAAAGCCCTCTATGTCTCAAGTCTCCCTGTGCATATAACATTAAATGTAGACGGACGGGCATTTTGTGGGCTTCTGTTCAACGTGTTCATTGCAAACCTATCTGCCCACACACCGTATTACACAAGTGACAGAACTTGTGCTTACCCTCATCTACAGGTTGCTTGCACTCTTGTTTTAATTTACTGAAAAACAAATCAAAAGCTCCATCCTGCTTTCAGCAGAGGCAGTGAACTTGTGAGGCTTGAGGCTCCTTGGTACTTGTAAGGTTACTAAGTTTAAGGAGGGGAGCTGATCTTGATGTGCAGCAATTACACTGGGAAGCATTCTTCATTTTGATTTTCTGTCACCTTGCTGATCCCTACTCTCATTGATATTTTTTTTTTATTGAGGACTTTGGCCTGGTTTAGTTTGGTGTTTTAGTATTGCTGTTATTTTAAAGGTATGTCAGAGTTTTCCTTGTTTTCTAAGGTCTTGCAATTCAACTGTAAGATTTGCCTATGGCTGACAGTTAGCAAGAGGCTTTTTGGCTTTGGAGTGAAAAGATTGCTTTCTTCTTTTTCCTGCATCAAAAAAACCCCAAAAACATAGTTGAGCTATTTTTAAGTTTATAGCAACATGTTGAAATCCATCTATAGGTTTCAGGCACTTTTTTGTGGGTTCATATTCTGATTTTAAACTTCACTGGCTGTTAGCCTACAGTGTGAATTAAGACTTTGTAAAGTTTCAAAATATGTGTTTAAAAAATCAAGGTCTGTAGTTATAAACCAGTATAAGCAGTGATGCATTCTTCAGAGTGATTTTTTCTTTTCTTTTTTTTTTTAAATGAGACTTTTGCTAGAAACTGTTGATCCATAATATGTAAATCAAGTATGCCTGTCACCATAGTTATCTAAATGTCAGTTTGCTTACTGTTGTTAAATATTCATTCACTGCATTCATTGTAACAGCTCCAGAAGGACCCACTAGGGATATAAATACATTTTTCAGACTTTTAGCTAAATCTTTGAGCTATTCATAATATTGGGGGTGAAAAAGCTTCCAGTCTCAGTGTATAGAGTTTGCCAGCAGAGTGGGCACATTAGTAACATGTCAGGAGCCCATAGCTTCAAGACTGAATGGACTAAAACAGCTCACACTTGGGGATGTGCAGCCTTTAGAAGCTAAAAGCTCCATTATTATTTCTTTGATGTGATTTGAATAGTGAGGTTACAGTGATCTATTTGGCCTGATGTTTCCAAGGGCTACAATTTTGTATTCAAGGTGATTGTATAATCCTGAGCTTCGTGAGAACCTCTGCTGTGCTCTGGGCCCTCTCAGCATTCAGTTTAAAGAGTATCTTGTGTTTTACTGTTGGCTCGACTCCTTAGCCTTTTGTGCCTCTGCTTGCCCAGGTTCCAGGGGTAAATAAGCCTTCTTGCCTCATTTCAGGGTTATGAGATATAAGGCTTGAAATATGAGAGGTGTTGTTTGTTAAAGCAGACCTTTCTCTGAAACAGAGAACAGCTACAGCTGTGTACAGGGTCAGGTTGCTTCCCCTCAGAGCCCCAAATCTAGCCATCCAGAAACCATATGTGGGTAATGCCTCACTTCTTGCAAGGTCCAATCTCCTCATAAATACTTTTTTGTTTTTTCAAGAGTGAGAAAAGCCTTGAGCATTCCTGAGGATACATGGGAAAGATAACATAGTTCTTAAGATGTGTGTCCCAGTGATCTGCAGACCTGTTTCCAGTGCAGAGGGAGCCTTGTCTTCAACTATCTTTATGGCCTGCAAAGAGAGAGCATTCTGGTGATCGTTATTCAAGCCACCTATGACCACCTACATGTGAAAACCTGCAGGTTTGAGCTCTTGGGCAGCCAGAGTAGTAGTGTTACTGTCATGTCAGTGCAAGTACGCAGAGCTGGAAAACATCTCCTTGTCTCCTTAAATCTAGTGCCTTGTGCTTCAAGGCATGTCTTGGAATCCCTTAAATTCAGGAAATGGTGTCTTAATTTGTTAAATTTGTTTCCCAATAATTCCTGTTGGGAGGTGCTTTCAGCATCTTGTTCCTTGGTTAGCAGTCTTTAAACTACCCAACCTGCATTTCTTGTCAGTTTATACCCATTCATCATGCTGACCTTACTCTGTAACGCAGGTAGCTCTCTTTCATCTGTTGGGTTGCTCACACGTGTGTTTCTCTGATCAATGTACTAGCCTTTCTTTGATGTTTTCAAGTATGAGTACACTAACATGGGATTTGTGCAAGTATGCACAGTGTATGAGACAAGGTCTCACTAGCACCTTGTGTGGGGCATTGCTGTGTTCCTGTCAGACAGAAGTGCATTCCTGGATATGTTGTAGGATCACACTCTTCAGTGCTTTGTCTTGGTAGTTTGTCACCTCGTGATCTGATAGTGTACCATGGTATCACAGCTTTTTTGTTTGCAACGGATAAGCTCTCAGCTTGCCATGAAAATAAATCCCTGAATTCTTGACCTTATGGCTTGCACTGTTGAATTTCATCTCGTGTTTATTACCTGGTCCTTGTTTTTATCATGTTCTTTGTGTTCGTCTGATACTCCTCTGTGTTTACATATTCCAACCTTCTACCATTAGCAGATTCATTAGCAAACAACTGTTTCTTGTGCCCATGTCACTCACAAAAAAGAGAACTGTTCTCTAAACTGACACCTAAGGAATTCAAGAGTTAACTTAGCCTTTAGACTAACAATTTTTCCAACTGACAGATCTTTGATACTTTAAATTTCTGTATTTGTTCCCATGTATCTGCTTTGTGCTTAATATTTCATACAGAGCTGCATTAAATGCTTTCCTGAAGTCCTCCTAGACTAGCTCCATCGATTTAGATCTGAGCTAATTTATCTTAAATGATATTAGACTTATCTGTGAGGATCTGTAGGTAAATTCATGCTGCGTTTATCCCACTTATCTTCCTCCCCCTGTTGCTTCAATATTTCTTATGAGGCGTTTCTGAATGGGGAGGCTGAAAATGGCCTTTGAGGACAGCTCAGGCTCAGTCATCAGTAAAAATGTGGCTTGGGCACATGATAGAGGTTTGACAGCTCAAACATGGTGCTTGAGATTGTACATGGAGAGTGAGCAGGAGCACACTGTGCAATTATCTGAGTAATTGAGATAGCTTCTTGTAAAGACTAAGGCAGACAATGTCCAGAATTAAGGTGTCAAAAGTACTGCTCTTGGTAAGGAAGAATGTGTCCTATAGAAATGCCTGCGAATGGCTTTCTGCTGCAGGTATGGAAAGTACATCTCTGCTCCCTGCTGTGCTGTGATTTCTCTAGCACAAGCTATGATTGCTTCTGCTTCTTGATTTGTACAAAGCTGCTCTTTCGGAATCTTTTTTTCTACCATTTTGGTCCTGCAATACTTGCTATGTTATTGTCTTGTGTGTTCCTTTTGTAAGAGGGGTGGCTGTTGGAACTGAAATTCCAAAATTGCTGAAAGTGAGAAAGGTCTTTGCTGGGCACGTTTCTTTCCAAACTGGGAAAGGTGTGAATGCCAGTTGTTAGTTGTAAGAATTAATTCATATTGGTTGAGAATATGTTGAGCTTCCTATGTTGGGAATGTGGACGAGTGTTAAAACAGCAGGCTGATCTCCCTCAGGGGCAGGGTAGCAGGATGGTGAAGGGTATCACTTTGCTGGGTACTGCAGCCTGTACTTAGAGCAGGAGAAATAGTCTGCAGGGGAGCGGTATCAGTCTTCAAAACAAACTCTTTGCTGAGTGGTCATGAAGGAAGAGGTGGTCTCGCGACCCTGTAAATACACTGATCCTATCCTAGATGTGTAAATCTGTGACTTAGTTTTCCATATAGTTATCTTTTTTATTTGTGGGGAGTAAAACATGTCTTATCTGCTTTGTTCCAGTTATAAGCTCTGCAGAGCTTCCTCTGGATGCTGACGTACAGACTAGCAACCTGCTGATAACCTTCCTGAAGTACAGCTCGATTGTGATGCAGGACACAAAAGGTAAATAAATTCTGTTGATGCAGCTGTGATGCAGCAAGCAGTGCTTCTTTAAGTCAGGAGGGCATAAGAATGTGTCTGGTGACCCCCGAAGTAGAAGTTAACTGGAGTCCCTTTAGGGGACTGAAGATTCCACCTTTTGAGAAAATGAAATTATTTCTTATTGCAAGGTAAGAGTTATGAGACTAGGAGAGGCCTAGTGCTGGCAGGAGAGAAGTCAAATATGGAAAGAATGTAATAATAATAGTAACAGTACCCAATAGCCTAGCCTGTCCCCATGCAGGTGGTGTGAGCATATCTGATTCCCAGATTGAGTCTGTTAGAGAGGGGAAGTCATGTACCTCCGAACGGTGCTTTAAAGAACACTTAAAGGCTGGTACAGGACGCAAAGCTCAGCATTAAGAGAAAATCTTTCCTTTGTCCTGTGATACTGGCTAGTTAAACAGGCAGTTCTTAAATTACAAAGAGGAAAACAGTGACTCATGGTAATGTGATTGACAAGATTGATTTCCATATTGTGCTTTTTGTTTCTTGTAGTTTTGTGGGGGCTAATTTCAGCTTGGTAGAGTTGAAATATTGCTTTTTTTGCCCAGTGGCTGCATGGACAGGAACACAGGTGGTCTATGTACCATATTTCAGCCTGTTACACCTAACTTAAAAGCAAATGTTGGTAGCAACTGAACAAAAATAGGAAGATAGCTACAGGGCTATGCTATATTGATTATTGAGATTTTCCTTGTAGCTGGTAGCTTGCAGTGAAATGGTACCTGGCTGTCTTGTTCAGTATGCAAGCAAGGTCTGGAAAAAGTGGATAATTGAGATTAAGACTAAAAGGGACTTAATGAAAATATCTAGTGTTCTCCTCAAAACCGAGGCAGAATTGGGTTTACCCTGTATCTTTTCTCAGAAATGTTGCAAACAGGTTGGTTAGATAATGGACTGTTTTTTCCAGACTATCCGTTCTGGTGTTTAACCACCCGTATTGCGTGAGAGCTTCGCGTACATCCTAAATTCTTTGCTGTGATTTAAATTAATTACTAGTTATCTTCTCCAGGATAGATACTGAGAACAGATTATTTCTTTTTTCTTTGTGACAGCCCCTATGTGTTTGAAGTCTGCTTTCATGTTTCCTCTTGCTTTTGTCTTTAAGGTAAACCACCTCAGTCTTTGCTCAGTCATTTCTTACAGATGGCACACATGAGGAGGGCTTACCAGAGCGCTCCTCATTCTCCTTGTTTTTCTCAGGGTCTCTCTTGCTGATGAGAGACTCCAATGGAACAATTTTATGTTTTTCAGTTTAACTTCTACACTTATTAGTCACTGTAATATGGAAAGTCTGCATAAGGCCTCAGGAACTGCCAAACTGGATTAGTTTCAGATGGAGTGAAGTCTGATAGAGGGAATTCCTTACTAACCAAGCCAGTGAGAGATATGTTTATCCTGGTATGAGACAGGAGTTGATGTTTATTTATTTACTTTGGTTCTAGCTTGTATAACATTTGAAATTTGCATGGCTTATAGACTTAATCTCCTTGCTGCCATGGAGGTATCTGGCAGTGAGCTCTGCTGACTGTTTAAAAAAAATGTGCCTACCACACCAGTGCTTATTAATTCTGGTGGGTCTATTTCTGTCCTTAGATTTTGATGATAGATGGGGCCCTGTCTAATTTTTTAATTTTCTTTCTGTGTAAGACCAAACATGTGACACCAATAGAGCAACAAATGAAGAAGGAGTAACTCTGATTTACTTCATGTGTCTTGAGACAGGAGACACTTGGAAGGGAGACTGGTTTGTTCACATCCAGGACTAGACAGTTGTTTTGGTCCTGTCCCAGAGAGCATAATTTATAGATAGTGTTTGCTAGATCCTCCTCTTGTTTTCTCTCTTGTGTCAGTCAGAGGCAGCTGTCTTGGGAGAAACAAAGACTCTGCATCATTTTTTACGATCTGTAAAACAGGGTTCATACTGCTAGACCTCCTCAGAGGAAATGGTCTGCTTTGTTCCTTTAATGAAGGATGCTGTGAAAGTACCAAGTATCTGTGCAAGTAACTCCCTGCATGGCTGCCCTGTAACTGCGGAAAATGGCACAATGCTGGAAAATGGCACATGGGCTGAGGGCAGAGTCCTTGGTGTGAAACAGGAACCTTTACAGCATGATCCCGAGAGGTGGTAGCAGCACCTGCAACAACGTACAGGGAGCACTTAAAATAGGAAAATAACAAGGCTCAAGTGCAGCAGAGTTCTTTGAGGCCATTACTCCTGCTTTGCTGGAGTAGAAAACTTTTCACTTAAACATTTTAGCTGAGGTAAGGAGACATAGGAGAGACTTTTAACTCTCCCATTCCAGAATTCCTCTTCATCTTACTTAGTGCAGCAAAATGAAATCATTGTTCCTCAGGGCACAACTTGTTAGTAAATATCTGTCCCTCAGCAGCATAGGAAAAAAAAAAAAAGGAGGCAGACAAGACAGAACAGCTAGCTAAGCCCATTCTCTCTATGTTTATAGATTACCATTTATACACTAGCTAGCAAAGTGTTTGTCCAAGTGACCTTCAAAGAGGCACGAAGTTCGGCTGCTGTTTTCTGATTTATATGAAAGCGGTCTGACTGTTTCAGGTTTCCTTTTCCTTCAAGTGTGACTTTTAAGGCAGATGTTTGAACTGTAACATTTAGTAGTCAATGCTTTAGAGAAACTGTTGGAGGTCTTGAGAGTTATAGGTATGTTGTGGTGGTGTTCTTTTGTGTGTGTGCTGCAAGTTGTTTGTTTTTTTAGAACAAAGATTTTTAAATGGGCTTGATGGGATGATGTCTTGGAACAACCTGATCTTAGCTGGCCCTGCTTTGGGCAAGAGTTAGACCAGATGTTTCTTCCATCCCAAGTTACACTATGAGTGTATGTATCTTGGTGGGTTTTTTTTTTTTGGTATTTCAAGGTTAAAATTGAAACAGAAGAGTTTTACATAATCCAAATGAACCACACATTTTTATGCCTTAATCCCTTTCTATTTGTGAGTCTTTCAGTCCTCCAATTGTCATTCAAGGCGAAAACTGATTCAAGTTGTAAGGTTAATAACAAGTTGCGGAACGTGATCAGGGTGGAGCTCCTTTGGCTTAAAACACTAAGTCTTAGCAGACTTCTTCCATGATTTTGCAGAGAGCAACTAGATCATGTCTTTCAGTATTGGGGTTAAAACTCAGTACTTTGAGCATAGTGCTAGGAGTTAGTCTGCTATGCTGTGCTTGTGCCTCTGCCAAAGCATTGCTGCTTGTTTCCTACAGCAGAGGTGGTCTTTTTCTTTCCACCTTGCCTAAGAGAGGGAAAGGTGTGTGTCTGCTGTGATGGAAAGATGGTGACTAACCCTGGTATTTAGAACATCCGTAGAGGTAAAACTGAATGTGACTGAAGTCCAACTGACAGTTACAGTGCTGTTGGAGATTCAAATCAGAAACTTTGCTGTTAGCACACACAGAAGTGTGTGAAGAATTGGTGGGATTAAGTGGTCAGACTGGAGGGTGAGTGCTTAATGAGAGCACTTAGGCTGTTAGCTCTCATGGAGGAAGTAAGAGTGTGGAGAATCTGCAGGCTGGGCTTTTCCATCACCACAACAACTCACTCTCTCTTCAGCATTACTAAGCTTGTGTGGCTTATATGGGGCTTTTTTCTTCTTTGCAGATGAGCACCGGTTGCACAGTGGGAAGCTGTGTCTGATTATCCTGACATGCATAGCAGAGGTAGGTTTCTTGTGTGATGCTGTTCAGCAGGTGGTATGTTATGGGGCTTTCTCTGCACTCGCATCCCCTGCCTCCTGTTGATCAGGAGGTGAAGGTGCGAGTAGTGAGGACCTGAGGCACAAAATGTTCTGTTAATAAATCTGAAGCAGTACTGTTAAAATTGGATCCTTTTATTTGGGTTTGCCAACTCCCAGGGTTGAAGAGAGGAAAGAGCCGACCTAAGCTCTTCGTCTCTTACCTGTTAACTGACCTTGTGGTGTGGCTTTTAGGTGAATAACGTGCTAATGGCTTTCAGCTCTGTGCTGTTCATGCTAAACATGGGCAGTGCCATATCCCTCCTACCTAAGAAGGATATGGGTCCGAAAGCAAGCCACGTGGCTGTGTGTCTCTATAAGCAAGGCGAGTAGCAAATCTGGTAGCAGGATGAGAAAGGAGTTCCCAGAGCTGTGTCAGCCATCCTGACAGAACCTGGCCCTGTATTGTGAGAAATTTGTACTAATGGCTTGACTGATCTCCTGAATGGTGATAGTGTGTGGCATTTGCATTTTGCTTGCTTGCAAGTAAAGACCTTTCATTTGTAACAAAGAATAAAAAGGAGTGATGTTGATAGCCAGTGTGAGGGTTCTGAAGTGATGTGATGTACTTTAAGGGTGCAGCCTGAAGGTTAATCATCTGAATTTCCATTATTTGTGCATTTGGGTTTTTTTTTTTTGGCACTTGACTTCTTCAGGTGGATGCATAGATGCTACAAGACAGGAAGTTCTGTTTCTTTATAACAAGGGCATGTTTTGTTCTGGTATTTATTATGGAAACTTGGTGTTTTTATTATCTGGAGGAATCACTTTGATTTAAAGCTGGTCTTGGAATGAGCTTTCCCTGAGGGTTGGACAGCTGATAAACCTACCTGCTAGTACTGCAGTAACTTCTGGAGTGATGGGTCCATCAAAATGTGAATATAAACCTTTGTCTGCACAGTCACAGGAACTTGTGTGCTGGAGAACCGCCTCATGCGTTATACAGAACTTGTTAAAATCTGGACACTCTGGTGTGTGCAGTCCAGGCTTTGGATGAGCAAAGGAGGAGAATGAAAACCTAATTGCCAACAAAGCCAGCAGCAATACAGACGTTAACTAAATTTAGATTGGGAGGAATTAATTTTTGTGTGACTGGAGACGAGGGTGGGGACAAGAGTAGATGACAGGTGGGTGGCTTTCTAATCTTTAGCTCTGTGGGGAATTTTACACTGAAACACAGGTGATTTGAGAGGCAAATGGGAGGTGGTGGGCACTTGGTTGGCTATTTATATCTCTTTCCTTGCCCCTTTCAATAGGATCAGTATGCTAATGCTTTTCTGCATGATGACAACATGAATTTTCGAGTAAACCTACACAGGATGGTGAGTGGTTTCCTCCAGATGGTCTGTTTTCTTTTTGGGATGAGAACACAGAGGATTTGAGTCCCTGTATGTTGAAAACTGTGTCACAGACATCTAACCTAGATTGCTAAGGCGTGTGGCAATACTGAGAAATGCAGTAGTTGGGAAACGATTTTGAAATCGCTTTCAGCATGTCTCACTCTTTCAAAGAACAAAGAGCTGGATGCCCTGTTGGTGAATTCAGAGGTTTGTGTAGCTGGGGAGGAGCTGTGTATTATGAGGTCTCTGAGGAAATCAGTAGCAGAGTGTTTTGCCTTAATCTTCAGCAAGTGTTAGCTCTCATAGAGTACTCAGATTTGCCTTGTGCTACATCCCAGGTGGGGTGACTCACCTTCAGGAAGCTTTTTCCTGTTGGTGTCTGTGGAGGAAATATCCTTACCTGGCTCATAACACTGTAGTTAGGAGTTGCTTGAGTGTTTATCCAAACTTGGTGCATTCTGTCTTTGTTGTACTGGCAAGTTCAACCTCATCTGCCAGTACATCAGCACTTGAAATTTCATGTCACTAGTCCAACACAGAAACAAACATCTGTATAGTGAGTGTACTGCAAGGATGGTAGTTGTTCCTGCTTAACAAGCTTGCCAGTCAACTAGCCTTTCTGGCTAATCGACCGAAGGCAGTTAATACTGCACACACTGCTACGAATGCAAATCAGACTTCTGTGTGAAAATTGGTAGCCAAGGAGGAGGAATTGCTGTGTAATATTCCTCTTTTTTTTTTTTTTNCTTTTGGTTCCTGTCCCCCTATGATATAAAAGTGCCCTCAGTTACACAGCTGGAGAGATAAAAACCCAGTGGTCAGCGTGCTGAAAAGCAGGCACAATTTTGCTTTAGCCACAGCCTTTATGAGTAATGTAGGTGAGATGGCATTTGGAGAAAAAGACAAAGGGATGCCTGTGCCGATGGTATGATTTGCATGAAAAATACAGTAATCCACAGAATGTCACTTCAGGCTCTTACTGGCTTCTTTTCATCTTTGTGTGTTTGAAGCCAATGAGACATAGGAAGAAAGCAGCAGACAAGAACCTGCCCTGTCGCCCATTGGTGTGTGCTGTGCTTGGTGAGTATATTAGAATATATGTGTGTGCTTGCAGTTCCCCAAGTGTCTTTTGTTCTGCTGTATAAATAGGAGATTTGTGGATTAAGGGAAGGGGCATGTGGATTTACAAGGAGAGCAGTTACATACTAAAGGTATTTCCTGCAAGGGACCATCCATCTCTAGACCTGGCTGTCTTACAGAAAATAAATCCAAGATTGCTGCTCTGTAACAAGATATCCTATACACATTTACAGTAAGTTTTGTAGAAGCCTGTTGGCTCTTTTTACTTGAGTAAATAACACCAGGGTGGGCAGTGGATTAATAAATTGAGAGTTTTAGGTGAGTGTTTTAACTAGTACTTTCTAGATGATATAATGATGGCAAACCTACAGAAAGGACAAGTGTTTGGGGGAAGGTGTTTGCTGGACATTTAGCCTCTTCTGACAAAAAAAAACATAATAGGAATGTCAGTATCTAAGGTTGGTTTAGTGTCTGGATATGGAGACACAGTTGAAAGCTTTTAATGTAGCACATGATTAAATTCAGACGCTTATTCCTGTGGAGACCAAAAGCATAGATGGGTGCAGAAATGGACATAGCCTGTATCCCTTAAGATGGTAGAGTAGCAGGTTCAAACTCCAGGGTTTTCAGACAGGTGATTGCTGAAATCAAGACACAACAGCTCGTGAAGAATCTTTCTAGACCTGTTGGATTTTATGCACTCTACCTAGACTCTTTATAGACTCTAAGTTGTATTGCTGGGCTGTTGGTGACTTGGAGGATACATCTCGCAAGTGTTACCACTGCAGCAGTTAAGCACTTTATGCTGAAGTTGTGTTCAGCAGTGAACATGCACGTTTGGTTAGTGCTTATAAGATGAACTGTAGTAGCTTATCTCTTTCAGTTGTATTTCTAGACTCTTTGCCTCTTATCCTCACTCACACTGTGAGCCCTTAAATGTTAGAGACATTCTCTTCCTTTTTTTTTATTTTTCCTGAGTGACTTAAGCAAAAGCTTAGACTGTGTTGAGATCAAACGAGGTTTGATTGCTTCAGAATTCATTTTAGGGAAAAATAGGTGTTTTCTACAATATCTTCTCTTTAAGAAAACGTCTAGGTTGTGCATCATTTCTAGTAAGAATGATTTTCTAAAATGTGCTTCTCAATGGAATTTTCCATTAGTGACAAGGCTTGAAATATAAGAGCAATTCTAAGCACCAGAATTCATTGTGTATTCTTTATTTGACTAGCAGTGGGAGAAATCAGTGTGTCAAGGCATATTACATTATATGCCTTCAGATTCCAGTCATTTATTTTAAATTAGAGGATGTCTGATTCTTTTTAAAGCAAACAAAAGTGAAATTTCTCAGTTAAGCAGGACTATTGACTGGTAGAAGTAGGTAGGTGGGGTAGTCTGACTTTCTTGTTGTTGTCCACTAGAAGTTAACTGCAGCTAGCTCAATACTTACTTTATCATTTTCTTTTCTGTCAGATTTGATGGTGGAATTCATTGTAACACACATGATGAAAGAATTTCCTATGGATCTCTATGTGTAAGTGTCTGTGGGTGACTTGTGACTTCATTTTAATTTTGAATTTGGGTGGAATCGTAGTCATAGAGCAATCTTCCAGCTGAAATAACATTTTGTGACTCGTGGGGAGCAGGATGGCTTTTCGTGAACTCTTCCAGCAGCTTCTTCTTCATCTACAATGCTCTGTGTGCCAGAAAATTGAAAGTGAAATGAATTTCCACCTTTCAGACCAATTTCCTAATCTACTTGATCAAATACAAAGAGCTTTTCAATTTGAGAGAAGTTTCATAATACACAGTTGTTGCAAGAATCCCTGCTTCCAGGAGCTGAATCTTGGAGTAGAACCTGAAACGATGGTTTTGAAAAACCAAGGACAACTGATGTGAGGCTTGGAAGGGCAGTGTGGAAGGTGGGAGAGAGGTGAAAGCAGAAAGCCTACTAAGCAGTAAGGGGGTAAAGCTCAGCAAAGGGGAAAAGGAGAGGAGGGGGCTACACATGAGCACTCCTTGTGTCTCCTTTTGTCCCAGGAGGCCTCTGGAATGCTTTGTTCAGTTAGCCTATAGGGCAGAAATAGGATTTAGGTAGAGCATTGGCTTTGCTCTTTTTGTACAGTACTGAATTTCTTCAAGGCCTGAACACCACTATATTCTATAGAAAAAGATTAAGATACGTAGGCTGTTTTCCCTTAAGGTATCTTTTCAGCATGTTCTGATTTTGCCCGAATGACCCTGCAACTACAGTACCTCTGTGAGGGCTGTTATGAGTTTGAGTAATGTTTTTGTAATGACAATTACAGAATTAGTTGTAACTGGGTGTGGTACACTGGAATTTCACAAGAAGGGTGTGAAATGCAGGGCTCAAAAGTAAGGTCACATGGAGAAACCCCATTGAGGATCAAAATAAGGAACAGTAGCTGCCATAGGTGGACATCCATATCCATTTGATTTGGCGTGTTTGTGCAGCCCTTTCACTGCGCTCCTGTCTGAAGCCATCCCGGAGCAGACACAGTTATTGCAGACAGAGTGGGTGTTCTGAATGCACAAATAGTCCTACTTCTCTGCAATACCTTTTAAAAGGTGACAATACGAAGCTACTTGGGTGGGCATATTAATATTTAAGAAAAATCTAGGTTGCTTTGACCAAGGGTGTGTTTTGTCCTCAGCACTGAGCTAAAAAACAGACACCCCACCAGGATGGATGACTACACAACTAAAGCCATGCAGCTTGGGAGCCTACAGGTGGGGAGCTGGTGCTCTGGCTCCTTGGGCAGGGGTACCATGACTGTCTTGCCCCTCCTCATCTGTTTTTTCCCATACCTTGATTTCACCAAGAAAGCTGTATGCTACTGTGTAAAACCCAAAGTTTCAATGCTGAAATGTATCTGCAGAGTATTTTACATTAACAGCTACTGTAGTTATAAAGAAAGGTTTTAGCCACTGCCAGATTCTCTCTGGTCAGTGCCTTAAATAGTTCTTTTTGTAAAGGACAAGTTTAGACTTACAGCCAGGCCAATACATAGATAGAAAGGCGCTGAGCATAGTGCGGTAACTAGCAGGTTTAGCAATTGCTATTCCTGATCTGAAGGTGCCTGCCTCTCTCCTAAATGGGTTGTTTCCTTTTCTGTGTTGAATTTTTGAGAATCCAATCTGAAATACAGCACTTAATGTGATGTTTAGCTGTTTATAAATGGTATTATGTTTATTCTCTAAAGTTAGTTTCAGTCCTTACACTGTTGTAGTATTTTTGGGATCATCTAAGGGTCTGAAAAGAATAATATATACCTTGTGCATATTATTTCTTAAGGCTTTGTAAAGCTTTGTTTTGAACTCTTCACCCTGTTCTGGAAAACGTCCATGCAATTTTTAAAAAACTTAATTTCTCAGTGTTTGGGTAGTGTCTTTCAGTGGAGTCTTTTCAGAAATGTGTGATATGAATGAGACAACGTGGTTTTGAGAAATAATGATTTGGGGGGAAAAGGGATTTTTCCTTTTTGAAGTCTTCTGTTGTGGTTTTTTCCCTAAATGTCAATAACTAAAAATAGCTTGATTTCAGAAATTCAGTTTTGTATATATTTTTTTCCTTAATGATAGCTAGTGCTAGAGAATTTACTCATTGCATTGTATATTTCGTTCTGATGTTATTTGTCAAGAATTTTTGTGTACCTAAGAGTTTGTGTGAACACTAAATGCTGTAGAGACCTACAGGATTTGGAGACTTCAAGGATACTAACTGAATGTTGGAGAATTTTGGAGCTTGTAGGTATATTGCTTGATCATTCCAAAGCTTGTGCTTAAGTTATTTGTTCAAGGAGACTGGAAAATTTGACAGAGGTGTTTGGTGTTTTGTTTGTTTGTTTTTAATTAAACTGCATGTCTCTGTTGAACCAAAAATCCTGCAGTTTGACTCTCATTTTCTTTAGCCTCATCTTTTGGGCCAAAGAAACAGAAATGCACCATTGTGTCCATATTTTATAAAATCTGAGTGCTGTATCTTGTGTATATGGAGCCTCCTAGTTAAGTTACTCATTTTGTAGAGCTTATGAGTTCCTCAGTTAAGGGCAGCGAAGACTGGAAAGTATCAATTAAGTATCAAGAGCAAACTTGCATCTGTAGTTGGTCCAATCACATTGAGCTGTAATTGGTCCCTTTCTTCTTGCTCTGGTTCGTTCTTGTGGGTGTTGCTTCCCCTCATGAGCTGAAAAGCTGGAGCTCCATCCCCCTCTCATAAGCTGTGAGTTTGTTTTCCTGCTGCTGATTTCAGAGATGTTTTTCAGGTTTGTTGTAGAATTGCTGGGAAATGCCTTGTAAGTAATTCTTTGCCCTCTCTTTTGCAGACGGTGCATTCAGATTGTACACAAGCTGCTGTGCTACCAGAAGAAATGCAGAGTGAGGCTTCATTACACCTGGAGGGAGCTCTGGTCAGGTACTTCTCATCTACAGAGACAGTCAAATATGAAAAGCCTGGAATGGGTGGTTTTGGAGCTGTGACAGCTTGTTCCACTGCTACAGGGTTAAACAGCAAGCAGCAGTTCTGTTAAAGTGTCTTTATTTTGCTTCTTAGTTGCTACATGCAGATTACCTCTTTTGGAAAGCCAGGTCATTATCATAATGGTAGCTAATTTACTTTCTTGTCTGGCCATGATCACCATGGTATCCAAATGTCTTTGTTTTTCTGTTTCATTACCTGCATCCCTCTTCACCTGATTGGAGAACTGAAGTAATGTTTTATGCAGTAGTGTTTCTCGGATGTTTGTGAATAGAAAGGAGACAGGCTCTTGGGTAAATGGAAGTGGACCTTACTTTCCATACTGTAAGAGATGGATACACATAAATAGTGTGTGCATGTCCTTCTGAAGAGAGCAACCTGCAAGTGTCAGTGGGAGGGAAAAGAGCCTTTTAACTCTGACCTTTGCATTGATGCTAGATAGTTCAGTTCATGCCACTGCTAGCCTGAGATAAGTATGATGGGATTTGACTCATCTGCTGGACCTAGCTTTGTAGGTCTCTCATGATGCAGTCATGGTGTGTGAGGTGTAAGGAAGGGAGTAACAGAATGGATGATGAGATCTAACAGGCTTCTTTCGTTGATACTGTGTGTGCTTCTGTTCTTACCTTGCAAGCAGCGAAGCAGCTCAGCTAGGAAAGTACAGTTAATCCCCTGGCTTAAACAAGAGGTTTATGAAAATTCAAGGAAACATGGCCCTAATTGTGTATTCCTTGGTCTGTGAGGATCAGCGAATTGGCTGGTGTAATGCAACTCCTGTCAGAAATCTGAGAGAGGATAGCTTTTCAGAAAGGTGGTGATGAGAGGTTTGTGAAGTTGTTCTCAATTAACACTGAGTACTTCCCTTCAGTAACTTTGTACAGCTGAGTGTAGGTACAGAGAAATGAACCAACAATTGGAGTCACTTTCGGTTACTAAATTTTTGTATTGTGTGACATATGGCTCATTCAGACTTTCTAATTTATTCCTGTAGAAGGTGAAGTGGGTGCCCCTAATTAAGGGATTAGTGATTTCTTTTCGGTTGTTTCCTTCAGAACAGAGCCCCTAGAGGCATGGCTTCAGTGTAGTGGTGGTTCAGGAGAGGAGAGTGTACAATGTGGCTGCTATTGTGGATGGAAATTGCATCTGGCAGTGTGTGTGAGATCTTCTCAGCGGTTACCAGTGAACCAGAGCCATTCCTATTTGACCGGGTTGAGCTGGGTCTTTCCTATATGCTGGTGGCATGGAAATCTCAACTATAATGGTTTTGCTTGGAGATACTCTTCCACAGTTCAGAGAGCACACTCTACCTCTTTCAACCCTTTACTGTCTCTATTTTGGAGGGGATGATAACAATCCTTGCTGCACACCGAGATTCACTACCTCGGGATATTGTTTTTAGCAGTCTCAAATTAGCTGGTCTTTGCTTAGTGCTTCAGAAGTGTGCCTCAGAAGTGTTAAGTCCTGTACATGCTTTGAAAGCAAAGCAGTGAAGTAAAAGAGCACTCAGGTGGGTCAGGTTTCTGTGGAGGACCTGGAATTTCTGCACACCTGGTGTAGTTGAAGAGCTCCATGCTGTAGATCTCTGTGTGTTTAGGGAGATGCTCTCATGCGGGAGTGCATAAGAGTAAGAATATTCCTAATTTTGTTTCTTCTAGGATATTGAGGGGAACAGAGAGATCCCTCAGGTAGCTGGTGGATGGTCCATACAGGCTGAAAGGCCCTTGGTTGAATAGTGCGTGTGCCTGTAAAAGGGCACATACTGGCTGCTCTGGGCATGTGCTTCTAGAATGCTGTATGTGGCAGACTGAATGCTAATTGCCAGCCCTATCTTGATATATATTTCATAATTAACTCTGAACCTCTCTCACGGCTGCTCCTTTACCCAGAATGCTGGTGCCTTTGATGTGAAAGAATGGCTCTTTTTCTGGCCTTGATCTATCTGACATGATTCCAAACCAGAGCACAGGAACCTCTGAATTAATTTCTGTCCTTTGTGTGAGCATATTCCCCTTCAGGCTTTTAGTTTGGATCGAAGAATTGGTCATCACTGCTGGGTAAACAGCTAAAAGGGAGCAGCTATTCACTGTGAGGTCTGAGGTCTCAGCTTACCCCACCAAGTGTGCTTTACAGAAGGTCTTCAAGCCCACAATTGTCTTCTTGAATGACAAGGTGTGTGATGACTGAAGCAATGCCCCTGTTGTGCAGCATGGATAATAACAACGGAAACCCCCAAAGAGAGTTTGGTGGAGGAAAGAAGCTGGAGGGAACTGGTGTAAGGAAATGTTGAAAGAAAGGCAGAAAACTCTCCTTGGCATGTAATAGGAGGAGAGTTGTTTCAAGCAGAAAATTGAGTGGGAGAAGACAAAGGGAATACTGTGGGGTAGGTAGTCGGTATAGGGTGCGGAGGAACTGAGATGAAGGTTGTAGGTGGAAGAAGTAGCAAAGTATGGAGCCTTCTGTTCACTTGCTGATTCTAATGTTAGCTAGTCTTTGACTAGGAAGAGCTACTTGTCTCATCTGATGGATAGATGTCCTTCCACTGTGGGTGTTCTGTCTTCAGTATGAAGGGCCAGTAGCACTTTTTGAAAGTTTTTCTATTTATATTTTTTATTTATTTTTTATCTTAAGTTGCAGATATTGCAGAGGAAAGCATTGGGGCTGGGTGCTCGGCATCTCCCAGGATATGTATAGGGCTGTTTGTGCAGTGTCTAATACCGTTTCTCAGATGTGCTGCAACGTTACTTCTTGCCTTTCTGACTTCTGAGGGAGGAAGGACTTGCCTTTCCAACATCTGAGCTTGAGGCAAGGCAATACTGTAACAGAGTCTCTGGTTGTGGTCCAGCCTTAGCTTCCCTGCTTTATCTTTAATATTAAGGGTCAGTGACTCTGGCACAGCTAGAGATTTGTACTGTGTTGACTGGGTGACCAGGAAAGTTTAGCTGACAGAGAATGATGCAGATGTTTGAGAGCTGGAAGCAGGACTGACAGAAAGAAAGATCTGTAGGTGGTTAAAGTAGTACATATAACCTGGTTCTTACTCAAAGTAGTGCATAGAACTGTAGTGGAGTTAGGTATTGGAATATCCTGGAGAGCGAAAAGCAATTGTAGTTTGATTAGCTTATGAAAATTATTGCCAAGGGCAGTTACTGATATGTGGACCAGACACTTGGATCCAGAGATGCCTGTTGATCTTGGTTCTTCTTTAGTAGACCTTTTAATGACATTATTGTGGTTTGACTCTTCAATTTGAGGACTGACAGTGTACCATTGCTGGTGACTCACCTGGAAATGTGGCCAAGATCAGAAAACCCAAGTGGATATGATTGAATGGATCTGTTCCCTTACAGACATTTTGAAATCTTGACTGTTATGCCAAGTGCCTTACAATTTTTAAGCATTGATTTATTGAATGCCAAGTGTAAGGTGCTTTATGAAGCTGATGGAAACGCTACTCAGTAACAACAGTTCCTTGCTCTCAGAAATAGCACGTTATTCCAAATACTTTTTCTTAACTTCTGTTCCTTGTCACGTGGAAATGAGATTGAATTTGCTGGTCATAAAGGCAGGGTTTGGGCTTTAATTGTTCAACTCCAGTTTGTGCAGTACTTGAGTGATGGAAGGTGCTATATATGTTGTTGTTGTCAAGCATGTATAAGCTATGCCAAAAGAGTTTACATGAGTCATTTAAGCTTTTTATATAAAAAGACCTAATTTCTTCAACTCCTCCCACCTCAGAATTAGTAATGCTTGAGCAATTCACTCTGAGCTTAGAGGGGTGCAGGTAACTTCTTTGCAGTTGCTATGGTTTGCTTTAAGCAAAAGCCATGTTTAAAGAAACAGAAGAGCAATTCTAATAATATTCTTATAACAAGAGCAGATAATTAAAAAAATCTTAAATATAATAATGAATAGTGGTAAAATAGCTATTTATTAGGGCAGTTGAATGCAAAGTAGGATTAAAAATGAGCTTGGCCCTTAGTAAGCATGGAAGACCAGCTTCCAACTTATTGTAACATAAGAGTTGTAGTTTCTTACCTTGTAGCTTAGTTAATTTGATAGATGCTGAATGCACTGTTAAAATGAAGGTGCTTCAATTGTGTAGCACTATAAAGAAGTTAATTTTACTCTGTTTTTATTTTAGGACTATCAAAACAGACTTTTACAATGCTGCTGGACAAAATACACTTTTCCTTTTTGCAGACTCCTTAGATGTTTTTTGTCAGGCTCTGTCAAGCTCTGTATTTATAACGTGAGGATAATATTGCGTTCAGAGTCTTTTTGGGTGAATACTAAAGAGGTGAAAGGTGGAATGTTTAACAATAAAGCAGAATATTTTTGGGGAGAACCACACCCCCCCAAACACACTTTCACTATGTATTACACACCCTTATACAGTACACATTTAATGTGGTATTGTTTAGTCACTTGTTCTTTGCTGTGTTATTTCTGTGGCTGAATTGGTTACATATTTGTTTTATGTGGCATTTCTGGTTCTCCAACTGTTAATCAGGTCTGCTTCAGCTCTCTGATTTGTGTTTCAGAACTGATTGGACATCAGGTGATGTTGCATCTCCCCTTTATCTCTGATCCCTCTGTCACTGTCACATTGTGCAGCAGATAACCTGGCAAGAAGGGAAGCTTGTCTTCTTGCAGCTCTTGGGGAGGCAGGATTCTTACACTGTCATACCAGACAGTCTGGTTCACTGGTAAAATGCCTGATCACTAGGTGCCATGAGAGTTTTGAAAGGCAGCAGAGCGGCTTGGCCAGTTAGCAAATGACTTCAAGATTTCAGTGAAAAGAAGAAAAGACATAAAATTTGACCTCCTTACAGACTTTCAGAAAGTCTTATGTGGCTTTTAAAAATGCTACCAAGGTTAGAGATCCACAAGCACCATCTTCTGCATGCTTCTGAAGTCTGAAGAGTTCAGAGGAAGTGGTCAAGGTACAGCTGATGGTATAGATAAGGCTGCTGTAATAACTTCTGCACATTGAAGAATTCTATAATGGAATAACAAAGAAAACACTGTCTTTAAGCTTTGAAGATTTTGCAAGCATGAGAGAATGGTCTCTTCAGCATAGCATCTTCAGAAGTAACTGTTAAAGGTCATGTGTAGGGATAGGCTAGGAGGAACAGGAGTTTGTGTGTTTAAGTCTAAAATGCTTTCATAAGATGAAATCTAAAGAGAGTACAAAGAAGTTCTGTCTGTCTCTGTTAAAAGGTTCTACTTGAAGTTAGTGTTGTGGAAGAAAAAGAAGTCATTATGAGAGACTTGACCTTTATAATACCTTCCAGCAGAAATGCTTTCTGATTTCACTGTGCTGCTTGTAAACTCTGAAGAGAGCTATAGAAGGCCCTAAATGTAGGAGGGACTAGGTGGGATGAGGTCTGGGGTTAGGGAGGCTGGGACATAATACTGGATAGGACCTTTGGGTTAGAAACTGTTGTGTTGTCTTGAAAGGGAGCTATTTAGCTGTCAGAGATGGAACTAAATAGAGATGGAACTATAATATTATTTAAATGCCTTCCTGGGAGCATTTGCTGGGAAAACTGAGGAATGAGAACTAGTGTCTAGCTTAGGTTTATATTCAGTGTATTTTTTTTTTCTGTGCTAAGAAGGATGTGGACAGGATTTTGCAGGTCCCATATTAGTTCCCTAAGGGCAGAGATGTTTAGCTCTAGGATTGCAGAAAACAGTGAGGTCGTTCCTTATTTAGACACACTGTGTCATGAAGTTGAAGCTTTGTAATTAGTGTTTATTTCTACGTGCATTAATAAATCAGTATTGAAGTTGTGATTAACTTGCATTTTCTGCAACATCCTTGTTTATGGCAACTTACATTGCCTTTACTTGTAGATAGGTGATGGACAAGCTTTATCTTATCTTCCTTATCTTTGAAGCAGAAAAATAGATAATATCGGCCAGCTGTTTAGTAGGAAGCCCAACAGGTTGACAAGCACTTGTGCTTGTTGAATTGAGTGAAGTTTTTGAAGAGGTGGAATAATTCTGAAATCTGTTGGGGAAAATATGTAGTTTCTCACACAAACTAAAGACTAACTGTTCTGTGCCCATGGAATAGGTAGTGGGAGTTGGCAGCCCTTAGAGTTGCCTATTTTCTTTGCTCCTAAGAATGCTGGTGCTTGGTTGGACATGTGGTACAAGCTCACTATGTTAGTTGTCACTATGTTACAACTGTTAGTTCTGTTAGCTGTTGCAGTGAATTTAGGGAAGACTTGAAATTGAAAGGTAGTTTTGTAACATTGATTTTGTTTGTAGATGTGTGGTGTGGGTTGATATTCATTGATGTATTTAACTTATGCTTCTGGTGGCACTCTATGGTACCCCAGAGAAAAGCCCAGTCCCATCTCACAGAAGCTCACTTGCAGGTAGGAGATGTGAAAGTCAAAAGGAAAGCAGCAAACATCCACTTAAAGTCTTTAGCTGCCACTCCCAACTGGTGGTCCAATTTCATGTTAATTTTTCCATGCTACCTCCTTCAACCAAAGCCGAGACACTTCCATAATAAAAGCACGTGGCCATTTGGTGAAACATATTGGTGTAAATCCCATAAAGAAGGTAGTGTAAGAAATGCAGGAACTTAGTGGCTTTCTATTAACAGAAGATGTTCTAAATTCTCTGCATGGGGTGTTTTTTAGGAAGCATCTGCTTTTACTTAAATCTTTCTTAGTATTCTGTTACTTGGTTCAGGATATCTTCATTTTAACATATTTTAATAAATACTGATGATAACGGGTTTAGCCCCAGTTGCTGATGGAGAGAAAAAGTATAATACAGGATTTGGGGCACTTCTTGGTCACCTGATAACATCAGGATGGGAACTCTTCATCAACAGAGCTTTGTTCAGGTTGGCACAAAAGGAATTTAGTAATTTAAGTTGTCAAAAGCCTAGTAACCTTTTGGTTATCCTGTGTCAGCCTGGTAGGTCTTGTCTGGATAAATTGTTCTGTCCTACAAGTTACATTTTAAATAAAGCTAGTTAACCCTGGAGAGTTTAACTGTGAATCCCCAACAGTTTACATGTCTTGGTGATCTAGTAGAGATAGGGCGATTATTTCTCCTGGGACACAGTCCCATCGATGGCAGAAGCGTTACAGCCAGAGCTGTTCACAGCCGTTCCTCTGTCTGCTCGGAGGGGTTGCAGCGCTCAGAATGCAGTGGTTTATCCCTGTCCCCTTTTTGTTTTCAAGAAGCAGCACACCTGGATCCTTTACCTTGCTGTCTTTCCATGTTTTCACAGTGTTTCTGCTCTTTCACCAGATGATCCTCCTTTTCTGTTTTAAAATCCCATGCAAAAATGTGCAACCTTAACTCCCAAGACTACTATTTAATTAACAGTGTGAAACTTGCACTGTCAGACAGAATAGAATTGAGCTCAGTACTTCCATTTCCTCTAAAGAGACATGAAGATTGGGGGTGTGTGCTTTTTTATTTTTTATTTTAAGAAAAAAAGTATATTGTTCATCTGAGCTTTAGCTGAAGTTGGAAAATTTGGCTTCTTTCTTACTGCTTGCTAGATTGCTATCAAGCAGCACTGCTCTGACATCGGCAATCAGCATTTCCATTAAGCTTGCAATTTTCACACCGTTGGCTGCGCTTAGGTAGGAACAGTGAGTGCTGGGGATGGGGACTATATAAAGAAAGTGAAGGCTTGGAAGTGAAGTGGCCTACTCAACTGATCCTGGGAGTGACGGGTTATGCCAGCATGTGCTCCAGCCCTCTGGCAAGCTGTTTTTACTCATTAAGAATACAGGCTGCTTTCATGCGTGTACCCTGAGAGTCGTGGGGAGAAGAGGGAACAGCTGTGGAGTGCGAAGATGCTGGGGAGCCTGCCAGTAGCCAGCTGCTGTCCGCCAAGGAGCTTTGGTGGCCGGGAGCAGGGGTGCTGCGGTGCCCGCGGCAGTAGGCCAGGCAGCGCTTAGAGGAGCCGTATAGCCGGGTGAATTTTGCTACATGTGTGAGCGAACTGCTCCCTCCTTATCGGAGCAGAGCGCAGGAGCTGAAGCAAGTTGGGTAGTGATGTTGGCAGAGCTTTTATTGCTTCCCCCGAGAGGGCACTGCAGCAGCGGTGCAACAGTCTTGTTTTTTAGCACTTTGACTGATTGACGGGAAGCTGCAAGTGCTGTCCGTGAGTAATTGGTTCACTTGTCCAAGGATGCTGGGAGAGTCTGTGCCTCGGGGGGTTCTGGTGCATTAGTTTGTAATAGCAATGTAGCTATTTCTTGGACACGCTTCCTATTCCTGCTTGCTCTATCTGGAAACTACTGCTGTTGGTTCTTTTCTGTCAAACCCTATCTGTAGACATTCATCTCCTGCTGAGTTTTTGATCACTGTTCTGCAGAGTCTCTGCCCATGCTGAACAGAGCCAGATCTGCACCCTCTTAACACACAGATCGTCTCGGTGTTACCTTATTTGAGCCTTTTGCTTCCCTACCTATGAATTACTCTTCAGGTATAGGATTTATTACAGGTGATTACTCTGTTCTGGGGTCCCTCCTCCTCCTCGCAGCACAGTGGGATACAGGTTATCGTAGCTTAGCCCTTGTGATATCCAGTCCGCAGTAGGAGAGCAGGCTGGTCTGTCCTATGGTATTGTGAGTATCTGTTGTTCCCATACTCTGTGCTGTAGTTTCCCTCATGTACAGGGGTCATGTTGAACTCTGAGTCTAGAAGAAAGCGTTGTTTGACCTGATGCTTTTCAACAGGCACTTGACATTGACCAGTTAGAGAAAACGGAACATAGATGGGCATTCGGTACAGCCAGGGCTGTTCTCGCTGCTCTATTTATGCTTCCAGAGCTGTGTCAGACAGAATGGTGCTTTTCTGTCTTTTACACTGGGGAATTGAAGCACAGAAAGAGGAATAGAAAGCACACAAAGTGCTGTTTCCTAAGGAATTTGATATAGTTTCTTCTTAGTTCCAGTCTAGTGCACTAATCCTTACCAAATCTGGCTCATCGTGTACTACTACAAGGAGTATGGACCTTGCCTTTAGAGTATGTATGTGTGAACAGGCTGGTTGTGTGAGGTCCAGGGTGGTTGTTGCTGGCCTTCTGAAGCAATCAGAGGCAGAGGATTTTTCTATAGAAGAGGGGTATTTCCCAGATGTCATTATCAGCTGCTCCATTAGAGATATGTGGGTGAAGATCATCCTAAAAGGACTGTGGGCTACACAGCTGGTAGAGTTGTAACATCCATCTGGAGAGAAGGACCTGGGGATCCTGGTGGATGACAGGTTGGTCATGAGCCAGCAGTGTGCCCTGGCGGCCAAGAAGACCAATGGGATCCTGGGGTGCGTTAAGAGGAGCATAGCCAGCTGGTCAAAGGAGGTGATCCTGCCCCTCTACTCTGCCCTGGTCTGGCCTCACCTGGAGTCCTGTCATAGAATCATAGAATCATAGAATTTTAAGGCTGGAAATGACCCCTAAGATCATCCAGTCCAACCATTAGCCCACCGCCACCAAGTCTACCCTTAGACCATATCCTCAAGCACTGCATCTACCCATCTGTTAAACACCTCAAGAGATGGGGACTCAACCACCTCCCTGGGTAGACTGTTCCAGTGCTTGATGACTCTTTCAGTAAAGAAGTTCTTTCTAATATCCAACTTAAATTTTCCCTGGTGCAGCTTGAGGCCATTACCTGGAGTTCTGTCGCCTGTTACTGGGGAGAAGAGACCAACCCCCGCCTCACTGCAACCTCCTTTCAGGTAGTTGTAGAGAGCAATAAGGTCTCCCCTCAGTCTCCTCTTTTCCAAACTAAACAACCCCAGCTCCCTCAGCCGCTCCTTGTAGGGCCTGTTCTCCAGACCCTTCACCATCCTCGTTGCCCTTCTCTGGACACGCTCCAGAACCTCAACATCCNAGCCTGTAACGTTGCCTGGGGTTGTTGCGACCAAAGTGCAGGACCCAACATTTGGCCTTGTTGAACGACATATTGTTGGCCCCAGCCCAACAATCCAGCCTGTAAACTGTGTCCAGTTCTGGGCTCCTTGGTACAAAAAAGACAGGGATCTCCTGGAAAGAGTCCATAAAGGAGGCATCCAGAAAGCTGGGAGTGGACGCAGCCAGGATAGGTGACCCAAACTGGACAAAGAGACTATTCCAATTATGTCATGCTCAGTATAAAGGGGGGCTGGTGGGGGAAGGAGGACACGGCTTCAGGATGCATGGTTTCAGGGACAGTCCAGTTCCAGGACGGCTCTGAGCTGTACGACCTAGTTGTGCAGTTAAGTGAGAAATTGCATCACAGAATCACAGAATTGTAGGGGATGGAAGGGATCCCTGTATCACAAGTTTTGCTTATTTTGCTATTAAGTCCTATTATTGTTATATCTCTCTCTGCTCTCCCAGTAAACTGTCCTTAATCCCAGCCCGTGAGGTTTGTTGTTCTTTGTTGATTTTCTTTTCTCTCTCGTCACCAGCACGTCCCCCTCTGCCCACCTTCCCACCCAGTTTGAGAAAGAGCAGCTGCGTGGTGTTTGGCTCTTGGCTGGGGCAACACCATAACAAGTGAGGAAAGCACTGTTCCTCCCAGTGTGCCCTGAGAGTTGGAGAGTAGAAAGTTGCAGGATTTTAATAGACACAGGATCCTATTAATTGATGCTATGCTGCAGCTTCTGAGGAGCCCTCACATCTTTCTCTCTTGCCCCATTATTGAGGGCCATTATATGCACCATTAGAAGATTTTTGACCTGAGAGCACAGCAGATACAGTGACAGAGGCCTCCGTACTGTGCTCAACCCGTCCAAGCTCTCATTGATGTGTGTCTCAGGGCTGTTCTCTTCTGCTCTGTTGTGCAATAACACATCAGAGCCTTCTGATGCTCTTGGCAGAGTCTGTGCTACATTCTGATTTGCCCAAGGGATGGTGCTGCTTCTCCTTTTTTTTTTTCTTTTTTTTTTTAATATTTCCCTTTCTCTACATAACCTACCTCCAGTGCTCCTGTTGCATTACACGTGATCCAAACAGTGAACATCAAGACACTAAACAGAACAAAAACTTTGTGTGAATCCCAAATGTGCTGGGGCTCAATATGCTTCTGCTAGAAAGGAGACTTACAGGGAGAGGAGGTAAGTCTGCCATGGGAGGAGGATGAGGGGAAGGGAGGGAGTGAAAGGCATCTCTCTATAACAGGAATTACCCCCAGAAGAGATGCTGGCTGCCCAGTCGTCTTACAGAAGATTGGCTTGAAGGGCAGCAAATAGCTCAGGAGTACTGTTGTTCCTCAGGCTGGCCAGAGAGCTGATAAGGGAAAGTGTCTGTCCTCTAAAGCAGCCGTGCAGCGGAGGAGCTAGGAGCCTCTTTCGCTGCAGTCATTTCAGTTTAAGAAGCAGGGAAGGTATCTGTAAAAGCTGGTGATTCCACTTTTCAGACTTTGGCCATAATAATCCTTGGGAGAGAAAATTGCCTAAGAGCCAATCTGGATGCTTTACACCACTGGCACATACAGCCAATCATATGGCTTCATGTCCAACATAAGGGTCCACTCAACATGCATTTCTACCTGGCTTTGAGGCTGTAAATGTAGGTGTTTGAGGCAGTGTTCTCTCCTTGTTGATATAAGGAACATAGCCAGTGTGCTTGGCTCACAGAATGAGGAGTTTGCACATACTGATGGTTGCTAGTTTAGTTACAGCCTCCTGCTTTCATTGCTAAGGAAGTTCTAGAGGCACTATTGAATTGTGAAATTATGGATGGTTTTAAGACTTATTGTAGGGGGTGTATTCTGTAGTAGTGAGGGATGCCAAAGACAGGTATCTTTAGAGGGGGAAAAAAAATAAAAGGAAAGGGCTCTATAGGCTATTGCAAAAATGATGCTGTTTTCTAGTTAATGTTGAAATAGATCTTATGCTGAAGCCATCCATCACTGTTAAATCCAGGAGCACAAATTGGAATAATGGGGCTGAGCACAAGTGAAGGCCACAGTTCTGTCTGTCTGCGCAGCTGAGAGATTGAACTGCTTCTCCGTTGGGAACAAACATGGATAATTTTCTGGCTGCTGTGAGAGGGCAGCCTGCAGATGGGCTGTGAGAGGGGAACAGTTGATTGCAGCAGGGAAAAAGTGACACATGTGATTTGGCCTCGGGTTGCTCAGGAGTAGCAGCAGCAGTGCCCCGCTGGTGCTCAGGGGCAGAGAGGTGTTCAGCCAGTTGGACCTTCGCTCTGAGGGATTATTCTGTGTGTGTAGTTGTCACTGAAGGGCACGTGGCATATGAAGCTGAATCTAAAAGTTGTTAATCCTGAAAACTCCAGGGCATAGCTGCCCTCATTTCCAGTGAAGGGTCTGTGTTACAAGCAACCTGCGGAGACACAAGTAGCCATATATTTACGGGTCTTTTTCCCATGATGTTCCTGTTCCTTAGCGCTACTTGAGCAGAGGCTGGTGCAGAACGTGCTGGTGTGGAAATAGATTGGTTGCTTTTTGAGCATCAGTGTAATGTATATCCTAATTAGAAGCACTGCAACGTCTTTAGGACTGTGTGATTTCCAAGCAGTTGGGTAAATTTATCTGTGCAGTGCACACAAGGACTGTAAGCCTGGTGGATTAGCTCTTCTGGTCAGCTCTGTGCCTAGCACTGAGTTTCTTCATGTGAGGCATGTCCCTCTCCTTCTTAGTTCTTAGAGAAGGAACAGAATAGATGGTCTGTAGGTGGGCTATGATGCAGTACAATTCAGGTATTAAGATTGATTTCAAGCAGCTGTAATCTTGTTGTCTTTCTAACTGGAACAGGAATATTAAACATAAGTAAATTCCTCACAACAGCTGGAACAAACGTAGGAGTTGGTTTTGACGTAGAACAGAGCAGCAGGTCTCCTTCAAGTGTTGTCACCAACACAGGGCAGTGCAAGTGCTTCAGGGAGGTATCTGAGAAATACTGCAGTGGGTGACTGTAGGGTACTTGCCCGAGCAGACAGTGAGTGGTCATGCTGTAGACCATAATGGTTATGCTTGTTCTTCAAAAAAAAGTGTCACCCACCACAGGTAGCTTTTGTGTTTGGATGTTCAGTGGCTTCTCAACATCCTGCACTACCACCCTTGGCCGAAGGCCTTTCAGCAGGGTTCTGGTGGGACAGTGAGAGGCAATGGGATGAACAAGAGGATTTACACCACTTAAGAAAATTCCAGAACTCTGCTACTCTGCTTTCAGAAGTCCCATCTGCTCACAAGATGTGGCTATGTGCAATTGTGTAACCAGAAGGAGGTAAAACCATGCTTCTAACTACTAAATAGAGAGAGGGTCAGTCAGCTGCTGTGACAGAGATGCAGGGCAGCTGTCTTCACTCCAGAGCACGGGCTGCAGGAGACTCTACTTTTTTTTGCTGTGGAGGCTCGGTTACCTTGGAAACCTGTTTTTAGCTGGATATCTGCTCTGGTGGAGAGCCCATCTGTACCTGCTACTTCTTTGTTTTGAAATGGCTGTTTTACAGAAAAATAGCTGTTGAGAGTATCACTAGAGCTGGATTATTGTGGAATCTGAACTCTGGTTTTGGTCCCAGATGTTTGAGTCTGATGATGGTGTGGGAGCTCTGTGGCTGGAATGAAGAGGTATTAATATATCTGCTCCGTGAGGTGGGCTGCTGTGATGGAAGGGAGAGGTGCTGCTGTGGATTAATAAATCCTGGAATAGCTCTGAAAGATAAATCACTTGCATGTCTGGAGTTTGCATAGAACTTTGTTCTGGTTTGCAGTTCAGCATCAAACCACCAGCTGGTATGTAGCTTCTGTCTGTGGTGAATAAATACCCTCATTCCTATGAGATAAATTACTGTAGGCTTCCCATTTGGGGGCATATATAAACTTCGGATTGTCCCTATGAACTTCTAGTATCAGAAGGTAGTGGTTGCAGGACTGTATTTGGAATCTGACAATTTTATTCCCAATCTTACCAGTCTCCTCACATCTGTCTCTTTACTGTAAGGGGTGTGGTTGTTTGGTTTTTTTGTTTGTTTGACCGTTTTTGAATGCTCCAAGTTTTGCCCTTACCTTATTTGGGTTCCCTGTGTTTTATCGTAATCCCTACCTTTGGGCTGAGATGAAGGGTCTGTTCTGTGTTTGCTATGGGGTTCTCCCAAACTGGAGTTGATTATCACAGAATCACCTGTTTTCTTGCAGGTGACTGGGTAGTGTGTAACAGGGGAAAAACAGATTAATAAATTCTAGGTGAGCTTGTAACAAATCAGAGTAATGCATCGTGTTACTCTGTTAGATGCAGTTACCAATTAGTAGGTAATTAAGAACCTGTTTAAAAAGTCTGTATGGCATTCCAGTTTGATGTTGCAGGTCATCTAATTCAGATGTTTTAAGTCTTGAAATCTGCTGACTTCAGAGCAGAGAATACATTAAGAATCTGTTCTAGGCAAGCATCAGCTTTTGGCCCTGAGCAGCTATAATTCAGAAGAAAATAGCTTTCTTTTTTGAAAATTTCAAGAACTCAAAACAACACAATAAAGAACACTTCATTTTATTCAAGTGTATGGAATAGAATTGTTTATTGTAAAGTCTCTCTGATTAAAGCTCTCTTAGCCAACCTTTTTGTTAATTCCCACTATCACTAACTGATTTTAGGTGGTTACAGCAGAAGCTTTTGTTATTTTCATAAGACAAGTGTGAACCAGATCTGTAGTCGTTACTGCACAGCCCTAGATAACTGACACAATAAAGTAATATATCCTTCCTTGTACTGTTGCAGCAGCATTGACATAGAGCTACAGAAAAGCTATGCCATGTTTTTTTTATTTTTGTTACTTTTTTTTTAACTGCATGTTAGCAACAAGAGTGACAGTTTGAGGCTGACTACACATCATGTTGGTGATGTGTGGAGCAGAAATGAAGACAGTAGGATTCTCCAACCCCAAGTCTCACTTTAGGATCTGGCACATAGAAAAATCTCCTGTGAACTAAGCTAACAAGAGACTTACCTTGAGCCTGAGCAGATTTGATCAGAAAGTCAGCGAAGGAGAGTAAATGTGGGACAGTGAAATAGCTGTCACTTACTTGTCCAGCACAGTATTTTAGCCACAAAAAAAAAAATCCCCCAAGTAACCCACATGTAAATTGATGTATTTGAGAGGTGAGCAGCTGACACTTAGATTAGTTTCTATTAGGTAATGAAAATAGTCTTTTAAGTGAATGGAGAATGGCTTTGTTTTACATTTTATTTTAAAAATGCATATATTTTCTCCTAGCTTTGATCAACTTGTTGAAGTTCCTCATGTCTAATGAGACTGTGTTGCTGGCCAAGCACAACATCTTCACCCTTGCTCTTATGGTGAGTACAGACAACACAAATCCTTTTATCCTAAACAACCTAATTCTGAATGAATCCTAGGAAAGAATCCAGGGTTTCTGTCCTGGTAAGAAGATAGCGGAACAAGGCCACAAAACTGATGAATATAGTTGAGGTTGGTTATGCTGTGTGTGTGGAAAGGGCAGCAGTTGGACTCAATTGTAGGGTCTGTTCATTGAGATAAACAAGTCTCTGAGGAAAAGCTTAGCTTTATTTTCCAGATTTGGCAATGCTTTTTCTTGTTCTGTGGCTCTTTATATAAAAAAAATAAGACACCTGTTTTCCTGGCCCCAGATAAAATCGTGTTTAAGCTTCTTGTCTGACCGTTTTGTGCTCGGAGGAAAAATAATAGATAAAGCAGCATAGTAATGTAATAGTGTGTGATGCAACTGAGTTATTTCTTTGACTGGTTTGGTCATAGTTTGTATTGTTTCTGTTGCAGAGTAGATTTTGTGTGAATATTCCTGTTGTAACTTCTTTTCGCTTCCTTGTATAGGTTGTCAATCTCTTCAACATGTTCATCACTTATGGAGACACTTTTCTCCCCACGCCCAGCAGCTATGATGAGCTGTATTACGAAATCATTCGGATGCATCAGAATTTTGACAACCTTTACTCTATGGGTGAGTACCTCC
This sequence comes from Heliornis fulica, assembly GCA_013399135.1. Lineage (NCBI taxonomy): Eukaryota > Metazoa > Chordata > Aves > Gruiformes > Heliornithidae > Heliornis > Heliornis fulica. The sequence continues at coordinate 354,585 of VXBZ01012257.1, forward strand.
TGACTAGTCAGGAGTGCTGATGACTGGAAGTGAGAGTGGTGGTGGAGGAATGTTTGTGTTGGGTGTTTTCTGTCCACCTCCTGCTACTGTATCTCTGGCTGAGCGGGTATGGTTTGTGTACCAGGACATGTTTGGTAAATTAAGAAGTGAGACAGGAATAAACTTGTCAAAGTGAATGGTTTTTTTTTAAGTTGGAGAAGTTATAAAAAAAGGGAACAGACCCATTGCTTTTCTAGCAGCCACTTAACTGTGGTTGGAAATGCAAATTTGTTGGCAGAACAGATATTTGGTATTGCATGCATCATCATGTGGTTTGCATCTAGTATGTTTGACAGTCAGCAGGCAGGTACCTGCTGCAGAGCCAGCCAGCATGGAGAAACACTCAATACAAACAAGAATTTGGAAAAGAATTTGAGAAACTTATAAAAAGAAGCTTGCTGTGCTAGACAAATCACGTCTGTGCTCATTGCTGAAACAAACAAAGAAAACAGCCCTCACAAACCTTGCAAATGACAAGTGAATGGCTGGACTGAAGAATGTGCCTACTGGCAAAGCAGGGAGAAGTTTTGTCCTTCAAAGAGAGAGAGGCATGCTGGAATGCCACCAAGTGACACCCAGCAGGGAAAAGAGGAACAAAGGAGAGCAAGGAATGCATGGAGGTATAATCAGGCAGTGTGTACACAGGAGCCTGAAGCAGTGCTGGGGGGTGCCTGCATGCTTGAAGCTGTGAAGAAAAGAGCGTAGCTTTGTTCTTCACTCGCTTTCCACTAGAAGGATCTTTCTTCCCTTCGCCTCCTCCTCCCTTCTCCGTATGCTCACCCAATGCACAACAGGAGTTAATATAAGCATATAAGCAGAGCCAAAGGGCGGTGGGACGGAGACATTTGCCCACACCATTCTTCTGACGTGGGAGGGAACCATCTTCACCTAAATAAAAGTAACCAAATCCTCCCTGCAATTGCAGGCAAAAATGAACTGCCTTTTTGGACAAACTTCTGAGTTCTCATCCATTATATAAGGGATCACTTGGCCATTTTTGTGCGCTCTGAGCACATAAGATTTTTTGCTAACCCGTTTCCTACTCCCAAGAATTGCAGCTAGTAAGAAGAGGTGTTTTTACCTGGCAGTAATTTTTCAAGTCCCCAGTCCCTGTGGAAACTGAAGGGAATACAAATGGAAAAATAACACACTTCAAACACTTAACTCAGTTGGGCTGCAACAGGCACATCTGACCTGTGGAAACAATTAATTTCTCTCATGATTTTTTTCCATCCTGGTGTGCAGAGCAACCCCCTCTGAATTAATGTTGTAGATCCCTGAATGGAAACCCTCTCTGAATACATTATGTCAGATATTCAAGTACAGCACCTGCTGTTTGACAAAATCATGTTGGTCAGAGCTGGTTGGGTGGGTTTTTTCAATATTTTTTTTTTACCAATGACATGTAATGGTAGCACAAGGAAGTGAGAAGGTAGCGCTGTCTCAAGTTAATGAAAGCCACAGTTTAGACTGGTGTCCTGAGAACTTCCCTTGGCTTGTCAATCCATCTCATTGGGGCTACAGTCTGTCCCCTAGCCTCTGGACATTTGTTAGAACAAAGTTACCTCATCTTTTAGTTACACTGTTAACATGGGTCAAACTTTCTATGTTGGGGTGAAGGTGGAATCTACTTCCTTTGGTTTTTATTTTTCTTATCCCGAATCTGAACTTTTATCAGGTCTTCAGGACTGAAAGCTTCTCTTGCAGTGTTAGGCAAGAGTATACAGCCACTGTGCTTACGGATTCACTTGTAGCATCCATGTTTCTAGGTGCTCTTAACTGATTTGCTGCTTCTCCACTTCTAAGGCAGAGGTGAACTTTTCCCGTGGACTGTAACCCTAGAAAACCCTGTGTATATACAAATCAATAGAAAATTCCCTTTTCCAAGAAATATGGAAAATTAAGTAACAGGTGTGTTACGGGATGTGTTATTGTTTTGGTACCAAGAGATCTGCAGGTAACTGCCACTACAGATTCTGACCCAAATACATTGGGTGTTCTGGCAGTAAGCAACTGAACTCCCTCACAGAAGTTCTTCGTATAGCAGAAGGTTTTCGGATCTGCTCCCAAGCCTGTCAGAGACAGAACAATGCCTGTGCATCAGAACAATGCCTTTGTTCCTACAGGAAGTGTTTTTCCCTAGACTGATGTGTAATCCCTTTCTGCAGTTCCAGATGAACAGGGAGGTAAAGAATCCATTACTGCTGGGTTGGGTTTAAACCACAGGATGTAGACCAGCTAAGATGGAACCTTGAATAAATAGGGGCTGGAGGAGAACAACAGAATGAAAGGTATTGTAGACCTGGGACACAATCCTATTTTTGGAGAAAATTAACTTTAATATGTGCTGATGACAGAAATTAGGAGGAACTAGGCTCTTCTATTCCCTCCGCTTTCTTTCTCCCAGTCATTAGTTTGTTCTGCTCACCTCTTCCATGTTCCTTACATTTCTTAGATGGGTTTTGAAGGGAACTTCTGCCTTCGATCCCAGGTCATCTCAAAGATTACCTTTGTTCTGATGTGTTTCCCAGATTGCCATTTCACCAGAACAGATTATTATTTTCTGGTTTTACATTTGGGATTAGAAAATTGCCAGTTCTGTGCTAGTGTTCTTAACTGTTTTTTTTTCCTTCTAGTTCTACGGCTTTCTACCAATGCTGGTCAGTGGAAAGAGCCTGCAAGCAAGGTGACCCATGCATTAGTTAATATTAGGTAAGGAGCAGCACTTAAGAAATACTTTAAAGTTTCCTGTGTCCTGTATGACCACAATCTTGTTGTGACACTTTCACATTTGTTGTATTGAATTTGGTTTTGATTTTGATCTCTTTGTTGGGCTAAATTGCTGCTCTAAACAGGGCCTACTGGGATAAAGAGAGCATTGCCAGGGTTCGATTGTCCTCTTTCTAATAATTCTTTCAGCTCTTCTGAGGACTGAGTGCTTTCAAAGCATGGCACAAGCTGTAATGGATTAATCCTCACAGCATTCTTGGGAGAAGTTATACAGTAGGGAGCAATGCTGCGCTGGCGGAGCAATTGTGGACCTAATGGATTTCTGTTGCTTGATTCTATTGTGATTCTATGAAGCTGTGAAGGGGTCCATAAGCCAGCTGTAGTGAGCAGATTCAAGGCCTCTTTTAATATTGCAAGATTTTTGTGTGTGTTTAGAACTGATTATTTAAGGACATTTCAATATCCTCTTAAAGCTCTTCTTCCTGTTCAAGGGCAGAAGTTATGTTCTACTTGTAAGGCTAAGGGATATCTGGGCAGCTTTTATGCTGTATTTGTTCATGACAGCAGTAATTTCTTTTCTTGGCTTCTGAAGCAGCTGGTACTGACCAAGCCGGGTACTGGGTTGAGAGACTTGAGGATTTGATTGATTGGAAGACAGAAGACTGTTGAGAGAAAGAAAATTTACTGTTTATATCTGGCTTGTAAATAACCCTTAAGAGATGAGTATTTATACTGAAAAAATACTTGCAGTTCTCCAGTCACCCCTGGCACTAGGTGTCTGTGCAACACCAAGTAGCTTAGTACTGCTACATTACTAGTACTAGTAATTTTCCTCACTGCAAAAGAAACTCTGTAGAGTAAACTCTGAGGACATCTCTCAAGTCAGTACACATCTTATGTGTCTATAAACCACCTTAAGGATTCCCTCAGTAAGTCTGTAAGCTTAATAACATCGTGTGTGGTTCCAGAAGATTTATTTTGCTACTATCCTTATTTTTATTTTTTGTAAATAGACATAAATGAACGCTTGTGGGCAGATAATGGACTCAGAGTGAAGCAGCAGAACAGATAACTGTTGGCAAATTAATGTCATTTAATGTGACACGAAATGTCTGTCCTGGGAATTCTCTGTATACCCAGGGAGAGAAGTCTAATCTGGGAAAAGGCAAAAAAAGCAAGTGGTTGCAGAGGGTTTGTGCTCACCTCTGGTTTGTGCAACAAATAATTTGCATTGGCTTATTTCCTGTTGGCTTAACGGCTGCTTTATAAGGATCAACATGCAGCTGGGACAAGACACAGCCAAAAAATGGGCACTGTGATGCCCTTCATTGTACAGCCTGTACCAGATGTCTTCGGTGCTGACTGGAAACAGTGAAGCCTCCCACAGGTTTCTATTCTAGACTGTTTTCGGGGGGTTTTTGTTTTATTTTCTGGAGCTTCCCCAGCTCCACCCAACTGCTCAGATATGCTGAAATTTCATGTGGTCTTTCACTAGCTTTGGAAGCTTTTGTGAGTGTCTTTCGTCGCTTTTCACTCAGTGAAGTTAGACAAGGCCAAAATTAGAGATGATTCAAGGCCTGGAGAGGGACTAGACCTCACACAAGTTAGTCTGTTTGACACATCCCGTTTCCTCTTAAAAAAAAGCAGTGAGAGCTTGGGCTGACTTACTTTCTTCACATGGTAAAAATGTTACAGTTACAGAACCTTTTAAATGTATGGATTTCAGAGCAGCTGTTAGTTGGAGAAATGTACTGTGCTTTTGTGGAAGTGGTTGAAACATTACACTGCCAAAGTGGTGACTAGGACTAGGTGCCCTTTTTTGAGTTACGTGTTTTAGAAAGTTTCAAAAGACTTGTTTGGGTGCATGAAAAATGGATTAAGTGCAGAGCTTGTGATAATGTGAAACTCCTTTTTGGCCTGAAGACTGAGTTGAGGTGTTTGAAAATTGCAGCTCATGCAGCAGAAGGATGAGAGGATAATTCTTTGAGGAATGCCTTGAACCTTCCATTCTGAAGCTTTATGCAGTCTGTTGGGAGAGACCATTCTGTCCTGGCCTATTGGCTGTCCCACTTCTGCAACAAGGTCTGTAGGAAGACTTAATACTAGGGCCACACATTTCCTCCTGGTGTTGGACCAGGAGTGCACATTGGAACTTGTGCTGCACAGAGTCATGGAGGTGTTGCAAGCCCAGATTGCCAGCGAGAAGCAGGAAGAGTGAATGCTTGAGCAGAATAAACCCTTTAGGACTGTCAAGTTGATGGCTTTAGTAAAGACACTTAACACTGGGTGTTAATGCACAGGAATATTTTCATAAAATGTAACTATCTCATGCGTTGATAAGGACATGCTGGTTTGGACCTGGCTTAGCACCCCATTGCCTGGTTTGCCTGTTTGCTCAGACCTCATTGTTTTCCCCTCAGAGTGTTTTTAATTATATGGTTGCTTATTTGTGTGCCTTTGCCATGAAGGCAATGAGTTTAGAGAAATCATCCTCACACTGAATTTCTCAGCTTATTCTGTTATTCTGGAGATCTTTTATGACATATGATTACCTGTTGTTTTGTTTTGGTTTTTTTTTTTTTCAGTAATAATGCAGTGCAAAGTCACACTTTGATTTGTATCTTCTCATTACAACAACTAACTAAAGATTGTCATTTCCTTATCCAAGGCTTTTGGTGGGAAGGATTGTAAACATGAAATCCTCTGTGTGTGACCATGCATGCAGTGTGCTTTAACAAGTGTCTTGCACTTTAGATTGTACATCAGGATTTAATTCAGCCAGGAGAGGGGGGTGAGTTGTAAACAACTTTTCAAGGCTGCGGTGTATTTGTATTAGAGTGACTGTTGAGGAGACACAGAATCACAGAATGTTAGAAGTTGGAAGGGACCTCGAAAAAATCATCTAGTCCAATCCCCCTGCCTGAACAGGATCACCTAGACTAAACCACGTGGGAATGTTTCCAGAGAAGGAGACTCCACAGCCTCTTTGTGCAGCCTGTTCCAGTGCTCTGTCACCCTCGCAGTAAAGAAGTTTTTCCTTATATTCACATGAAAGTTCCTGTGCTCCAGCTTGGACCTGTTGTCCCTTGTCCTATCACTGGCCATCACTGAGAAGAACCTGGCTCCATCCTTCTGACACTCACCCTTAACATATTTATAGACACTGAGTTCACCCTTCAGTCTCCTCTTCTCCAAGCTACCGACTCAGCTCCCTCAGCCTTTCCTCATAAGGAAGATGTTCCACTCCATCATCTTGGTGGCCCTGCACGTAAACCAGGCCATGGTGCTGGATCGGTGAGGTCATCTGAGTAACTGCTGTAACACAGAGTTGGGATGAGTAATACCAGGAGAATCTTAGACACATTCTTGTTTAACTTCAGCCACAGAGAGAGATCCCACTTTGTGTATCCTATTATGGTATTAATAGGACTTTTTAGTTGGAGCCTATTCTCCGCTAGGCACTCTGACTAGCTTTGTTGTTGCTGATTATTCTAGTCCTTCAGTAAAAAGAGCAGTCGCATACATTCTTTTTGGCTATTGAGGGACAGGAAGGCTGTTCCTGCCTTCTCCCTGAACCTCTCCTTTTTACAGACAATTCATAATTCCTGTCTAACCTAAAGAAAAATAAAATTTGAAGAAGACAGAATAATAATAGCCCATCTGGCTAAAACCTTCCATACCATACTGGAATGAGTGATTCCTATTGCTGTGCTATCCCATTATAGTGATCATAACTTCTATCTATGGATTTGTCACTGTGGTTTATATAAATGATTGAGACATGATGGACTGGAGGCTATAGCTGCCGTGCTTATGGGGTTGAAATAAGAAGCTGCAGCAGTTAGTGGTTTGAAAACTCACCTTCTCACCTATGAGAAAATAAGCACGTTTTCAGACAAGTAATTTTTATAAGCTAATGAGCCTCTTTAAGATAACATTGTGCAGGTTTGCATTTAATGAGAATTTTATTAATGCAGGGTTCAAAGGGGCATCTTCTGATTGCTTACTTGGTGAGGAAGGTGGCAGCTGAATCCCAGTTTTCTTTTAATAGGCTTTCTCCTGATCAGGCTTTTTTCAAGGTGAACAAATAGATTAACTCAGTGATTAATAGTCTGAATTTCACCATTGTCTGAAATTCAGTCCCATCTTAATTTTTAAAGTAATTTTCTTTTTCTTACTGAAATACTTTAACAAGCAGAGTAGGTGTTGAGATTTTTTTTTTTAAAGCCTGCTTTATGTGCTGTTGTAGCATATGCTGCAATCCTTGTTGGACTGCTTTCATTCACTTTTCCACCTTGCAGCTACTCTTGTTCCATGTGAGCCACCCTGTGTGATATTCTTCCTTACATACATATATACAGGAGATGATGCTTCTCCCAAGGCTGCTTTTGGGGTCGTAAAGGAGAGGTTGGGGATTTAATGCACTTAAAGCATTGTATGGATGTGTACAAAATGGTTATGCTTGCTGCCAGTCTGGGCAGGAGCACTCACAAGGAATATTTGTGATTTTACTTGGGTGAAAGAAGACCAAAGTGGCCTGTTTTGGTTTTTTTTTGTTGTTGTTGTAGGGTACCTGACATCCCTGCTTTGAAGCTACAGCTCATGTTAAATTACCAGCTCTCCATTGAACTGCACTTTTTGAAAGCCCTGACAGAGGAGGAGGTGCCATCCAGGTTATTTGTTAGAAAGTGAGCGGCTGCAAGCAGTCCACATAGTGCCTACAGCACTGTTCTGCTTTGCAGTGAGGAATTCAGCATCAGTTAGTGGGGAGAGAAGAGCTCAATGCTGCTGACTTAGGCAGGTAATAATAGGTGGCTATAGCTTTTCTGCAGGATGCCTGAAAGTGGGCTGATAGATACGTGCCTCTGTATAGAGTGGAAGCCTATGGGTTACCCTCAGCTGAGACTGTGTATGCATAAAAATGTGGGGTTTTTTTTACACACACTTCCCTCCTTCCCTGTCCCTCTCTGTAGAGGCTTCAATAGAGACACATGTGAGTTTCTTGCCAATATGAGTAAGAGAATAAAAAAGGGAGAGCAAGCTTAAAGTTTATGAGGATAAATGGTCCAGAAAATCTATATGCATATATATAAAATATGGATATCTGTGTCTGCATGATATGTATATGCACATACATGAACAGTGTATCTATATATGGATTTCTGTGTATATATCAATACACACTCACCCACATGCGTATACTTACAAACATAAATATTTATATACGAGGCACTCACATAAACAACTTGCCTTTGACAACCGGCTAATCTAAAGCCATAATTTCCCAGCTGAAAAAAAACAAACCTCTTGCTTGTTTCCATCTTCTCTGAGATGAACCACAAGTGTTGGCTAAGGATGCTCAGCTGTTACTCCTTTCAGCAGCGTTGCACTGTGTGCACACATAACCCCAGGACTGATGCAAGGTGCAGAACTGCTCAGCTCAGGCTGGCCAGTGCTGAGTAGAAGTGGTTGCTTAGGCATGCAAGTTAGTCCAGTATCATTTGGAGTTCATTCCCTATTGATTCTTAAAGCCACTTGTGAGGGCTACTGCTGGTGGAATAACAACTCCATTGAGTTGTTCACTGAGATATGTTTAACAGTAATGACCTCTGACGTGACGTCACTGCTAATCAGTCTGAACTCAGATCACAGGCCAGTACAAGACAGTTGACAATTTTATTTTTTAAAAAAATCTGTAAAACCCAAAGAGAATCTCATAAATGTATTTTATTGGTACTTTAAAATCCTAACATGATTTTGCCAAGATTAAGGATCAAATTGCTACTAACAGACTGTAAGAAAACTTCCAAGCTTTATGCGCATAATCTATTTGTAGAATCAGTTCATCACATTTTTCAAGTGGTAGCCTGAAAAAATTACAACGCTGGAAAACAAAGTAAGTGGTTTCTAGATGAGGATTCTGGCTTGGGTCTAGGTCTTTTCTAGGGACTTGTAATCACTTGTTGAAGGAGCAAAGTTAGTAGACCTTTCTTGTCATGTCACGTGGTTCTTCTGTGCTTTCCTTGTTACGTAGGGACACTGGCACAGCAGAACAGTTCCTGAAAAACCACAGTGGCTATAGCAGAGCTTGGTTACTCAGAGGTCATCTATGACCACTGCTTGTTTTTCACTTGATCTCACAGTGTTCTGGTATGGAAAGTTTCATTGCTGGGAACAACAGATTTTGATGTGAACAGGTTCTGGCATTAGCTGGCACCTGAACAGAGGAAGCAGGTGTGTTGAAAGAGAAAGACCTCACTTCAGGCCATTGCGAGCAGTAACACTTTAACAGGAAAATAGAAAAAGAAAGAAGCATTCCTGTCTTGGAGTGCATCATTTCATCTTTTCATGACACTCTACCTGTACTTCTAGTAATTTTATTGACATTCAGGATTTTTCTCTACTCATGTAACTTCAGTGTTTCATTTCTTTTACATTATGGGATTTTTTTTTTTGAGACAGTGGTGTTGGTTTTCAGTTATTGCTCTTTATTTACTAGCTGATTCATCTTGGTGTGCTTCTCTTAGAACTGTAGCCAATTTCATTCTGCTATAATTTTCCTTCATTCTTTCTCATTCATGCAGTGGCTTAATTAAATGTTGTCTCTGCTGCTGGCCCAAACCCAGAGAGCAAATCTGTTAGTTGAGTGGCGTCGTATGGACCCATTCCACTAACACAGCAGTGTGGTTCAGCAAGTCAGGTGCATCCCAGGTCACCTCCTTTCTGCCAGAAACGTCCATTTCAGTCACTGCTGCCTGGAGAAGGACTCTGACAACATCAGCACTGTTTTATCTACTCTTTTGGGGTATTTTTTGTTGTTGTTGGTTTTTTCCTCTCCTTGGGAGCATTAATTTCTTTGGTATGTCTTTTTAGATTGTTTGGGGCTGCTTTTTTTTTTTTTTTTGTGATGGTTGAAGGTTTTTAGAGCTGATACTGATTCTGAGCAAAGCTGCATGGCAGAGCAATGCTTCTACCTGAGATGGCACAGCCCTGGCTTGCTTTCTTCAGTGTACTTGAAAGCCATGCTGCAGGGATCACTCTAAAATCCTCAAAGTAAGCAGTACCTTTTGGATGGGCGTGGGGATGAAATTGAAGTGATTTATTTCAGGGATGGCAGCTTCACTTAAGAGATTTTCTTAGCGTTTTTCCGATGTCTGCAATTGTATCGTCCGCTTTCATCTCCTTTTCTTGTGTCACAAAGTCAACAGGTTGGACTTGCAAAAGGATCCACTTCTGTATTTCAGCTGCCCTGTAAGGATTGTGGTAGAAAGGAAACATCTCTTCAAGGGAGGATCATTTGTTGGCCAGAAAGTAAACTCTTCTGCATGGCTGCTGTTTGACAGTCTCATCCAAAGTTCAGCACGTATCTTAGTTCACGTGGCTCTCATGAGGTGAACGTCTCACTGCTGATCCCACTTGTGAACTCTTATGTTCCCACCCATTTGGATGGAAACAATTCCTCACCGAGATATGAACATTTTGGAAAGTTAGCTAGGATATTTAAATAGTTCAGCAAAGCTTGCTGAGAAATGTTGCCTCTGTTACTGAGGTACCACAACCTAGATTTTGTCAGCTCTGTATCAAATGCAACTGCCCTGTGAATAGAGGAATTTTTGTATGCAGATCTCCCTTACTGGATTCATGGGTGCAGGTTGTGGGCTCACAAAACGGAGTTACTTAAGCTGCTAGCAGTTTTGCAAGCTGTGTATTCAGCTTTGGAAATACAGTGCTTGGCACATAGTTTCAGCTTTTGTGCTTGTGAATTCAGGATCTGAAGCTTTGGGAGAACAATCAGTAGAGGAGAAAAGTGGAAGAGACTTCTCAATGCGATTATCGTCTCTGGTTTGATTTATGTGAGTGACTTTGCACGGCCTGATCTGAAGAACTGTGGCACCAGGCAGGGAATTTGTACTGATTTTACTTGCCAGATACCTTTCTCTGTAGAAACAAAAATATTGGAGAGTATGTGTTAGCATTGGGAGTGGGTTTGGTGTATTTCAAGGTTGGATTCATTAGTCAGAAGTTATTCTTTTGAGTCATAGACAGATATTTTGGTCTTAAATCCCCTTGCTGGGCACAGGCAAGTTCTGTACAAGCTCAGTAATACACTAAAGCATATGCTGCACAGCTAGTATGCAGCCTTGTGCATCTCGGGGTGGGGGGTGATTGTTGCAGCACAAAATTGAAAAAGGCCTGCTGGTTTCTCACTTTGGTTGTTTTGTTTCATCCTGTTTACGAGAACAATCTTAATTATTTCTCTGGTATTGTGGCTGGCCTGAGTTCAATTCCTAATTGATAGATTTCAACCTTACAGTTGACATCTTTGTTTCTAGCTCTAATGCAGCCAGGAAGCAAGACGTGAATAGCCTCTGCAATCCAGTTCTCTTGGCCCCAAGTACTGGCCCTACTGGAACAAGATTGAAGCACAGTTTGAAGCAGCTGTTCATAGCTTGTCAAGACTTTGCCCATGCTGTTCTTATTCTTTGGGTAAATATTAGGGACTGATCTCCACTGGAATCAAATCTAACTTTCAAGATTTGCTTTAATGGAGAGAGAACATTAAACAGCTTCCTTCATAACCCAAACAATGTGAAAGCATTGTGAGCTTAAAGAACACCTTTATCCCTTGAAAAATGATCTAGTGTCTTGTTATTTTGCTCTTTCTGTTTAAAAGAAATCTGTTGCTCACAGCAGCAACCAGAATTATTATTCCCTCTGAAAGTCTGGGCTGTGGGATGCATACTAACAAAAAAAAAAAAGGTAGCATTTCAAAACCCAGTAATGTGTATTTCTTATTATCTTGTACTGGTAGGGGGCCTGAAATATGGTTTTGCTCTAGAAATGTAAATGCCTTATTCACTTAATTTTTCCTGTAGGACTAAATTGACAAAGTGCCTGCTCATTAAGTACATCTGCTCATTAAGGTAACGAAGTACCTAACTTACCTTGAGCTGAAAGCAAGGGTAATATGTTGTTAGCATGACTACAGAACTGCAGTCTGCTTGGAAGATTGCACCAGTATCTGGAGCTCCGTCCCAGGGAACTGAGGGGAGGGCATGTTGTAAGACTTTGTTCATTGAAAGGAACATGCATCCTAGCTTTCAGAGTGAAGAAGTTCGGGGTTTAGGAGCTCTTCCCACTTGAAGCCAGAGGAAGTTGTTTCACCCTACCCATGCAGAGGCTAACTTCACAACTGTTGTTAAATACCAGTTGGTATAGCCAAGGCTGAGGTGAAAGTAAAATGCTGTCTAGAGAAAAAAGAGGGCTTAAGTTGTGGAGATTTTAAAAGTTTCTGCTGCAAATTGAGGTCCCTTCCAACTTCTAACATTCTTTTTAAAAGATGCTGCAAATCTTTTTGGCTCTAATATCTGTGTTGCCAGTTACAGACCATAAAATACATTAGAGGTTGAGGTGGTCTGAATTAAAATCACTGTTTGGGAATCCTGGAACACAAACTTTTTTTATTACCTTGCTTAGGTTTTAATTTTTTTTCTAGCTCTTATAGCTAAAAGAATAATTCAGAAAATGATGGTGTAATGCTTCTAGGGCAGCCATTTCTCCCTTAGCTTTGAGGTCAGATTTCTGTTGCCTGTCTCAAGGGATGCTAACCATAAAGGTTCGGCACTGAGACATACCGATGTGCTTGGCTGTTTCTTATCTATGAAAGCCAAACAGATTAAGGTAACAGCAATCTCATGAAGAATTAATCTGTGACAGGTATTGGATCCCGATATCTCATGCTGATGAAGGTTTAGTTGAAGGATGTTACTCTGGCAGAACTGTCCCAATGTGCTTCCTCAGTCTGTGCCTCTGCAATCGCCTTAAAGCAGCTATAAGCTGACGGTGTTGCTGAGCAAGGACACACCTGCCATTCATTCCTGCAGTCCCCTCTTTGGGGAGCAACCAGCATTCTGCAGCTGTGTGTAAAGGAAGAGACTGGGGACCTGACCCTGGACAAAAACTATAGGGAGAAAAAAAAACAAATCCAGAACAAAGCAGTGTGTTTTAGCCTGGGTCAGTTTTTAAGCCTGGTTCATTGCATACGGATACATGAGTGGCTGTGTCAGCACTGTAGGTGTGTGTACAGGCAGCTCTCTTGGCAGCATCGATGACCTGGAACACCAGTTTTAGGCTGGTGTGCTGCAAAGTGGTTTTTATGTTAACATCCACTATCATCAGTTCACTGATGTGGCTCTACAGGGCTATAAGCACATGTTCTCTGTGTTGGTATACTGCAGGGTGGTTGAAAAGAAATGCCACCATAACCAAACTGAAACTTTAGACAATGGTTACTGGGTGTGTGACAATACTGCCATGACCCCAAAAAGTGAGAACTTGAGCTCTACTTGGAAAGGAGTCTTGAGTAGGATCACTGACATGTTGAAAGCATCTTGCTGCAATGGACTCCTGGTTGGTAGGACACAAAATCATGGTTTTAAATGTGTCTTTTTGAGGGTGGACAAAAGTGGATTGACCATAAAAGCTCCCTGGCAATCTTTTTCCCTGACTTTGCTAGAAGACTTTGAAAACCCAAAAGCTTTTTCATGTTACTGCTTTAGTGATTAATTAGGTCATCACTTTGTGTGTTAATTACAGTGACATTTTTCTTCTCATTAGTTGTATTATGGAAAGTTTTTGTGTCTGTGTGGAATGGGAAGTAATACAACCTTTGTGGCCAAGTGAAAGATGATTTCAAACTTTAAAATGCTGGATGTCAATGATAACTTTGGGTACTGTGAAAAAAATGAAAACGTGCTGTGAGGGCAGAATAAATTACTTTTATTCTAAATAAACTCATGATGTTGCCCACACTTTGGATGAGGGGTTTTAAACTGGATCTTTCTTCCAGAAGGTTGTCTTGTGTTGATTAATGTAAAGCTCGTTCTGTTGACAGGGGTGTGTGAATATGATATACTTTCATGGGGTGTCTGAAGAGGCTTAACGGGGGGCCTCTTCAGACAGGGCAGTGTACATGAGCAAAGGACAATTGCTTTTACTTAGACTTTTAAATAATTATGTAATGTTAATTTTGCAAAACGGCTTTGGAATCCGAGCTCGACATTAGCTTTTTACAGACATTTGAGATGAGCTTGTCTGAGGCCGACATTGCCTTCTAAATGCAGAAAACAATAGGTCTGCCATATGTTGTTCTTGATTCCTTTGTTCATTAACATTTGAAAGCCGTGGTTGCTTTGAGGCTAGCCTATGGGCGGTATCTGGAGTGGTGCTGAGGGAATAGACTCTGCAGTTCCCACTGGGTAGCACCTATTTTTCTTCCCTATTTGGTGACTTCCATTCTCATTATAAACTTCTATCAGAAATTAAGAAGCCACAAAATAAGACTGCTTCAAGTTCTTAGTTTGGTCCGAAAATAAATCAGATTGCATAAAGGGTGTTCTTCCACCCAAATGCTTCTCAAAGTAATCCAGTAGTGGAACAGATTGCTTGGGGAGGTTGTGAAATCTCTATCACTGGAGTTCTTCATGTCTCTCCTGGACAAAGCTGAGCAAACTGGCCTAACTGGCCCTGTACTGAGTAGAAAGTTGGACCATGTATTTTCCAAAGGTCCTTTCCAACCAAACCTGTTTGATTTCAGAGAGTGATCTCTTCACTGCGTGGTCAAATGGTAAAAGAAGCAAGAAAACTTGTGTTGTCTGTGCTATGTGTTAAGTCTGTGTCCAACTGGTAAAGATGCTGAGTAGAGCATGTACTGAATCCAGTGGGAGCTTGTGGTGCTTGGCATCTGTTTTTCTCCAAAAGATCAGTAAAGGGTAAAAACTTAAAGGACTCAGTATGTGCTGCTGCAGATGCCCAGTATTTCTGTTATTTGTGAACTTATCAGTAAACTGGATCCTGCTGATGAGATCCATTCATGCAACTCAATCATTTGTGAGAAGAAACTATTCTCAGTATGATTAATGCTGTGGTTGATGATGGGGACAGACAGAAAGCACTTCTTTGAATAATGCCTATAATGTCATATTCCCCTGTGTGTGTGTTTAAAGGAAGAGTCTATGGTTATATGAAATTGGGAGCATTTAGGAAGCAGTTAATGACAAGTGAAAATGATAGCTAGAGTAGATTAATTGTTAAATGAATTGTGCCTGCACTTGTCATTTTAATGTGGTACTGGCCTCATCGTAAGCAGGATGTTTCCTGCTATATAACAATACTGCGTGCTTCACTTTGGGTCAGAGGAGTTTAAAGGCTTAGCTGTCAGGAGTTTTTTTCAAGTGCAGCTATCTTTTTGCTGTGGTGGGATTTTTTTAATTGTTCCCCCCCCCCCGAATATTAAAATCTGTATTTTTATTAATTTTGTTCTTACAAGTTTTTCCCATGCTTTTTTTTTTTGACAGTGCAGCAAAGCAGTACTTACTCATAATCAGTTTAATATGAGTTTTATTTTAAGTGGTTTTGGAAGGAGGTGATACCAGTTGAACTTAGTCTAGAATTTTTTTTTTGGGGGGTGGGGGCAGGGGGTGGGATGGTGGTGTTTCTAATTGCACTTTAACTCCAGGACTGTTTATTTAATTTTGATTTGGCATGGTGCTACTTTACATTCATGCCTTCAATCTGAGTGGAGCATAAGGAAAATTATCAGGATGGAAGAGGACTGAAAGCAGCCAAGCGTAGGTCTCATCCTGTCATTACTCTGAGGAAATCTGTCTTTTGAATTGCTGGCGAATGACAGTGGAGCAGGAAGCGCTGCCAGAAGCTGTATTTCTCCAGCAATCTTTTCACGTGCAGAGCACATAGACTCACTTGAGTTGTGTGAATTTTGTGTGGCTTCTAGGTGAAGTGAAATGTTTCTACTAATCCTTTAGTTAAGTTTGGTGGTTCCTGTTGAGATTTAGATGCACTGAATGGTTCTTGGGGCCCTTTTTTGTGTCTAATAACACCTTCTCATTTTTTAAAGCATTTGTTGTGTTTGGAGGGTAATGAGTTTGGGCCCAAGGATACCCAGAACATAGAATTGTAGAATATCCTGAGTGACATGTGAGTTTTGATTGCTTTCAGCCTGCTAATCCTCATGATTCAATCTCAGCACTCAAGCAGGAGAACAATAATGTGAGGCCTTCAAATGCATCTTCCAGACAGATAAACTTGGGTGGAGACAGGTGCAGGCACTTGGTGTGTGCTTTGCCCAATGCAGCAAAGTGGAAACCAGTGCTAACGTAGTGGGGAATACAAGTGAGGTGGAACAGCTTCTGAAGCTAAAGAGAAACTTGTAATGTGAACAAATGGACATGGACTGTCACAAATAAATAAAAGTTGGAAGTGAAGGTATTTCTGATTTTAAAAGAAATATCAATTTTGGTATCCACTAGAAAATCACTATCTAAATGGATCTTGTTCCATTTAAAACTAGTCAGGGAAGGATTTGTAGCTGAAGATATGGGAAGATGGAGAGAGCCAGAGTCCCAGAGTTGCACAAGGACAACAACAGGTAAGAGAAGCTCAATGAGGTTCTCACGGGGTGTTTTTGTTTATCAGCTCCAGGGCATTACAGAGATAGGTCAGATGAGGTTGGTCAGCAGATTAGGACATGATTCAAGTAGTCTGGTAAATACAATTGTAGTGTTTTCTAAAGTATAAGGCTTTAGTAAAAACTTGTAGCTGGTTTATGTAAATTATTTGCTTCCTGCGTCAATGATTCAGAACCTATTAGTGTTAATAGGGTAGCTGGTTCAAAAAGACTGATGCCACTCCCCCCTGTCAATCAGGGATCGCTTCTCTGCTAAAGGAAGACAGTAAATGTCTTCTGTAAAATTCAGGGGCTGGCTAACAAATTGCAGTTTAGAATGCATTACATATGATGAATGTGATCTCCTTAAAGGGAAATCTATTCGTTTGACTTAGTGCTCTTACGATTAATTGCTTGCCAGATTAAATTGCTCCATAAAACGCATGCTACTTTATTCGATCTCTTCATGATGAGATTAGCTGGGCCAAGATGGTTCTTTGTATGTTAATTACAATGGTATTTTCTTCTTCGATTTAATTATTAAATTGTTTAGCACAGCACGCTTTCTCTTAGCCTCCGGAAAGATGCCTCTGTTTTGCTTGGGACCACCTTTTTATAATCTAGCTGCCCTTTTCACATACTAGAAATATTCTGAGTTTACTTTACAGAAGTATCATGCACTGTAGAGGATGTGTTCTGGGACTTCTCTGTGTTTACTTTGTGCTGCTGAATCAGCGCTAACCTTGCACAGGTTCATCATGCGACTGTCTAGGATGAGGAACGAGGAACGTCTGAACTGAAGCTGTGGGGGCAAACTTCCAGAGCTGCCACCCAAATGGACTTATCTGGGTACTGAAACTTGGCTTTCTGTTTCCGTTGAAAACTGTAGAGCAGGGTGTTTGCTTTTTGTCTCACCTGAGAAATCAGTCCTCCACAGTTCTTTATGCTGCTGAAGTTTCAGGGCAGACTTAGGGGAAAGAGCTGTGTTGGTTTTACTTGTTCTCAGAAGCCTTCTCTGTACTCACTGATATCATCCAGGGCTTCCCTCCGACCCCCCGAAAACCTACAAAATAGAAACTCAAGGGGCTAGGACTTGACGCATCAGGGGCTAGGACTTGACGCATCAGGGGCTAGGACTTGACTTACATGTGCAGCTACTCACCCCACCACACAAAATAACCCCCATCCTTTTGCAGTACTAGGCCTGGGATTTGCATATATCCTCCTGTTCCCACAGCAATATTTCAGTGACTCTATTGTACAGTTGTTGGTTTTCTTCAGGTTCCTTTTACTCTTTATGCTTCTATACCTTCCTAGGTTAAATATTCAGAATGTACCAATTAAACTGTTATTTCTAGTGTTTAGTCCCAGAGACTTGAAGGGTGAAGCTTTTCTTTTACCCTGATAAAAATATCTATTTTTTAAATTTACTTCTCAACCCTCTCCCTCAAATAATATATCCTATTGGAATTGATTCCAAAGGAAAGGCAAGCTTTTGTATTAATTAACCTGGTCTTTTGTTGGCTGTGTATCAAGAGCTTTGAAATTTCAGAAATTAGGAAAGTTTCAGAAAGGGGCAGCAAGATGAATGAAGGTACAGAACCAGAAGTGTTATGAAGAACATGTGTAAATAACAAGTTTTCAGGTCAGAAGAGAGGTGGCAGAGAATATACAAGAGTTTGTAAAAAATACAAAATGTCACAGAGAAGATTAGGGGAAGCTACAAGAAGAAGGTGCCTCAGAAGATCAGATAAGCTCAAACCAAAAGAGATGCTGTTCCATGCAAAACTTAACTAAATTGGGGAATACCTAAAAGGTTCTGTGAATTTAAAGCAATGATTATATAAACCAATGGAAGAGCATTCCATCATGGGTTACTGATCATACAGATAGCACCTCTGCCTCACATACCATCTTGAGCTATATGTGGCTGGAAGTTAGAGTTCTTTCTGGGGCAGCATCATTTCACTCTTGCTTGCTTTTATGCTGTTACCTGAGTTCCCCTTTCTAGACACTTTTGGTGTTGAGACACTGAGGTGGCCTTTGCTGCCTGACTCACTATGACAGTTTTTAATATTTACATAAATTTATCTGTCAGCAGCTTCTTGGGAATCAGCTGTTTACTTCAAAGTCTTTACCAAGGGTAAGGCAACGTGCCAGCATGGCCATCCAACTGCTTTCAGGTTTGAAGGATTGCATTTTATTTAGTCACCCATCTAGGTTTTACATGTGGCTTGTTACATCTGTCACTACTTTGAAGTTGAGAAGGCTGAAGTCCCATGTTAGGTATCTGAAAGGGTTCATAGTTATGTGAAGGAGGCTTTTAACTATGTTTGGACCCAGTTCAGTTTTTCATACAGAGCTGAAGGCCAAAAGTCTTTCTGTGCCTTTCTGCTGCTGTTTGTGGGTACATGGGAAATGCTATCCTTGGTAATTTAGAAGAAGGATGTCTAAGGAAGAAGGCTGTACTTTCCTATGAGCTGATCTCCTGACTATCTGCCTTTTCTTCTTTCTGGGGAGTGGCAGAGAAGTATGTAATTTTCTGGAGCACTGGGAAAGACAGGACTAGATTTGATAATCCATGGAAAATTTTTCTTCCCTCATGATCTTACTTCAGAATTTCAGTCATTATTTTCCGTGTTCCTTTGGTTTTTTTCCTCCAGAAAGAACTCATGGAGAGCTGTCAGGATCATGAACTCATAAATCTCATGAAAGTAGAACCCGTGCCAGCAGAGCAAGGAATGATTTTAATTAAGGCTAACAGGATTTTAATCTTTTTGTCTTCCTGCTAGCCCTGATTCAAATATAACAGTTGGGAAAAAAGCTCTTCATAAGTTCACCAGCCTACTGTTTGTCAGCTAAAAGAGACTAAGTTGGTAGGACCTTTAGAGACTCCATTGGTTTTTATTAAAAAAAAAAAAGGCCCTAGATTCTCTAATTTGGTTAAGGGGACAAATCCTTTTACTGAGCCTTTGTACAGCAAGGAGTTGAGCGGAGATGTAATCCATTTTTTCTGTTGCAGGTTACATTTCTAAAGGAAGTTCATGTTAGATAATTTATCGTTCATTCCTTTTTCCTTCTGGCTGTTGCAGATGCCCAAATACTGCTTTATAAATATATGTTCAAAAGGTTCTTTTGTCAAAATCTCCGAAGACAAACTTTGATTTCACTAAACCAAAAAAAAACCCCCACCAATCATCAATTCTCAGTGCACTGGTTAGATGGGTTAGGAAAACGAATGGATCAGGGTGGGAGACTTCTGCTGTAAGTGCATCAAATAAGGATCCATTCTTTGTGAAGGGCATTTGTCTGGGACTAGCCAAGAGAGCGTTGTCTGGAAACAGGCAGATGTGTGCCCTGTATATTTTACTCTCACATGCTGTCCCATGTTGTCACAGCTGTAGGCTGTGCTTGTATGGAGGTGGGGAAGGTCCCTCCCTCGCTGGGGAACTAAGGCTTTGTGGCTCCAGCTGGATCTCTTGCCCAGTGCTGGTCTTGCAGGCCAGTTCTACCTCTCTACTGCCGGGTGCTTCCTTTGGTGTACAGAGCTGACCTGACTGAGCGCCAAACTGAATTCACCGCCCATCCGTTTCTTCCCCAGTCCATGGTGCCTCTGACAGGGAAAGCCATCTGTGTTACAGCCTTTTTATCTTGGCTTGGGGAGAGGAGTGAAATGGAGCTGTGGTATTGCTTGCAGACTGGTGTTGCAAAGGGGTTAGCGACCTGTGCTTGCAAACCTAGCTCTGGCTGTTAAGCCTTTAATGAGGCAGGTACAGTACTCATTAAAAGTTGGGTGATGAGGGGATCTCTAATTCTTTAATTTCTAAGCAAACTTCTCCTTCTGTGTCAACAGTTATTCAGTTGAAAGGGTTTGCTCAGTGTGGAACGATGCTGCTGTGGAACCCTACTAAGGCCCCATCTGCTAAGAGCTTGTATTGATTTGTGTCTTAGTTTATAAAAGCCTTCAATTCTCCTTGTGTAAATGCTATAAATAATGCAGATGTACTAGATGAAATGTGCTGTAGGAACATCTTAGAAATTATTTTGGTCTGGGTTGAACTGAGCTAATCTAATCATGGTTAGGAGTTTCTCAATAGCTGTGAAGCAAGAAGTATATTGTCTTATTCTGGATTAATGTGTTAGTCAATATGCCGGGGTAGCAAGATAGGGATTTGAAAGTGGTAATCAAGTTCATAAAACAAGAGCTTTTAATGTTAAAATATTACAAAACTTCACCTGAAACTAGTTGTAAATCATAGATATACACGCATGGTGGAAGTACAGTAAAACCCAGTCCTGTGCCTGTTGATTTATCTGCATAATCCTCACATTTGTATGCCTCTTTGTCAGAGGGACTGCAGTGCTTCAGAGGCTATATGTATATATACTAAATAAATCATTTTACCCACTCATACAAACAGCCATTTTGTGCTAGCAGTGTTGCAGAATGCATTTTAGTAGAGGACATGGATGAATAATTTGTCCTTTTGAGATTCCATGGGCTTTAGGGCACCAAAATGTATTTCAGGTTGGACTTAGTCCAGGTTTGTATGAGAACTCTTTGGCAGTCTTGTAGAAAGTATATGGGAGCTTTGGAGGTGACCTGTTTTTAGAAATTTAATTGGATTTTTGCTCTATTTTATGTCGGCTATGTGTATAGAAAGCAAAAAGGTAGAGGGATGTGATATTCATTAGATTGTTGTTTGGGGTTTTTTTTTCTTGTTCTTTTAAAAATACCTAGCGTATCAAGGCAATGGAAAGCGGATAATTTATTTGTTAGGGGTCTGTGGTCATGGTAGTTTGGGTGCTTCCTGCATTGGAGACATCACCTGATGGACACTGGTTCATGCAGAGGCAAGAGATGTATTTGTATGCTCATAAATTCATTCTAATCAATGGTTCTCTGGCAGTTACTTGATGTTAGTTACCACAGTTGCAAGATGAAGAATGTGTTTACATGCTATTAGCATTGTTAATTGCAAGGAAACATGGATACAGCCTGTTTTCAGACCTGACACTTGTCTTCCTGTCACGTTTCTGAACTTGATGGCTTCAAAACTGCTGATGTGATCAAACGGCACATTGCAGACTACAGCTATAAGAAAATTTCAGAACTCCCTAGTTATGCTTCAGATTGTTGAGTGTCAAGAACTTTGTCTTTGTTAAAGCATACAAACCATATGAACCCACTTAACCACACAGTTTTTAAGAATTTGTGGTCATATATCAGCATTCATCACCAGAGGTGCTCCAGGTGCCCAGAGGAACTCGGAGAGCTCTTGAACATCAGTACAGGGGAAGACTTCAGACTGCTGCTGATCAGACTTGGTTTTAAATTTTCCTTATTGGCTCTCCAAGTATTGTTTGCTGACATGCATACATTATAGCCATCTGCACCACTGGAAAAATTGTGACAGTAGAGAGAAGAGGTATTTAAGAACCTTTGTATGTTGGTTTTATAGCTGAGATTATTGAAGTTCCATGGACATGTCAAACTTGTAGTGTTTCTATTGGCACTAGCATTGGTAACAATGCTGCAGATTCCAAGAATAAGTGATGTGACAAAGCACTTGTCATGGAGCATCCCCAGAAGGGATGTTGAGGGTTCACTTCCTTAGGTGACGAGTATGAAAACAGTGCAATGTGATAAGTTTTTCAGTGATCAGAAAGGACATAAAAATTTCTGACAAATTTTTCAAGTTACTGGAAGACTGACAGAAGGTTAAATCATGAAATAGGTGAGGCGATGTGATCTGAATTGCTTTTTAACCTGTCAGGCAGTGCAGTTCATGATAAAGCAAGTATCAGTCTGCAAAAGAAGGCCGTATCTTGGAAAGCAGTGACTCAAGAAATGTTGACTGGCAGCTTTTACTCCAGGTGCCTCATGAAATGTTCAGCTAAAAGGGTTTATTTGACCCTTGAAATATTAGCAGGAGCAGGAAAGTGATTTTATGATACATATTTTTGCAATTTTGTCTGGTATCTGTTTGAAAAAGTATATTGAAAGCCTGCAGAAAGGACAGAGAAGTCTCAGTTACGAGAGGCTAGTAAAAATGCTTTGGAGATTTTGGGATCTTAAGCTCTTTAAAACAAAAGCTGAGGTCGAGCATTTTTGAGAAGACAAAATGCTAAAACAGAAAAGGAATGTTAAGACAAAAAACTGAAACAAAAACCACCCTGCAGATTAGGTACCCATTTTTAATGTGCAATTAAACATTGTGGTAAACAACATAAGGGATCAGTTTTGTTCCCCTCCTCATACCAGGATACCTTTGTGGAAGATGCACTGGTGAATTACTGGCGTGAGCCTGCATAGTGCAATAATGTTGAAAAATGCAACAGCCTGTGATATACAGAAGTTCAGATAAGCTGATCTACTGACTTGTAGTGTAATGAAACAGACTGGACCAATCATCGCATTTTTAATCTAAAACTTAAGAAATCCAGTCTGGATTTCTGTGCCTTGGACTTACATTTTTTCATTGAGGGAATTCTTCCTCCTGTATATGACTCTCGGACATACTGAAACATATCCATGCAGCTATTAAGCAGAAGGACTGTCCTGACACTTATTTTGAGATGTTGCTCTTAAGACCACAGGACAGGTGAGAGTCAAGAAGGTAGTCAAGGATTGCAAGCTTTTAATTTTTCTGCAGTTTTCAGTCATCAGGATGGCTGTGCTCAGTGTGTGTGGGCCAGGGCAGAGGTGGCCCGTGTGCTGCACAGACCTATGGAGAAATTGCTCACCAGCTTCAAGCCCTGGTAAAAATACCATGTTTATAATTTGTTTCCAGGCATGCATGTTTCAGCTTTTATATGGGAGCAAGGTCTTTGCCCATTGCGTTTCAGAACGGCAAGAGTTTTATACCAAGCTGTGATAGCAAAAGAAAGCTACAGTGCTTCAGAGAGTCTATTTTTTTAAAGTCTATTTCTTATTTATTTTTTAAGTTTTTGCTGAACTAGTTTTCCTCAGCCGTTAGTCATGGAATTAATAGGTGGGAGCAGTAGATACATGCTGGGAATTGGCCTCAAACCCAGAGAAGGGTTAAATATGCTGTTTATTTCAGCAAAGCCTCTCTTTTTTTCTAAAGTGCATACATACAGAGTGTTACTGTAGTGTTGGTGTTAGACACAGTGATCTTGAGAATTTTTGAAGCTTTAGGTCAGCATGTCAAGGCATACTTTGACACAATGCTGCCTATCAGCTGCAGGGTCTGCAGCCCAGCACTGCTAAGAGGCCTCCATCTTCAAGTGCACTCTGCAGTTTGAACACAACTGGCACTTCCTATAGCAATGATTTACATGTAAAGGTAGGGTGGGAAATGAATCTTAATGATGCCCATAACTGGAAGAGAGGAACCTGATGAGCTCTGTTGAGGGTACCAGTACAGGTTGGGGACTGGCCTGTTGGAGAGCAGTCTAGGTGAGAGGGACCTGGGGTCCTGGTGGACAGCAAGATGATCAATGTGTCCTCATGGCCAATAAGGCCAATGGCATCTTGGGTGTATTGGGGGGGGGGCTAGGTCAAGAGAGGTCCTCCTCCCCCTCTACTCTGCCCTGGTGAGACTGCACCTGGAGTATTGTGTCCAGTTCTGGGTCCCTCAGTTCATGAATGGCATAGAACTTCTTGAAAGATTCCAGCACAGGGCCACCAAGATGGAGTGGAACATCTTCCTTATGAGGAAAGGTTGAGGGAGCTGGGTCTCTTTAACTTGGAGAAGAAGGGACTGAGGGGTGATCTCCTTAATGTTTATAAATATGTAAAGGGTGAGTGTCAGGAGGATGGAGCCAGACTCTTCTCAGTGGTGGCCAGTGATAGGACAAAGAGCAATGGGTTCAAGCTGGAACATTGGAAGTTCTGTCTGATTGTAAGGAAAAGCTTTTTCCCTGTGAGGGTGATGGAGCACTGGAACAGGCTGCCCAGAGAAGTTGTGGAGTCTCCTTCTGTGGAGACATTCAGGACCAATCTGGACACGTAACTGTGTGATTTAATCTAGGTGATCCTGCTCAGGCAGTGGGGTTGGACTGGATGAGCTTTTGAGGTCCCGTCCAACTCCTAATGTTCTGTGATTCTGGAGTGGGCTGTGGTGAATCTGAACTCCTGCTAGATCTGTAAGAGAACATGACCTCTGGCAGCTACCTGTCTGACTGCAGTTTCCCTGAAATGGCTAAAAACCATTTAAAAGTGATGGTATGATTGATGTGTTAATTGATGTGTTGATTGATGTGTTTCCATTTAAGGAAATAGGAAAAGCAATCAATACTTGATGTGGCTTTGTTCCTGGGTCCTGAAGAGGTGGTTTGAGGGAGGAGCTGAAAAAGCTCAGCCCAGCCTGTTTGGAGCTTCCATTAGCTGCCCCAGCATGTAACTAGAGAATCTACAGGAGCTGAAGGTCAGGCTTTGCCTCTTAATTCTGCTTGTTGAATAATGGCAGAGACGTTTTGGGGCAGTAAGTGGTTACGGTTTAGTGACCCTCGGGTTTGGTGACCCTGATGTTGCTGCTCAGGAGGTTAAATGCACTTTACTCCAGCTGTCTTGTGCCCCTTGCCTTTGAGGGAGAGGTTCTTTGTTTCTCTTGGCTCTCCCTGCTCATCTCTGTGCAGAGCAAAACCTCAGAAGTTGCCTGAATATTAATTTTTCAGGCTTGCTGAGAATTGTGGGACGTAAAGGTCAGGGAAAGTGTATTGGGTCCCATTAGGACTGAATGGCAGACATGCTGAGTAACAAACAGCATGCTCGGCCTAGGAAGGATAATATACCCCAAACTTTGTCCTCCTGTCAGCACTTCTGGCTTCCTGCCAGGGGCCTGTGGCCACATTTATTTGGCAGTGACTCTGTACAGACCAACTGTCTGTCTTCAATGAATACTGAGGTGCAGCATCTGAAGGCTCAGAGATCCATAGATCTTGAGCTGAGCTTCCTGCTCCGTGGCAGGAGGAGCCCTGCTGGAGAGGGAGGCACCATTAGTCCTGGGTGCCTAGTGCTCTGCTGAACACATACATGCACTGTGCAATGAAATACTCTGTGCTGCAGCCAGTGGGTTTATTTTAGATAGCTGGGAAAGAAATTGGATGTAACCATTTGCCACTGAAAGCTGAAATCAAAATGCTTCACAGTGTTGATCAATTTTTACTTTGAAAAGTCCTCAACTCATTTTTTTTAATTGTTAGATGCTTTAAATATGAAGATTTTTCACCATTCCCCCCCCGTACCCCCTCCCCCCAATCTTGTATGTCAGAGTTGGATTGGAATCTTACATTTTATTCGAAGTTTTTCATCAAATTAAAGATAAATATGAAATTTCCATGGGGAGGCTGAAGGCCATACGATTTCATTTAGAATTTGAAACAAGGCAGGCTTCTAAACATTGAAATCTTTTGTAAGTAAGGGATCCTCTTCTGGGTTCTAGTTTTGATCATTGTTCTTGATGAGTATCACAGTGTGGTTTGTCTAAAGCCAAATATAGATCTGCCCTTTAGATGGCATTCAGACTTCTTTCTTTTTCCTTTTATGCTTCTTGTGATGTTGGTGTTTTAAGGGTTTTGTTTGGGTTGGGGTTTTGAGAGGTTTATGCAAGGTGGTTTTTTTTGTTATATAGTAAGTGTGTTGCCAAGCCTTGGTGCTCTCAAACTGATGTGTCGTTGCTCATTAGCATCAAATGCCACATCCTGTATTGCTTTTGCTGTGTTGGTCAGATAGCACATGTTGACTGTTAAAGCAGCAACTAACCCCTTTGATACTGAATGGGTTCTGTAATCATCTGACCATCGTTATTTAAAATAAAAATCAGAGTTCTTTAATGACTTGTATGGTTTAATTCCTTTAGGAGCTTTTCAACAGACAAGGAAATTTTGCCATGCAAGCTAAGTTAGACGGCACTGGAGAGCTGGTGGCGAAGAATGCTTTTTGAATATAGTCAGGAAAATGATGACTTAAGCAAGTGCAGTGTGGCAGAAGGGAAAACAGGGTTTGGTAGGTGAACAGTAAGCAGCCTGGTTGCTTTGTTGTGCTAACAGGTTTTCTGCTGCAAAGTTAGACTTGTTTTTGTGTAGATCTTTACAGCATTTTACCTGGCAATAAATGCTCAATCAGTTTGGTCAGAGCGGTGTTTGATGAGGCTTAAATTGCCAGAAACTTGTGTGTGCCTGATAGGAAGCGGTTACGTATGCATGCAGAATGAATGCTAGGCAAACTAGTAGAAGCCATGCAAACATTTTTCTTCTTAAAATGTGGGGAAATCTGCAGTGTCACAGAAATGTACAGTAATTCTTGGCAGTTTAAAACTGGGTAATAGTGCTGAATGCCTTTTTCAATAGGTACTCCTTTTCCTCCATATCTTGCTAAATGCTTACACTGAGTATCTTTACCTTCACTGCGCGTGGCAGTACTGATATCTCAACCATTTCCAGTGCTGAGGTGGTCCTGCTGATACTTGGTCACAAACAATGCCAGGAGAAAGATCCTGGCCCCTGCATGCAGATGCATTTGTAGTGAGATGGGATGGGAATCAGCCTGCTGCGGGGAGCAGACCAGGAGAGGGGTGTTGCCTTTGAACTTTGAATGGAAGGGCTAAAAGGAACTGAGGAAAAAATCAAGTGTTTTACTGCAAGGAAGTAGTCAGTACTACATTTTTAAAAAAGCCCAGCGTAATTTTTTTTTGCCAATATTTTTTGCTAATACAAGTGTAATATTAAGATGAGAACTCAAGGTTTGACAGCCTTTTAATGCTTGGAACGTTCTGGTGTTTGCCAGAGCAGTTCAGAGCCATGTGGAGTTTGATGCTTAGTCTGGTGATTTCTTCTTTGGTAGTAGCTATTCTGCAAATAAGAAGACCACATTTGGCTCTTTACAGCAGGTTTTGTTTGTTTTGGTGGGTTTTTTTTCCCTGCTTTTTCATTTGACTATGGGTAGCATTTTTTTAATGTTGCCCCAGTTTTGGTTGCTGAACTCTGGAAGCTGTGTGGTCTTCCCCATCTGTTGAGTGTCTACAAACCTTGTCAGTGACAACTGAATACTTGGATGCTTTGTCTTTAAAAAAGAGAAGGAAGGGAGCTGATAAAACACATCTGGGTTGTACAACTTGGCCATTAGCCCAAGGTCTGGAAGGTTAAATGTGGGTGCTGGTTGAGGAATTGTGCAACTCTCCTCATAGAGAAAAGTCCAGGCCTCCGTGCTGCTTGTAGATCCTCTGCCACCTGCTTTATTTCACATGTAACTGATTTTAAAATGTGGGTTTTTTTGGGTTTTTTTGTTTGTATTATCCTTTTGTAAGAGCCTTGAAAACCACTTCAGAACTTCTAAAGCGTAAAAGACATATTGGTAACAGCACACTGGAGGAATTGGGATTTTTCTTTTACTTGCTTGACAGGAAAACATCAGTAACTGAAATGTTTGGTGTTCCACTGTTTCTTAGGCTGGAGAACCATACTTCACTTTTGAAGTAGAAAATGTACTTCACTGGCCTTGCCTTCAGCAACACCTATACAAAGAACAGAGCAGGGAAAGAAAAAGTAGGTATAAATTACAAAATCAGAGCGATGAGTGAGAGGTGAGCACAGGTCTATATGTCAGGTGTGGCGGTTGGTGAGAGAAGAGTGAGAGCATTTGAAAGGAAAATAATTTTCTCCTCTGTGTGACATGAGAAGGTCTCCAAAGATTTGTCATTCAACGGCCAATTCTGCTGAACAGGTTTGGTCAACATCTGACTGAAATTTGTTGCAGGATAAGGATGTGTGAAGTAAAGGTAAAAAACAAACAAACAAAACCCCCAAAATAAAAACCCAACCCCTCCCCCCACCCAAAAAAAAAAACCCAACCCCAAATGCCACTGAAGGGATTCTGAGAACTCTTGGTGCAGGCCGGTGATTTAAAAAGTTGCCACTTGGTAGCTAGACTGTGATGAACCCCAGTTCTCCTTCTGTCCTCACCGTTGTCTGATGAACCCCGAATGTATTCACACAGGCTTGCTTAAAGGATGGCATTTTACACTGCAGTGGGATTTAATACCCGCCTGTTGCTGTTAGTCACTCAGTTCAGCACCAGCTTGTTTGTGATTATCCCCACTCTTAGATACTGAGAGTGGAGAACTCGACAGAGTTTATGAGGTCTTGCAGATATTGGGATGGAGGGATCTTGGCTTTCAGGGACACAGGTTTAAGGGAATTAAATAGGAAAGAAGGTGGGTATGCATGAAGTATGTACAGCAAGGAGTTAGGTATCTGTGGTGAGATGAAGCTCTCTGCTAGGCCATAAACAAGGCACCCTGTCTTAGGAAAACAGAATCTTGATCAACTACAGGTCCTCAGCCTTTCAGACATGAAATAAATATCATAGCGAGTGCCATTCAGTCAGCTGAAATGCTGTTTGACTCTGCAGTTCCCTTGGCATTGCAAACCACCTTCACCTTGTCCCAAATGATGGGTGATGGCACCTTTATTGAGGACGTGATATTCACTTGTAGTGGTGGTGGGATGTCATCAGATGCCATGCTTTAGTCTTAGTCCTGGATTATGGAAGGCAAGACATTGCTTTAGCTGCTCCCATCAGGCATTTCTCAACAAATGTGGTTCTCATTGTCACCTGTCTGAGCTACGCAGCATCTTCCATTTTCAGAGGGCTGGACTGTAACAGGGTTTGGTTGGCATGGTAGCTGGTAGAGTCTGAGAGGATAAGGTTGTAAACCTGAACAGAGTTCACATGGCTGCACAAGTATGGCCATACCCAATACTTGGTGTAATTGAGTTAATTAAATATCATTGTGGAGCTTCATTTACTTTGCGAAGTAGGTTTAACTGTAGTTGATTCTCGCTTAGGCAATCTTCCTTCCCCCCTGTTAGCGTCATTTAACACCCAGCTACTTCATGACTGGATTGCATTGTGCTAACCCGTCCCTCCCTCAATCCAGACAAGCACCAATGCTTCAGTGCCTTCGTTTCCCTCTGGGACTCCTGTCACAGGCACAGGTTTTGCTGTGAGTCAGAAGATTAAGGTTATGTTCTGTGACCACGAGAGACAGGTTTCTGTCACGCTGCCACAGCGTGAAGCAGGGTGTTCAGGGCCTCACGCAACACTTGCTGGCCTGCACCTGTCAAAAACCGGATAATAAGAGTCATTCCCACCCAGTCTGGATAATACGGGGTTGATGGTAAATGTTTGCTAAGTTAATTAGACTAGCGGCCATTCTTACTGCCTTTCTCAGAGAGCTGTAAGAGGTCCCAGTGGGATGGTTTACAAACTTGTTAATTTTCACTCTTTGCTTGGGATGTTTGGAAGCTGGTGTGTGTTGTCCATGTGGCATTCCGCACTAAAAGCTGCATCCAGTAAGCTAGACTTCCTCCTTCCCTTTAAGGTGATAAAATACTAATGAAGATACTAATAGACGTAACAGTAAGTTAAAATATTTCGGAATTTGGTCATGTTTGAGGTTTTTCCATGTTCTGTGTCTCAGGAAGCTCTGATGGCTGTCTGTAATGTGAATTATGAGGCAGTGGGTAGGTGCTGACCCACTTACAGTGCTTGCAGAGAACAAATATTTACCCAAAGTTCTTTTCTTCAGGTTGTAATCAGAGGGTGGCTCTGCAAACCCGTCTGGTAAACCACTGTCAAATACTTTTTCTTTCTTCCTCATTTTGTTTTGTTGGATTTTTTCTTTTTTTTCTCACCTTCTGGAAAACTGTTTCTTCATACCTTGTTGCTTGTTTTGGAGAGCAGGTTGCCTGGTACATGAGGGACTTAAAAGTAATTGTAGCTGAAGGGCTGTATTTGGTGTTGAGGCAGTGTTTTATGACACATTTCATTGCTCTAAAACACCTGGCTACTAGAAAGCATCGTGCTGTTAGCTTAGATGCTGAAAGAACCACAGTCTGTTTGGTCTGTGGACTGTATTTTCTACTTGTTTGGCACATTCGAAGATCTTTTTCTGTACAAATGAATATATATGAGGTAAGAGGACTGGGGAACATTTGTTGCAGAACAGGTTGTTTAGACTGAGAAAGGTAATTCCATATTAATGTTTCTTATGGGTTTGTGCAGATATTGAGACAGGACTATGACCCTAGGATAGTAGACACCTAAAAGCATTCATTAAGGAACCTTCTAAGGAGGACTTCTCATTTTAGCAGTTGGTCGAAGTTTCAAAATTGGTATCACAACTGTGGAAGCAGAGACATTGTGCTGAGAATCCCCCACACTGGCATATTGTGATCAGCTCTCGCATCTTGAACGTGCTAGAGTGAGTTGGAGGTTTTAATGCCAGCAGCCCAAGCCCAGAGGGAAGGTTTTATACCTGTGATGTTTCTGTATTCTGTCAAATAGCACCAGCTCTGTTTGTAGTTAGAGGTGAGCACGTATTAGTTAACTCCAGCTCTCTGGAATTGAGGTGTGATGGAAGGTTGGCTTTTTAATGCTTTTACCGTAGAGGTAAACTTGCCACTAGTAGCCAGGTGTTTCAGAGCAATGAAATGTGTCATAAAATGTGTCATTTGATCTCTCACAAGAAATTTATTCCTTATGAAGGCACAGCTTTGTTGTAGACAACAGTCAATGACAGATTGCCAGAAGAGCAGAAACATGGATCAGGTTGGTGCCCTGTGCTTCAGTAGGCATTTTCATTCCCAAAGTCTAGGCAGTATTTTTTATTTTGTCATTCATACCAGATAGGCCAGCAGTGCCACTGGTTATATATATTTAAGAATTGTGATGCCTGCTTACTGAGAAAAGGGAACAGTGGTGCATCTAGGCTAGTTTCCATTGATGCCCTGGCCACATGAAAAATCTGCAAGTAGGTAAACTCCCTGAGTTGTAGTGTCCAGTGAGGTCATGCAACTGTCCCAAAGAGCTAACTGCTCACCTGGGAGGACTTCCTTAGTTAGGAAGCCAAACAGAACTAATTTTATGTTGGAGGTATTTGGTTTGCTTGGCTAAAATATACAGACCTGAGCTGCAAGAAGAGGAAATCAGCATATCCTGCAAGCCCTGATGATATCAGGTCCATATCCAGCAAACAGTGAGGTGGAAAGATGCACTGCGGGAGCTGCGTAGTGGGTGAGAAAGCCCATCCTCTGCTTCTGTCCTTGCAGAATGCGACTTGGTAAAACAATGCTGAGAATTATGAGAAGCTCAGTTGGCGTGTATGTAGTCTTTTTGTCCCCTCCTTATTAAATAAATTGTCTATATATCTCTGTGCCATGGAGACTGTCATCACAATCAATAGGTTTCAGTATGGCAGAATTAAACAGTGGGCTTATTTCTTCTGTGAAATTGCAGCAGTGCTGACTCGGATGTTTTCAGTAAGCTGTAAAGCAAGTGCTTTTGACTAAAATATCCTTTTGTCTTGGATTCTCTCCTGCAGTTTATTATTGTGTCTGGAAGATGCCTCCCCCTGTGAGTTGTGGACTTTCAGCTTAATGTCAGTACTCATTAAAATGTAGGAAAGGAAGATATTTAACAGACTGGAGCTAAACCACAGTAGAAGGAAGAATTTAGTGCACCATTCTGGGGGGGTTGCTTGCTTTTAATTGATGCACACAGCTTAGGGATGGCAGGTATGTGTATTTTATAGCAATGCCTTGTGTACGTGTGTTAAAATAATCTAAAACTTCTCACCTCCTGCCAGGTGGGCCTGTACATACGGACTAACTCAATCTAATTGTTGCAGGCACTGAGCAGATGGGGTTTTACTGTCGTGAGTGCTGTGAGTGTGTAGGAGAGTGATGCCAGCAAGATCTTTGCCCCACACAGCAGCTTGCTGAGACACAGCTTGCTGCGGGAGCACTGGCTTGTGGCTGGGAGTTCTGTGCAGGTCTCCTGCAAGCAGGATTGTGACATTGTGAACAGAGAAAGAGGATAGGTGGTTTGTGTGTTGTGTCATTTACTTGCTGCCTTGTGCTTGAGCGGTTTCCGTATTAAAACACTCAGAGCTCTTCTCACCATGTTGGTTTAAAACACTTTGCAGAGATGATTGTTCTTGCTCCTGTTTTATGAAGGGAAAAGCGAAGGCATGTGAGAGGGAACTGCTGGAGCAGGTCAGAAATTGGTCACTTCCTTGATCCTGTTCCTGAACAATGCCCAGTCTCCGTTTTGTAGTATAACAGCTTTATAAAATAGAGTGTGAGAGAAGACAGTGCCCTTTCCTGCTTCTGCCTGTTCCTGGCCACCAGCATGGTGCTAGAAGCTTAATGCATTCTGGAGTGTTTGTCCATCTCTGATGGGGTCAGATTTTGTTGCAGAGGGAAGGTGAACTGGCTGCCTTAGCCATGCATTTGGCTTTACGGGACAGAGACATGTACTCAGTGCTGCCGAGCGTGCTGTGCACTGGCATGTTCATTGAGAAGATGAATGTGTGTAGTGGGTACAGACTCACCCAGGACTTCCTGATTTCCTGCAAAGTGGCAAATCCCAGCCATTTGTTGCTGTTTGTCTGCCCTGCTCTTAACAGCATGAAGGAAGAAGTAAGCTTGTGGAGCTGCCTCTCTTGTACAAGAAATGTCTGGGTATCCACAAGTGTTTTATGCCAGGTCTGCATACCAGACCTACAAAGTAGGTGCAAAGACCAGGTTCATGCAGTGAATGATGGCTCAGCATTCCTATCTCTATAATAAGCTTTGTAACCTTTCTCTTCTTCCCTTAGCCTACTTTCATCACTTCCAGAGTGCTTAATTTCAGTGCTCAGGACAAGAGGACAGCGTTCTCTTATGGGACTCTGAAAATGTAGTTGCTGTCAAGCAGGAGTGGGTATTAGACAGCTCATCTGCAATAACTTGATGGGGAGAGTTTGGAGGTCAGAGAGAACGTGCTGAACAAGTGCTGCCAGCCTGAGCATAGTGATTCTGCTTTCCCTGCGCGTTGGACCCAGACCAGTTTGCTGTGAGGTTAAGGTGGGCAGTGTGGTGTTCCTTGCCACGATAGGTGTGGTGGGGGGGCTGGAAGATGCTAGGAATTAAGGGAGCGGTAGCTTAAGGTTGCTGGTGCATTTCACTTCTCACATGTGATGTTACTAGTCGCAAATTAAATTCAGGAAGCAATTAAATCTTCTCTTTCCATGCGTGTCATTTTGGTTTTCACAGGAGCCCTTTCCTGTCAGCAGACTCTGCATCTTAAGAAGTTGTTTTACGCCCAGCTTCTCTGAAGGGCAGCCCAGGTTGTTCTGTTTATCAAGGAGTAACTCGAGGCAGTTGTTAAAGACTTTATAGAAACAAATATTTAAATGTTACTGGTTGGAGAACCACTATGGCAGCTACAATCCCCATTGCAATGAAAGTGGTGTGAGGGGTGTGGATGCAGCTCACTTGGAGGTTTACCCTCTCCCCATAGCAACTGCAAAATCACGTCCCTGTTTTGAGGGGTAAAAAAGCCTAATTGGGCCCACTTGAAGATTGCCCCGCTGCTCACCTTCCAGCCCATGTGTTTTTGGGTCACATCAGGACTGGCCAGTAGTTGCAGCCTCAAGAACAGTCAAGTAGAAACTTCCCACTAGTTAGAGCTTCCCAGTTTGCAGACGACAGATAGCTGTGGGATCAGTTGCTGTTGCTTTCATCTCTGTCCTGTGACACTTTCACCTTTGTTTTTCATGATCTTCTCTGCCCTTATGTCTTCTTTTCCCTGTCTCAGTATTTCTTCCTTCAGCGTTCTTTTTCCGTGTGTTTTTCTGTCCTTGGTTTATCTCTGACTGAAGCCTTTCATGACACTCAGTAACAACACTGTTATTTTCCGTTGCCATTGTGCTTTTCTGAGCTTTCCCGGTTCTCTGCTGTTTGAGATCGTTAGCTTTCTGGGGCAGAGGCTTCCCACCACTCTGTTACAGTTGGACCTGCTTTTACTGTCTAATAACATGATTAATACAGCCTGTACAAATAAATGATTCATTAGTCCTTGAGTTACACACTAGTTTAGGAACCTTATATTTTTCCTGCAATCATTCCCTTCTTCCCAAAGAAATAAATAAATGCAACAGATAAGCAATAAATTTGTAACTGTATAAATGCAAGTGTCCTAGATGGTTCATCCTGAGGAATATAAAAGTTCATTCATCTGTGTCTCTACGTGGCTTCTGGCATTGTGGTGTCTAGGCAGGGAGCTCTCTGAAGGGCTGCATGAAGAAGTGATGGGAGATGTGTGGTTTTTTGAGTGCTGGCATGGTGAGCGTGTAAATGACTCTCACTGGGAGATCAAGGAATAAAGAATGCGGAGATGGCTTGTGGTCTGCCTTAGAGCACTAAGCATTAAGCTCACAACAAGCCAGGGAGCTTGGGAGACAGGTGTTTTTAATGCCTGAACCATTGTTTCACCTTCTGCCTGTTCAGCATCCTTCCCTCTTCCAGGGACTGTCTCCTCTCCTGTCAGTTGATGGCTGAACTGTGGATCTGTCAGAGGAGGCAGTGTTGCTGAAGTGACATCTCCCCAGACATCTCTCAGCCCCTAGAGAACACTGTCCCAAAAGCGCTCTGAAATTTGTATGACGAACGGCAGCCAGCCCTGCTGAGGGACCTGTCGGGGTGGAAACATGTAAGTGTACACTCTACCAAGGCTAGTTGGATACTGCAGTGCTTTGTCTTTCAGTTGACTCTTTACCATTTCTGTGGTAGCACTGAAGATGCTAGTGCTTCGTGAATATCAAATGCAAGGTTTTCTTTTTTTTTCCTTTTACGTGATCGATATGAAGATCTCGGTTGAGCGCAGCACATCAAATCTTTTCCAAGTGCTTTCACTGCTCCCCTCCCTAAGGTACTGGCTGATATCCCAATAATCAAGACAATCACAGTGTAAAAATAAAGCACTGCTAAGGCTCAGCTGTTGCGTGCTGGTGTATGAACTGACGATGGCAAAGCTGCTTTTCTATTGTCCGTAAGGGGGAGACTGTGCTTGAAAGCTCCTGTCCCCTGTTGTCTCCAGGAGCAAATGCCTGTGGAGTGGCTGCTTTGTAAAGTGAAATACCAGCTGTTAGTCTTGAGGTCAGAAAGTGTGCCCCAGGGACGAGAGAGATTTTAAGAGATGGAAGAATAGCAGAGACGTATTGGGGTGGCTTATGCGGAGAGGTGCTGCTGTTGTACAGCAGCTTGGGCTGGGCAGTGATGGAATTGCTCGTAGCAGATGTATGAGGAAGAGCAGTACCATGTGCAGAACCTGGCCTTGGTAGCATATGCTGGGCAATAAAAACCTGGCTGTACAGAGCCAGGACTGAATCCAAGCTCTTCATGTTCCTCATTCCCAGGCTATCTGCACGCTTGATAAAACAGCACTGCAGAACATCAGGTTGGGAAGGAGTTCTTCATAGTGAAAAGAGCTCTTGTAAATGGCTGAACTTTTTCCTCTAGTCGCTGAGGAGCTGTCTATTTGCCTTTAGGGAAGGAGGAAGGAGAGTTGAATTCCTTCTCTTCCTTACTGTCTGTGGATTCTTACTGCAGTGGCAGCTGGTTGCTGGTTTTGCTTTCCCTGGGTGAATCCCAGCTGCGATTGCAGGTGCTGCTCCACTAGCTCAGATCGAGCAGGGACTTGTGAGCAGGCGGCCCATGTTGAAGTGCTTCACAGCAGTGGATACGAATGAATGCTAAATCTGTTCCGTGGTAAATGTTGGAACCATGTGAGTGCACTGAACCCCTCCGAGCTGCCAAACCTTCTGTCAAGCCAGAAGTTAAGTTGTTGTAAGCCCATGTTCCCTTTTCTTTCAGTAGCAAATAGTGTGTCCTGTAGGAGTGTAAATATGACTCCAGCCAGGCATGAAACATCCAACTTGAGAGCCACAGCATTCAAGAGGCTGGGTAATGGAGAGAATGATTGAGACTCTGAGGAGCTGCTTTTTTGGCTGGCTTGAAATCAGTAGAATCTGGACATGCCTACCCTGCCCGCTTGCCCTCCTCCAGAGGGAGGAACAGGGCAGGAAGCCTGGCAGGGGCACTGCGGAATTCTCTTTACTTGTGTAACCATCAAGGCTGGCAAGACTGTAGAACTCCCCCTGTGCTAAGTACGTGCTGATGCTGTAGGAGCAGCTGCTGGAGTGACTGCCCCTGCACATGGACTGCATCCGCTGTGTTGATGCGGTGTGTGGCTGGGAATGTTGCAGTGAATCTGCAGATGGTTTGGCAGGTTGGCTTTTTGGTTTTGGTGAGGTTTTCTCTCTCCTCCCCACCTCTGCACTGTTATGCCTCATCTATGTATGTAAAAGACTAAGGGTGCTTCCAGGTGGGTTTTCTTTCCACCGTTTTCGATTTGCACCACTGACTATCACTTATTCCTGGACTCAGGCACCAGCTCTTAGCTGTGATGAGGTTTGGAGAAAGTAGCTGAAAGCCCTTCTGCAGGGAGAGGTGTGGGGAGGAGGGAATCCATTAGTGTAGCAGAGGGAGCTGGAGTGTCTTTTGATGCTAATGAATATGAGAGCAAAAGCCCTGACTGCTGCTGAGGTGTAATTTGGTGGAGGGAGTGTCCTCCAGACACTGTCAGCACACATCTGTGCCGAGCTGGCCGGGTCTGTTACTATTCTGTTTCCCTTGGCTGTGGGTCTCATGAGTAATATCCCAGTTGCAAACTACCGTTGCACATATTTGCATCTGAACCAGTTGCAAACCCTAGCCTGGGGACACTCTACTGTCTTGCCATTTGTTACAGAATCACAGAACTTTAGGGGCTAAAAGAAACCTCAAAAGATCATCTAGTCCAACCCCCATGCCTGAGCAGGATCACCTAGATTAAACCACACAGGAATGTGTCCAGGTGGGTTTTGAATGTCTCCAGAGGAGACTCCACAACCTCTCTGGGCAGCCTGTTCCAGTGCTCTGTCACCCTCACGTTGGAAAACGTTTTTCCTTATGTTCATATGGAACTTCCTATGCTCCACCTTGGACCCATTGCCTCTTGTCCCTTTTGTCTTCTCAGCTGCAGCTGACCAGCAGAGAGACTGAGGAAATATTCCAGCTTCAGTTTGATTTTTACTTTTTCCTCCAATTACTACTTTACTTCCAGTTTTAGGATTCTCATACCTGCATCTAGATCTATCTCAAAGGGAACTGGAGTATGTTGGTGCAGTCTGAGAAATGAGGCAAAGAAGTAGGGAGGGATCTGTGTTTCTGCTGCAACGTTTGGGACATTGCATAAGTTATCTAAACTGTGACTGAGGACTAAAGTCATTATGAGAAGAACTCAAAGTAGTGGCTGCAGTGATGGATGGCTACAAGTAAGAGCCAACTACAACATTTTAAATGTAGTTAAAGTCCAAAGTAATAAACCATCAGAAACAAAGTTCTATAGAGCAAAATGTCAGGCAGTAATTATTTTAAAGGGATGAAAGTTGCAGTTCCTCAGCCGGATGCGACAGTGACGGCCAAATGCGCTTTGTGTCCACTGGAACACTGAGCGATTTGCTGCTCATTCCCAGCAAGGCAGGGAGCGCAGACCCGTATCTGCTGGGACAGATGTACCCACGCATAGAGCAGTGCCTGTGCTTGCAATTTCCAGTGAGCCTGTGACTGATCTGTATTGGCCTCTCAGCAGGCAGCAGCGTGCCTTTGGCAGAGCATGTGATACAGTGATGGGGAAGAACAACTTCTTGCAGAACTGTGGCTCCATGTGCACCGACTGAGGCTGGCGGGGAATTTCTGCTGTGTCCCTAAGCTATTCCTGAGACCTCTGAAAATTTCCCTCCTTTGTTTCAGAGCCATCATCAATCACTTCAACCCGAAGATAGAGTCTTACGCTGCAGTGAATCACATATCACAACTCTCCGAGGATCAGGTAAGCCAGGCGTGCGGTGACCCATTTACATGTTGACTTCCACAGTAGCGGGGTTCAGGAGTACTTTGTGCTCTGTGGGACTGATGGGGTTGCAGCATTAAGGGCTGAAGGTGGGGCTCTCAGGTTACTTGTTCAGTTGTGGATGAGAGCAAAAGAAACCAGGCTGGATTTAGCCAGCTTTACCATCACATGCAGACCTCTTGGACAACACAGAAGGATGGATATGACTGATGAGAATGTGCAGCAAGTGTGGATGGGGACTGTGAGGATGCTGGTGCTTAGAGTGGGGCAGGACATTTTTGGCAGTGAATTTAGTTAATGGAGAACTGTTGGGCAGGTGTAGCTTGATTTTCTGTGATGTTGGAGAATTAGAACTCAGGCAACAGTTGGTAGAAGTTTTCTAGGGTAATTGAATTCAGTTGGTTTAGATTTTTAAAAGAGAAGGCTTTTAATAAAGAGGGTGATACGGTTAGGCTTCCCTTCCTTAATTTGGCCTGGTTTGCTCTCTTAGTGTCCTGCTTCTATTGCATAAATGTGTAAATGTGGCTTTTTGAAAATGGGATGGTATGCACCATCTCAGGAAGGGAAGAGATGGCCTATTTCTCAAAATAAAATATTGGAATTATATGTTAATCACTCTTAGAGAGGTAAATGACTCTGCAAGAGCCTGTGCTGGGCAAAATATAGAGCTGTCATATCAGTTAGGGGGATTGTCCCAGTCACAGCTGTGTCAGCACCTTTGGATATTCTGGAGAAGAAATTCCATACACAGCCTAGGATAGACCTCATCGAGTCACCTTGGATTACTCCTTCTACCAGATGGGGTCTCAAGCTTGTGCCTCTTTTAAGGGTCCTAACTGTATCTTGCTCTGCGATTCGTTTCTCTTTCTGCCTGTGGTATTTTTACTCCTAACTTGATGATACCCTTCCATGCTTCTCAGTAACCTTTTCATTTATTATCCTACTTACTCTGTAATATGTGACACTGCAAAGTCTTGGGTTGAGCGCTGTACTGATGTGGTGGGGAAAAAAATGTGGACCCTACTGCTTTTTATTCTCATCTTGATATAGATGGCTATAAGGACACTGCTTTTAATTTACTCAATTTTTCTGTATTGTTCTGCCTCTGAGACTCACTGTACCTACAGCTGGGCTTTGTGATGGTTCATGTTATCAATCCTCATGCATTGATGACACACTGATTGCATCAACCCAAGCCCCTAAAAAAGAAAAAGCCTTTGATAGCCCAATTTAATACTGGGGGTTTGGGCAAAAGAGAATTTTGCATAGTGCTTGGATTAGCCTGAGAAAGGAAACGAGCTTTTTTCACAGTCAGGTCTGTGTAGTATTCATCCCCCAGCGGTTCAGGGAGGTCAGGTTAAATCCATTTTTCCTTGTGCATTATTCTTTAAATAAAATCTCTAGCAGCAGGCAGATAATAAAATCAGTGGTGATGCTTGGAACATTTTGAAGAAGATGATTAGGAAGTTGTAAGACAGATTTCTCTGAGTTGGGTTTTTTTTTTCCCTTTTCTGCCTTCATATTTTCTTTCA
Organism: Heliornis fulica; assembly: GCA_013399135.1. Taxonomy (NCBI): domain Eukaryota; kingdom Metazoa; phylum Chordata; class Aves; order Gruiformes; family Heliornithidae; genus Heliornis; species Heliornis fulica. The sequence goes on from VXBZ01012257.1 coordinate 394,096, forward strand.
ACATAAGGAGAACATCAAACAAAGCAAAGCAATAATAGGCCCATGTGAACTGCTGAGAAATAACGGAGTTGTCACTGTGGGGTGGGACTGTGTGGTTGCAGTGAGGGTGTTCAGTCAGTGCTCTGCAATTTACTGCATGAGGAGGAGAGGGATGAAGACAACTTGCCTCCACTTTGCATTAGTCAGCGAGCTCAGGTCTGTGTGGTGGGCTGTGGTGTCCCCTCCATTGGTAGCAGTAAGTACACAAGTGGTGAAGGCAGGTGGCTAAGATTGAGGCCAAGGCCTGGCTTTTGCTGGGTAACAGAATTAGTTGTTTTCATTTTGTGTGAGCTGTTCAGCATAGCATTGGGGGGTCAAACTTGCCTTTTGGCTGCTGCTGTGTCTCTCTCTTGGGTTTTTTTTCCCTTTCATCTGTACTTTCTGGTTTTATGCATGTGTTTGCTTGAATCCCCTTCTCTCTTCTCTCCATAAATACCTTCTACACAAAATCCACCTTCCTTTCTAGCACTGTTTTTTGAAGTATGCCACAATGAAATATTTACTGCTGATGTTTAACTTGTGTAAACACACATAGATACTATGTTTGAGACTGGTCATTCTCACCTTGAGTTATTTCAATAGTTTCAGGAGACTGACATGTCTTTACTGGAAACACGTATTTTTACAATATGAAGGTCAAACTTTTATTTTAATGAAGCTTTCTTTCGCAGATACTAGCCTTTGGCCAGATTCTCATACAGCTGCTCATACTGCTCTGTGGTATCTCAGAATTGCCTGTTAATCTGGCAGCTGTGGCTCTGATATAGCTCTGTTGGAAGGGGAATTTCCAGCTGCCCCAAGTTGCTTCAGTTCACTTGAACCTACTCAGTTTACAGGGTCCTACTTCAGCCTGTGTTAAACTCTCTGTGTTGCTCCCCAACTGTTCTGGCACACTGTTAACGTCTTGAGATTTTTTTTTTAAAAAAAAATTTAAATTTTTAATATCTTTAAGAATAGCTAAGTAATCAGCTGAAAGAGATTTTGCTCTATCTTTTTGTTTTCCTAATCCTATTGAAAGCTTTATTACCTTATTAATAGCTAATGTCCATTTATTACCATTGTCAGTATGTCATTTCAGTGCTTTCTCCTTTTTTTTTAACACATAAGCATTAATGTAGCATTATGACAAGCTGAAGGGATTTGTAGGCCCTTGAAAAAGATGGACATAGGATTGTTTTAAGGAAAGGCTGTTAATACCATTGTACAGCTTCCTCCCTAAAGATCTACGGGACTTTAGTTTGAATTCACGGATCTGTGCTCTAAGCAGGTATGTTTGCAGAACTTAATAGTACAGCTTTGCTGACTGTTGTGGGTTTTAGCCAGTATTCATTTCAGAAATACTGGGAAGAGACCTTTTTTCCTTTACATATTCTCTTGAGCAAAGAGTGGGAGATTTCCAGGGGCAAGCAAATGCAGGGAATTTGATGATGAGCCACCTCATCTATCAACATGTGATCGTTGCCAGTGCCATTCTGCAAAGAGTATCTTTGCCAAAACAAGCTTCCTAGTTGTTAGCTATTTTGACCTTGCTGTGGTTCCTTTGCATGAAACAGGAAATAGCCAGTTATTGGCATCTTCCTTCACTCGCTAATTTGTTAAACCTGACTTGAGTGTGAATTTGTGGTTTTGTGGTATTCTCCCTCTCAGAAGGACAGTTTGGCTCCTGCCTGCATGTCCTTCAAGGAACTGAAAAATGCTGCACATTCGAAAAGATAGGGTTAGCCATTAACTGCCAATGTAATTTTAGCTCTTCCATGGAAGTGATTATTCCCATGTCTTTGAAGATGTTGAGGTCAAGTCAAGAGGCAAAATAGCCACTTGTGAAATGAATTCGTAGGCTTATCTGTGCCCTCCAGATAACTGGACTGACTTGTACTTAACATGCTGGAAGCAATAGTCTCTCTGTGTGCTGTGTCTGATCTGAGAAGCTACCAAAGTGTTTTTAGCAGAAGTTGCAGAACAGGGTCAAGACAGTGAAAAAGCAGCAGTACACAAGAGTTGCTCCAGAAGGGCAAATGCAAACAGACAGCCTGAAAACACAGGGCAGGAATGATCTGGATGGCATTTCACTTCTGCCTTTTCTGGGTGTGAAGGAGCAGCTCTTTGCAAGAAGGCAGCTCTCTGTCTGATGGTGGTGTAGCAGTTATTCTAGAGAGGCTAAAGTGAGAAGAGCTCAGTACTTCTGATGACATCTCTGAGCAGGAAAGCCTTGTGCTGTCTTGCATGCCAAGCAAGTGCTGTGCCAGTGTCATGGTTTAAGGCAGCCTGCAGCTAAAACAACTACCCAGCAGTTTGCTCACACACACATAGTGGGGTGGGGGAGAGAATTGAAATGGAAAAAACACCAACAAAAACCCTTGTAGATTGAGATAAAGTCAGCATAATAGGACAGAAAATGAAGATGATGATGATGATAAAAGAATATACACACACAGAGCCACCCCTGTTATATACTGAAGCATGATGTCATATGGTATGGAATATCCCTTTGTCTAGTCTGGCTCAGCTGTCCTGGCTGTGTCCCCTCCCAGCTTCTTGGGTGCCCCCTCACCTTCTCATTGGCAGGGCAGGATGAGAAGCTGAAAAGTCCTTGACTACTTGGCAACAACTGAAAACATCAGTGTTTTATCAGCATTATTCTCACCCTAAATTCAAAATGCAGCACTGCACCCACACTAGGAAGAAAATTAACTCTATCCCTGCTGAAACTAGGGTAGCCAGTTAGCAAAACTGCTCACTGAGATCTCATTTTTGTGTTTGGCACTTGTTCTCTCTGTGATTTCTGCTCTAAGGATCTTAAAATTAAAATGGCAGATATGTGGGACTGATGGTGCTTGCTAGGCAGAAACATCTATGTGCTTTTCCTAATAGAAGCTCCTCATTCTTCCCAGCCACAGCAAGAACACTGGGTACCTCCAGCTTGGAGGTGGCATGAAGTTCAGCCTGAAAGACTGTTTTGAACACCTGTACTGGGTGTATTAGTCTGGTAACTGGAGGTGGAAAGTGCTGGGAGGCAGAACACATTTGTGGTGGAAAAACAGGACAACTGTATTGCTTTTGAAATTGTGACAAATGAGTGTAATACTCGGGTTGTTCCACACTTGTTTGGTTTTGTAACTTGGGTAACTGTAATCCAGTTTGGCCAGGCAGTCTCAAAAAGCCATTTTTCTTTCCTTGAAGTTGTATTCCAAATGTTGAACGTGCCTCTCCACCTGTCCCCAATCCAATCCACATGGCCTTTTGTTACCTGGTGGGGCTTCCAGGGACTAATCCAAAGTGCAGCTCAGGGAGCCTCCACCACTGACTTGTGGAGAAAATCACTAAGGATCAGTTGGTTTTAGATGCCCTACAGTATTCTAACTCTCTGCTGCTGATGTCAGGGTTTGTTCAGCTTGTTTGGGTTTCTGTAACTAGCAGCAAACCCACTGGCAGGTACAAGGTACACACCACCTTATTCTTTCACACTGCTGGCAGTGACGTTAAGAGTTAAAAGCTGGTTGGGGTGTGGCCATCTGATATTTTTAAAAATCCGCTAACTACCATCAGTGCTAGGTACTACTACAATAAATCCCCCTAATCTCTTACATTAAGTATAACATGATGTGAAGGCCCCAGAAACAGTTTTAAGCTGTTCTGGCATAATGCTATTTCACTTCTGAAATGCACTGAGCTTTAGGGCAGCAAGTATTGAGGTTGCTAGTCCTGTGGTGCATGCAGTAGTAGGAATGTGAAACTTCAGCAAAGGGGTCACGAAGGCAAAGTCCTAATTGGAAGTCATCACATCTTTCCAAATGAGGCAGGGATGTTGGGGTTTTTTGTCTCACTACAGACATCTTCTCATGATTAATGGCTTGAAACAGATTTTATTGTTTAAATAGAAAAAGCTGAGCTGCACTAGGTGAAATTGAAATCCCAGATTTAAAAGGGTCTGTATAAAAAGTCTCCTGGAGTTGGCAAAAGGTCAGTTTGCCTAGTTGATGGGGGCTTCTCTAGTTTAAATACCTTTTTCTTTTTTATTGTGGGTTTTTTGTTTTGGTGTTGTTTTTTTGTTTGGTTTTTTTTTTGTGGGTGTTTCCTTTTGGTTTAACAGAAAAATATCCCTGCAGTTTACTAATGCCTCAGACTACTTTATGCAGTGTGCCAGACTGAATGGGTCTTAAAAGGCTTCAAGGACTGATCAGCTTTGCTGCAAGGAGATTTGAAGCTGGAGGTGAGCTTTGGACAGTGACTTTGTGCTGTACAGTGCCTTTTATTAACAAGCAGAATGCAATAAATGGTGCGTCATTGACGAGGGAATGGACAACGTGAGATAGCCATTAGAGGGACAAAAGAAGGGCTTTGTTTTTCAAAAACACCCACAGCTGGAGAGATGTAATCCTGTATCTTATTCAGTCCCAGAATTTCCAGTAAGAAATGGGAGAAACCGTTTGACTATCTTTCAGGCTTGACATGAAGATGCCCCAGCATCCTGCCCATTATGAGTGGCAGCTGCTTGGTGCTCCTTGGAGGCAGCATGACTCTGAGCATCACCTTGACTGCTCCCGGAGCAGAGGAGTCTTTCCACCCCTTGTCTTGCTTCATACCACTTCTGTCAGTTGTCCTCTTCAGCAGATTAGGAACTGCCTCAAAGTACAAGTCGGTAACAAAATAAGTCCATTAAACTTCAAAGCAAGGCTTGCCTTCAATTCTCATGGCTGTTTTCATATCCCTGCCTGGCTGTTGCCAGTACTACAGGGACTGATACGGGCTTGAAAATTGCTGTGGTGTAGGTGACCACTGAGTGCTGGGAACTTGTTTTGGAAGAATTGCCTTCTGGAGCTGCTGATGGCTGCAACAGGGTAAAGTCTCCTGGAGCTAGATACGGCTCTGTGCCAGGGCTACAGAGACAACACTCAGGGATGTGAGTTATGAGCCCAGCCTGAATCACAACTGGGAGTATTCTGAGCAAGAGCCATAGATTTAACTTTATAATAAGCTCTCAGCCCATAATGTAGAGATAGGTTGATGTTGCTATAGTTCCAGTGTTTGTCCTGCACCTCTGGTGAATGTATGTCACAAAACACTTCCCAGATGCTCCATGCATTTGTTTTATATGTGGTAATTCCCGAGTGAGTTAGCTCACTCTGCAGGGTCTGCAGGCTGGGGTCTGAACTCCTTCCTAGCTTTCACTGTGCTGCCTCCAGCAAACCTTGGGCCCTGTGTCCTCCCAAATGAGAGGGCAGGTGGTGTGGAGCCCTTGGGGAGCCAGGCAGCATTTGAAGTGTCATGTGATCTGCTGGGGAAGGCTGCTGTGGAAGTGGAAGGCGATGTTATGGATTGCCGTCACTGCTAAGCGCCTGTATAGGGCAAGGAAAGCTCCACAGAGGTTTGCAACAGAATGATCAAAACAGTCTGCATTTATAAAGATTAAATTACAACTTTGCACATCTATGATTAAAGGAGGAGCTGTCAAAGGCTGGCTTGTGCGAGCACACAATTCAGTTTGCATTTTGTAAAACTTCAGATTGAGAAGGTTTTTTAATCCCTTGTGAAACGGGAACAATAGACGCTGGCTGTTGCCAGGTGCATAATGCATATAGATACCGTGCAAACTACTTTCATCGCCCTCTGTAAGCTGGATTTATAGCACCATACTTTGTTGCTGTAGTCACAAGCTCCACCCTAAGCTTCCTTACACTCGGTCATCTCTCTGCATGGAAGTCCTAAAAGCAGAGAGGCAATAGCCTGTGGTGCCTTACAGAGTGTGATGTGGCTCTGTGTAACCCTTCCTGGAATCACATCTTCCTCTTGCAAAAGGTGACAGGCTTTGCAGTGACTGGCAGCCATGCTCATTCTGGGGTTTCTTTAGGATAAAACTCCTGCCTTCAGAGACTGCTGCTCTTCCTTCTCTCTGGCAGTATCCTGCTGTAACAGATGATGATTTTCTGCCTTCCTCGTCTTGATCCTCTAGCTGGAGCTGCAGCTGTTTCCCAAAAGTGACAAATTGGGTCATTGCTCCGATTTCAAAGCGGGAAGCAAATTGAGCTTTGCAGTCTCTATGCCTCCCAGAGCAGGAGAGTATATGCTGCTGAACCAAAAGGTGCCGCACCTGAACAGAGCTCTACTCAGCTGGAAGACTGGGTTTTTTGGCTCTCTAATACTTGGCATTTGGATGTTAAGACAGTAAGTTCAAATTTCTTGTCTGTGGTAGGGACCTCAAAAGCCAAACCTTTTAACAGAGGAGAAAGTGGCTTCTCTGATGTATGTCACTCTTCCTATCATCATGGGAGATCTGGCAGTGGGATTTCTCAGGGAGCTAGGATGTGAAATTCAAGGACAGCAAGTGGTGAGGATGGATGTCCACGGAGTTGGAACTGGGGACAGTGATTCTGTGTCAGCCGAGTGCCAGAGGCTATGAAGTGATTTCACTGCCTCGGTCAGAGGGTGCCTGGATTCCCCCATGCCTCAGTTGAGGCACAGTCAGCTCCTGAGGAGCAAAGTATTGCTGGCATCACATGCTGCATGAGTGTAGGCCTGTGGAAGGATATTAATTCATAGCCCTGTGTTTGTTTTCATCCAAGCACCTGTTCGTAGGAGTTCTTCTCTCACTTTTTCCAAACCATGGATTTATGTTCCACATCAATACCCACTTCACAGCAAGAACTGCTAACACAGAAAGTATATTCCAGCCTTTCAGACAGGAAGCTGATGAATTGGCCTGGACCATTTTCTGAAAGTACCTAGGACTTCTGAAATAAGCTGATGTGATCCGGCAACCATCACTTGTATCAGTGTTAAGTGGTGTTTAACAGTTGAATCGATGCTGGTTTCAACTCAGAAGCTTTTTGCTTCCATGCAAACACAGGTTAGTTAGAATGACCTCTGTCAGTAAGAGAATAAGATGGAAAAATGTTCTGATACACCCATAACATTTGGAGAACAAGGCAGTTTCTTGCTGACTGACATCTAATAATGTTGTTTCCATATCCCTGGCATATGCCTTAGAATCCTAGTTGGAAACTTTGACACTAAAATCTTACTGTGTGCAGAGCCCCACTAATGAAATATTGTGCTTAAGGCTAATTTGTGCACAAAACTCATCTTGGTTTCCCAAGTGAATTCTCCTCAGCAGTTGTAATTCAGCAGACTGCATTTGGATTTGGGTTAGATGTAAAAACACACAGAGAATGCTGTTTGAATTTTACTCTTGGACTTCCTCATTTGACAGAAGATGTTGGATTGTGGTCCTGTGTAGAAACTGTAGAGGTGAATGATTCTTGTGAGTGCTTCTCATGCTTGCAATAGCATGAGCAAGCTTTGATCCCACTAATGGACTGACTGCATCTCTGATGCAGTGACAGCTGCTTGCAGCGATGACATAGAAGGATATCACATCTTTCTGGCAACAAGATTTGGTGTCGGGGAGCTGGCATGATGTCATGAGGTTACAGGTCCTTTGGGAAGGTCTGTACTGTGTTTTGCAGAGCCCCACGACTGTGTTTAATCATGGTGATACTGTACCCATTTGTTTCTCTGGGCACTGCCACCAGCTCCCCTTTGGTTATATTTCTTCTGCAATATTTGTGAAGTGAAACATTGCTTTTCCTGCAAGATACCAGTCTTAAGCACTGTGTTGTCCTTTGCAGCCTTCTCCTAGATCTGTGAAAATTAATGTTCCAGACTCAGAATGAATCAATCCGCGTGTGACTAGAGAGGTCATGCAGAGACCCCCTGAGATGGCTCTTGTTCTGCCAGCAGTTCTCCTTCTGAATGCTTGAAGGAAGTGTGTGCTCAGCTGGCTAGTGACTGAGGCTCCCTTCCCAGTCCTCTTCTGCACTAGAAATACATCAGATACCCATCCCCAAACCCAGATCCTAGTCTTTGCTAAGATGTGGCATATTGGTGGTTTGCTGGAGTCAGGCACCTGTCCAGCTTGAATGAAATGTTCATTGCTACTGTCACCCTAAGGTTCATCAGGGAATTTATGTAACAGGATGTAACACGGAGCATGGATCTGGATGGAGCTTCACGTGACAGTATCTGCAGGGTGGTTTTGTTCCTTTCATTTCTTAAAAAAGGTAGCTGTGAGCTACAGAATAGACATTTTAAGGCTGTGTTTTGTTTGCAAGTGCTCTTTCTATTGAACATCTTGAAACACTAGGACAGGAGCAGTCTTCCAGCTGATAGAAGTGTGCATTCGTGAGGGAGCCAAGACAGTCCTGCAGGAACTCAGAATTACTGGCTGGCTGGTGTTTTTTTGCATCCAGACCTCTTTGCTGGGAATTTTCTGCCCTGTTGTTAATGCTTCTAAAAAACAATGACTTGATGGAAGCATTTCACCACAGACTCTTAGTTCTCACCTCAGCTATAAAGATGTGCTTTTCTATTTTAAGTGATGGACCTACTTAATTACAGTACAACCTACAAGACGCTTTGTAGGCATAGAAAGGAAACCTGGGTTTCTTGCTTTGCTAAACTCCCCTTCTCAGAAGAATAAAAAGAAAGCTACTGTAATGCCTCATCTCAGCCTTCTTCACAGACACCTGAGCATGACATGCTTTTTGCTGGGAAGAATATTAACATGATCTGAACTTAATTTCACCAGCTGATGACAGGTTCCCATATCATCCACTTCCTGCTGAGCTTTCCACTCTCAGTAGCACCCAAAGGTACAATATTCCAGGACTGCTTGGGTCCTAAAATGCATCTGTCATTTTTAGTGTGTTAATGTTTCAGAATGAGGACTTAGTGATGCTAGGGCTGGGCAGTTAATGTCATAGTAAATCTCTCTGCAAAAACAAGTCAGTTGGTCTGCTGGCATCACTGGCCACTCCTGTTCCAATCACTCATCAGGCAGTTGTGGTTGCTTAAACCAGAAATTTGTGGTCCTATCTGAGCTCCACTGTTGGCTGGAGAACATAGCTGAAGATGAAGGTAGCTGTTTTGTTGGGAGTCCTGGATTGAAGCTGCCATGTTTTTTGTACAACTCCGTGTGGTCTCAGCTTACCTATGTCAGGGAGAGCTTTTTCTGTGATGAGCTTGGAAAATATGCTTAAAGAAAAATGGCCTAGTGGTTTGATCCTGATCTTTGTTAAAGAACATGAAAAAATTTCCAAAGTAAAATCTAGGGAGTGGGAGGATTTTATCTTGACAGCAATCCCCTTTTTATAAAAAGGGTAGGAAAATCACCATCACAAAAAAGAAACACCTTATTTTCAAACACTTGACAGGGTTGTGGTTTGGAAGATGAATCCAAACTGGAGTGTTAACCTGTAACCGTACCCAGGTGCCCACAGGTGGCTGCAGATTCTTCTGCCCTGCCTCCTGATCCTAAGTCAGGAACAGATGCTGCAGAAATATCTACAAAATATTTAAGATCACACCTCTCCTCTGTCACTTGCTCTTGGAAAAGGCGGTCAGATCATCCTGACACTAGGTACCACTTCAAGGCAGACATTTAATGGCATAGGGCAATAGTGAGTGGCATTTCAGATGGCAAGCTTGCTCTGTATAGCTCCTGCTATACATTCTCTTTTCTCTGGGTGTTAAATTGCTGCTCTGAAACAGTATTTGACTTGAGTTTTTCCCTGCCCTTGTTTCTTCTGGAGGGAGGCTGCGTGACACCACGCTACTGACAGCACACACACATTTGGAAGCATTCCTTTTACGTGTGCCTCTTCTGGCATTTTATGATCCTGTCTCTTTCAACATGTGATAGCAGAATATAAAGTAGGTCACTTTATTTCCTTTCTGCTTTTCTCAGTTCTGCAGCTCTTGTGATCTTTGAATTCTTACTTAATATCATTTGGAGAGTCATGACTGGGAGAGTTCAGCAAGCTCCTAAAGCCTCAGTAGTCATCTTGGGTTTGGGCTTTAACAGGGCACTGGGGACATCTTTCCTCATAGCCTTTGTGTGTCTTGGGTGCCCTGTTAATTAGTGCCCTTGCCATGTTTTAGAAAGATGAGAAGGAAGAATGATGGCAGATTTCCTAATGCCCAACCATCACTTGCTGCTATGATGCATCCTGTAGCTGCTGCCACCCTGCCCCCCTGTTCTCTAAGAGTTGATTGTAGCTGGCAGTTGTCATCTAGAAGCAGTAAACCAAGTGAACAGCTCTACTTATTACCATTTATAAGAAAGCATCAAACAAAAGCTCTAGGGACAGTCACAAGTCAGTCCTTACAAAGGCATATGGAAGGAACTTAGTCTTTCCCAAGTCAGGCCAGTTCAGGCTGCTGTAGATTTAAAGTACCTGAAGTTTTCAACCTGCAGACTTGCTTTTGGGTTTTATTCATGCAGCCCAAGGTGCTAGAAGCATTTGGGTTAAATTATATCACTGTTTTGCTGAACCATCTCCTTGTGAATGGTTCTCAGAACTGTCAGACGTGAGTCTCTCCTGCAGAGTAATGCAGAGATGTGGCCCCCTTCAACTTTGGTCACTTGGTTTCTCAGCAGGGTAAGTGCAGCACTAAGTCATACCCAAGGTGAGAATGGACCCCTATGGATTTCCCATGTTAAAGGTGTGTTACTGCGGGGTCAGATGTGTGCAAGCTCCAAATTTTGTAAAGTTTACAAAATATGATACCAGGTTGGAGACTGTGGAGAGACGTTGTCCGAAGTTTCCACCCAAGCTGCTGCCTTCTGGTGGTGCTGAATTTCTGAGAGGACTGCTCAATTGATACGCCTGGTTAGGTAGCAAATGTCAAGTGGAACTTAAACTTGTGTGTATTTGTATAAGGTGCAGTTAAGAAATTTATTAAGCAAGCACGAAATCCTCTTTAAATATAGTAAAAAATGCAGATGTGAGAGTAATATCAAGAGGCCAATGCAGCACAGTTCAGGAAGAGCAGAGTTTAAGATTCCCATTAAAACAAAAATAGGCATGGAAATAAAACTGCCAGCTGATGCAGTACAAATTAGTGGTTTTAAAATATGGAGAAAGAGCAGCTGAGTTGTTAATCCCTGAACTGGAGCCCTTAAGTCCTTTTAGTGAGTGACTTCTGCTTGTCATCTAATCCCTTTGAATCATGGAAAACCTGGAGTTGCTCTCTGCCATGTAGTAAGAGGAAATTTAACCAGTGAGCTAAATAAATAAATTAATTGGCAAGAATAAGGAGCTGTGTATGCACTGTATCTAATTGCTTTTTCATATTGTCTTCCTCTAGCTTTTTGGAAGGCACAGGTTTGTGGGCTGCATATGCTAAAATATGCTAAAAACTACCCCAACCCATCTCACCAAGGCTTTGAACCTTCAGCTTCAAAGATCATTGTGTGGATCATCTTATATTGCTTTGGACAGTCTCTAATGGAGCCGATGTTCATCCAAGCTGAATTTATTCAGTAGAAATTCAAGCTGAAATTGAACACACCTCAGAATCATGGAGTAAATCAAATCTCATTTCCTTGCTTGTGGAGAACGTGGGCTGTGTGGGCTTTCTTCCTCCTCCTCCTGCTCCCTAATTTTTATTCTGCCAGGTCAGAGCTACCTTTTCTTTATGAGAAATACTGAGCAAGTGGCTTCCCCAAGCCTTATTCAAAAACCTATCAGAGCTAATAGCTCTGAAAACATTTGATGTCCAAGAGGCACTTGGGGAGCTCTAAATCCTCACATAGGGATTTGTAGGCTGTAGAACAATGGTGTCCTCCAAGCGCTGCAGAAATTACTGTGGCTGTGATATTTCCATTACAGATCCTGCAGGTACTTATCTGGGAATAAGGTAAAAGAGAAATTGAGAGAGAAGGCAGAAGCCTTGATGATCAACTCCTTATTCCCAAGAGAGTGGCATCACCTTTGCCTAAGCCTGCAGTAGTGCTGTGTGTACAGATACATCCCATCTCTGTAGCCAGCATGTTCAGCTTAGAGCTGTGACAGCAAAGGTTGCATGCTTTTAGATTCAGAGAGCAGGCACTGTGGACAAGTAGTTCTCTAGCTTGCGGCTCTGCGTACTGATTAGCTCATTTTAGGATTCAACAGCTAAAGGTGCTTTGGAAAAGAAGTGTAAGTTTTGTTCCCCTCACCTTGGAGAGAATGGGTCTGGTGCCAGCACAAGTCACCTTGTCCTTGAATGTCAACATCAGGCATACAGCCAATGCAATAATCTTATCTGGCCCATTAGCAAAGAACCTCCACTTTGTGCCATGTCCTTCCTGCCCATCCAGTGCCTGAACCTCTATGGAGATAACATCCTCATCACTCTCATAGAGGTAAGATGCTCCTTTTCAATCTCTTCTCAGCCATGGTGTTTTGGGGGTGGTAGGAGCATCTGAATTTTAGGAAAGCTGGTGCTGGATAGGTGGTAGGTCTGATGCTTCAAGGTTATAAGCAGAACAAATGTTGTAGAGATAAGCACTAAGTTCCCAGACACACGAGCCCTTTTTGTCCTTCAAATATTTTTGGATTGCAAGATGCCACTTTACCATGGCAGGAATCCTTCTTGAGAGTCATAGCTATTATCTTAGGCCCTGTGTGTTTCTACTGGATATAAGGAGAAATGACTAGTAATAGCTGAGTGTCAGCAACTTTTGGTGCTGCTGTGTTTTGTTCAGAGAATGTATGCGGACTTCTTATCCGAAGAAAGGCAGTAATAAGTGACAGACCATTTGATTTATCAGAAATCTCTGACCTGTTTTCTCTGTGTGGTCAATACCCAAGTCTCTTCTCCCTCTCAGACTCACCTTGCTGCCATCCTGCACATCTCCATTTCTGTCAAGGAATGTCTCACCCCACAAAATTGAGCATCTCATTGGGCCTGCCCTGGCTAGTGATTATCTTGGACAGTAGCCTCTGTATTTCCAGCTATCCCACTAGTCATGTAAATGTTCCTTTTGAATTAAATTATCAGTCAGCTTTAAGCAGTTCTGTTTTTACAGGCAAAAGACATTTTCTGTGCTGGCTTGAATGCTTCCAAACATAAATGATCTCGTTCTGTTTCAGTTCTGGTCATTGCCCAGAAGGGGATAATTTAACAAATGAAAATGTTAACAAGCTTTACTTCTTCAGCATGTCATACCAGAAATTATTTGGTTCTCTTATTTCTACCTTCATCACAGACTTTGTTCTTTCTTTTTCCTCCAAGTTAAAGGAGTGTGTCCCCACTCAGTTGGGACAAATTTCATTGTCTTGGTGTGAATTTAATCACTCTCTTAGTTCTTATAAACTTAAATAAAATCAATGTCAGTACCAGGCCTTGTCACCAGCACCCTCAGTGCTTGTGTCCAGATTGAGGAGACTTCCCAGTTCCATGTTAGCATGCCTCGCTTCTGAAATCAGTGCCTCTGAAGGGAAAACCCCAGACTTTGTATTAGTGCTTAGGTGCCCTGTGCTTAGATTGACTTAAACCACTTTTACAGCTGCAGCCTTAGAACAGACATTTTGCAACTGAATTTCCCTTTTCACTACAGGATTTTCTGTTTCTGAGGATTGTCCAGCAGCTTATAGCTGTCTGTTCCAACTCCAGATTTGCAAAAGCCTCAATATCTAAAACTTTTATATGGGTCGAGTCATGCAAACTTCCAAGTGCTGCCCACCTTTCCTTATTAGCTAATTACTTTAGTGTACTGCTACTGCAGTTTTCTAGCTATTTGTATCCAACCAGATGACTAAGATTTATTTCTTCAGGGCTGTATCTTTAGAAGGAATTGTTGACTATGGAATTTATAAGTCTCTTAGTCTTTTAAGCTGTAGTAAAAGTCTTCTAGTTATTGCCATGAAGGAGAGGACTCTTGGAGGATAAGCCTGGAAATGTTGGGTCAAGGCTCAACAGTGGTCAGAAAGGCAAATAGAGAATTGGAAATGGTTAGGGAGAGAACAAAAATAAAGAAGTACTGCATTGTCTTTGTGTAAGTCTGCAACAACTCATGTTTTAAATCTCTTATATCGATTCCAGTGCACTTACTTCATTAAAGATTGTAGAACTGTAAAACAGTACAGATAATCGAACAGTTATTTGCTCATCTGATTTCTTGCCTATCCCAACTTCTTGCCTGTACTCAGAAGTTCTGGTTTTAGCCCCCCTTACAATGGACCTGAGTTCATTTTCTACATGTGGTCGGTTAGGCAGGTGAGCTGTGGATTTCCTCTTTCATTGCCTTCTCGTGCATCTCCTCAGGCCACTGAATTACTGCTTTTTATTACTTCTGTTGGGCAATTAACAGCTGGACTTCTATTGTCACTATTTAATTGCTTGAATGTAAGTAGGAACTGGGAAACAGACCTTTCTAAGCACTGTCCCTCCAAATCCATACCTTCCTCCTCCAGTCCTAATTGGGTGTTTCCCTGGCACATCCTGTAAGGTTTTGAATATATATCTATATCTGCTTAGTTTGTGGCCATTTTTTTAGTGTATTGCTATTTAGCTTTGCTGCTTCCTTTAATTAAATTTATTCACATTGTGCAAACCAAGTTTAACAAGATTTCTGACCATTTAAAAAAGAAATCATGAGCTAGGTGGTTAGCATCTACTTGTTCTCAGCAAGTGTCAGTCCCGGGGCTGCACCAGTAACATTTTCCGAGGCTGTTTTCTTGCTAGTTGCTGTAAAAGACAAAGGAAAAAGAAAAATCTGTGGTGAGCTCCGTGACTTTTCAGAGCATCTGTGTTCTTTTTTTTTGCCTGATCTTCAAGTCAGGGTCCTGGTGAAGTTTTTTCCTAAGTCAGTGTCTGTATCTGTCATTATATCCTGTACAAGTCTGTGGTGGCTGTGTGAGGAGCACAAGCTCTCCTGTATCCTCTATTGATTCCCATGAACCTGGCCAGATGACAGATTCCAGAAACCACCTGTGACTGCAGATGTTTGATTAGACCATGACCAGAATAAGCTTCCATGTTGTTTTTCCCTTGGGCACAGTTAGATATTTGTTTCTTCAAACTGGAATGGTCCACTTGCCTCTGTTGGGGTTTTGATTGAATGGAAAGGTTTTTGTTGCATACACTGTCTTAATGTGTTCTCTGGACAGCATTATTCCTGTGCCAGCTGTCTTCTGGGCAAATCTGAATTTCTTTGCTAGGAGTGAGTTTCCTCTGGTGTGCACCGTTCTGTTGTCATCTTGCTGAGGCAATCTGAACTGAAAGTTGTATATTAGAGTTTCAGCCTTTGCCAGGATGCTTTCTGGCTGATGGCCCTAGAAAGACTTATTTCTGACCTTTTCTTAAAATCTTCTGCTGCCGTTTTTCAGATTCTTGTAGCTGCCTTTGATTCCTGTAACAGTTTTGTGTGTCCTGGCTTCTCAGTTTGACTGGGGCAGCAGCTCACAATTTAAACGATTTTAGCATGTTTTGGGCACTGAGGTTCTTTGGTCAGTTAACTGATGCTGGAGAGCTGCTGCTGATTGGTTTTTTCCTCAGTGTTCAGGGAAACAAGGTCTGTGGTAAATAGAGGGTTGCACCAAAGGTGGTGCACAAATCACAGCATTCATTTGTCAAATGCTGGTTACTCACTTGGGCTGAATGGGTGTTGTGCACAGCGAGCACAAGGATGCTCTCTTCCTCTCCTCTGATGTTTTGGTGACAGCAGCTGATTTATTGCTGTGCTAGGATGCAGCTGGTAGATAAAAAGCTTCTCCTGGAACAGCCCATCACATTTCAGCACTTAAGTTAATTGTAAGCACAATGGGGAAATAAAAAAATTAACGGTCCGGTCCGTAGCTATCTGCAGTGCATTTTAAGCCTTGGCAGGATTGCAAGTGCTTTTACGTACGTAGCAGTGAGAAATGTTTTCATAAATGCCACCAGCTGGAGATGAGGGTTCACAACTCCAAAATGGGCTGTAACTCTAAAATAGCAAATCTATCTATCTCGGGGTTTTATGCCTCTGCCATCACCCTGGCTGCTGCCTGCCTTCCTCACAAAATTTCTAACAACAGGTGAGCTTAGTAGACCACATTCAGTTTCTGGCAGATCTTCCCTTCCAGATCTAAAACTCTGCTCTGGAGGGTGCTCACTTTATTAGATGATAATTTTTAAGGTAATTTGATTCAAGATCTTTGACTTCTTTTTCCCTGCCTGGGCTCTGGAAGTGCCAGTGTTGTGCATTTCATGGTTATTCATTCTCTTGGCGGAAACCCACTGAACCCATTTTCCTCCCTTGAATGACACAGAATTGCCTTCTGTATTTGCTCTCAAAAGCCTGTCCCTGCAGTTTGTGAAAGAGCACCCAGGGTCCCACCGAGAGTGCCAGGCTCTTTGTGCCAAGTGGGATATGCAGGTTAGTATGAACCTGCTCACCATCCGTGAAACTGAGAAAAGCAAATTGGTCTTGAGAAAAAACAGTGTGAGGCCAAGTGCACTTTTGCTCCTTGTCCTCCAAACCCAGACAGGTTGAGCAAAGCACATTTAACTTGTGTGGGGTAGTCACGTGTGTGTAGACATGACTTCTTGGAATGACTCAAAGGAGTCATGGCACAGGCTGTCTGGTGAGGTGAGCAAGCTTTTGGCTACCCAACTCCTAGAGCTCAGAGGGTGTCACAGCTCTCCCTAGCCCTAGTGATGGCTACGCAGGGGCAGATGACGTGGGCCATCAGCTGCATGAGTATCTTCTAGTTGTCTATACCTTTTCTAAATTAAGTCCTCTGAAAGCTGTGCATAGAGCTTGTGATCATCCATCTCTATCGTTACTTGTCTTTGTCCTACAGCACAGCCTTTCTGATTAAAGTAGCTGCTGAATCTTGTGAAGGAAGGCCCATCCCATCAGAGCTTGGAACAGAGGTGTATTGTACATGTCCAGCTGCTTCTGGGTGGAGTTGGGTAACAGTTTTGGCTTTGGGGTGTTTCTGAAAGCTGAGTGATTTCCAGATTGGTTGGACTAGTGAGTCGTTGCCCACCACTAGGCTGAACACCTTGAATGGATTCTGGGTGGTTTATATTGCTACTGGAGCAGATAACTTACTCCATAAAGGGGATGCCATTTCTGCTAGCAGAGTTCAGAGAATGGGGGTCATTTTCTGAGTGAGCTTATGAATTAACTGTCTTTAGAAGAGGCACCTGTGGGCAGAGGACTGTGACTGAACCCTCCCAATCCATGGTTAGAAACTGTCGACTTTGTAGGTGCATTCCTTTAAAGATCATACATCTCCCAGATCACTGACACACCTAAGCTACTGTGAGTCCTCTAAGCCCGGCACAATGGCTCTGTGCTGAGGTGAGGAAGAGGGGGCATGAAATGTCCCTCCTTGACGTTACCAAGTGAAATAACCATTACCTTTTGTGTACAATCAAAACCCTTTGCCTTGTGTAGAGCAGTGCCAGAGGCTGGATTTCGGTATCACTCAAGCACACATGTATAAAAGCAGTCCTTGGGAAGGATTTGGGGCGTGGAGAGTTAGTGTTTGGCTGGGCACGGAGCAGTGCAGTGAGCACAGCAGGGCTGACTGGCAGGGCTGGAGGACAGACTGATAAGCAAAGGCTGTTCATTCCCAGGCTCCTAGGGACAGTGTGTCCAGGCTAATACTCAGTGAGCTGAGCAGGGAAGGATTGGCAAACACAAAGGCCAAGGTGTAGCCTGGTGAGTACTATGTGCAAGGCATCCCCGCACTCCCCTCAGCAGTGGAAACCAGGGTGAGGCACCTTCTGTCCCATCTCCTGGCTCTGTCATCTTTGCTGTGTACTGCTTAGCCTTGTCCAGCCCCAGGCAGTAAACAAGAGACTTCCAAGGCTCCTATCAGCTTTTGTTTCTCCAATCAGGACTGGAGCATGTACCCATCCTGGGGCTCTTGGCCAACTGTACCCACCTCTGCAGACCTTTCTCCCTGCTGTGACCTGAGACTGACTTCTTGTATCTGTCTTCCCTGCACTGCAGTTTTGTGTCTCAGAGGAAGGGTTTGCCCTCAATTGCTGCCACTTAACCTTTTGGATTAGCTGAGCTTTTTACTATGGAAAAAAAAAAAATCCCCCTTCCAGGAATTTTTCCTGCCCTCAGGGCAGACTGGATGCTTCTTCCTACTCTGAATGACAGTATTGTGAGCTGGTGGGGGCTGTTTTACAGGCTTAGTCTGAGCAACCTCATGTTTCAGCCCACAGCAGGAATGGTCCTTCACTTGTTTGTACTACGTACAGGAGATGTTTAACACGGGAGATTTGGGGCACTGGAACAGGCACGACAAACACTTTGTGTCTTGCATGTGTGTGGCATGACTGCACTTACACCTCCAGCCCCGTTTTTCCTTTCCCTCAGCATGCACCAGACCCATTCCACATCCTCTGGATCTGTGGAAGTGTGCTGTATACACATCATATCTCAGCAATCTGAGTTATTAGACTGTCATAGCAACATCCTCCACCTCTTCCTCTTAGCATTCATGAACATGGAATTAATACTCATGGCTTCATCGGTTTGGGGGTGAGAGATGGTGCTGAAGCATCAGCACTGCATTTAGCTGTGAAGGTAAGGTAGTGTTGGGTCACACATAAGCTCTTCGCTGCCACTTGTCCCAGAGCAGGTGCTTTTCTTGAAGCCGCTGTGAATGGGAGCTGCGTCCAGCACACGTGTGGAGCACTTGGTGGTCTTGGTAGATCCTGTCTCTGAACTTGACTCCTGCAGACAGTGAAAGAGAAAAGGGAGAAGAAGGAGGTGAGTGCAGCGGGGTCTGGGCAGAGTCTGTTGGGAAATGTGACAGCTCTTTGGTGTGTTTTATTTAATTTCTAATAATTTAGTTTCATTCTTTGTCTTTGGCACTTCTGGGGATTAATTCTAGGAAAGACTCCAGCCTGCATCAGCAACTTCTAAGTTACTCTGTGAGAAGTGTGATGCCATTTGGAAAAAAAAAAATCTGTATTAATTAGGAGATACTAGTGTAAAATTTATGTCAATTATCTGGCGCTTTATTATGGAGAGGCAATAGCCTCTCTGTAGTCCGGGTGGCAGCAGCCTTTTCATTACGATGAGAAATGTTGCTGTTCAGATGAATTCACTAGGAAAAACACTCGGGGACTATGAGTTGCTTATGGAGATTGGTGGGGAGAGAAAGGGGAAGATTAGTGCCAAACCTGGAGTAAACAAGACAGTTTGAAGACTGCAGTGTGAAATGCACCTCAGGTTTCTACAAGAATAGGGAAACCCTGATGTTTTTTTCCTGCAGCCTCCATCCCCTGAGCTGAGGGGACAGACTGCTGGGTTTGCTTGTGGTATCTTGGGCTTTGCCTAGGTTTCAGAGGTGGGACTGCCATTACTCCCTCTGGTACAGTCACTCCACCACCTCTGTAGGGAGGACAGAAGGCATGTTTGTCTGTCCCTGGCTGCTCTTGGCTCCTGTGCTATGTCATGCAGTAGTGCTAGTGAGGGGTCGCCGTTGCATGCCCCATAGACTGGCTGCCCCATCCTCCAGTGTGGGACAGATGGGACAGGAGCACCCAGCTTTTCCATCCTGTGAGGGCTTGCTAGGCCTGATCTGAAGGGCCTCCCTCGTCCCAGCCTTGTGAGCCACATGGAGTTGGGGTGAGGGCAGATGCAGTGTAACGTGGGGGCTGTTGAGGTTTTTTTTTTTTGCCTTTTTTTGATGTGCGATCATTCAGTCAATTCTCCAACTGCTTCTCTGTCGTGGTAACTAATGACTGTCTTGTGGGCACAGAGAGGCTTTAGCAAGATCCTGGTGATGCTAACTGATTGTACTCTGGTCCTTTCCAGCACTGATTAAAAAGACAGTGTAGAGACCTTGCTTTCTTTTTGCTTCTGTTTTTCCTTTATTTTTCTGTCATTATCCACGCTTGCTTCTCAGAAGACAGAGTCTGCAGTTGCAGATGACAAAAGATTCTTGGGGTTAAAAAGTTACTTGGCAATGAAGTGTGGTATGTCTGCCAGATAGATGGGCCCTAGTTCTGCCCACTAGATTTATTGCTGGCGCAGCTCCCTCTCTGGCTCTGCTGCTGACAGTGGTAGTGTTCTCTTGGGCAGGGTGGGGATCAGACTGCTGCGTGTAATCCCCTTGTTTCCCCTGGACAGGTTCTTCCAAAAGGTCTTGGCTCTCCTGGGGGAATGCAGCAAGTCCACTTGTGTTGAGGATCAGAGAGAACAGCTCTGATACAGTAAAGAAAGAGCCTGTGTGTAGAGAGTGGAAAAGTAAAGCATGGTCTGTTTTGAGTGCAGAAAATTTTAGGGCAGAGGCAATTGGTTCTGGTGTCAGTGATATTCCACTGACCCTTTGGAGGCTGTCCATCCAGTTCACATCCACTGGTAAGCTGGTGGCTGCAGCATAGTAAGGAGCAGAAGCCTCTGTGAAATGTTGTTCTGGCTGCAGCAGCATGGCATGGGCAAGGTGCTGCAGAGTTAAGCACCACATCAGCCCCTTGGTTGTAAGCCAGCCCTCTTGATGGACCTCCAGGGGGGTGCCCCTGCTCACAGGTTGTTGATGTTAGTGGGAGAGGAATTATGCTACAGGAGGAAGCTGTAATCTGAGTGCCACTGAAAGGAAATGCTTGTGCTGAGCAGCTGCTGAAGGGTTGGTTTGGGGACACGGGCGCAGGGACCTGAATCGCCACTGTTTCTCTGGAGCTTCTGGAAAGCAGTCAGCGAGTGAGTGGCAGAGCAGGGGGATGATTTGGTGGCAAATTAAGTTACAGTGGGGCAGCTCCACTGACTTCTGGTTTGTTGAGGTGGAGTAAGTGAGCAAATGTACCCCATAGGGCTGATGATGCAGGTCACTGCCCAAAAGAATTCAACAGCCTTGCTTTTCTTAAATTGACTGTGCCTGAGTTGCTCACTTTGGCCATATTGCTTTTTTTCAGAGATTTAGGCTGTGAATGTTCTTTTTTTTTTCTTCCTACTGTAAAGATCCAGTAGTGCATTTTTTTAAAAAACAGTTTGCCCTACATGTTTATCTTCACAATCTGAGGAGGGTTAAATCTGTCACTTGCTGAGAAGCTATTTGCGGTCCATTTCTTCCATCCTTGCCTGATACTAGAAGTGGTGTTCTTCCAGCTGCTCATGAGATTTTTAAAAAATGAATGAATATTTAGAATCCACATGAGAGTCCAACTAAAAGTCCCTTCTGTTTCAAGTTACTCATACTTCACCATTTTGGAATCGATGTTTTCTAGTCTCCCATAGAGACTTCTAGGAAGACCAGGTCAGACAATACCTTGAAGGAGAAATGCTTTAATCTCAAAATTAAATTCCTCTAGCTCTTTTGTATCTGACAGAAAGGTGCAGATAAAGATCTTGTGTGTTTAATGCAAAAGGGCGTTCTTCCTGCAGTAGTTTTCCTGAGCAGAAGTCAAAGCAGTGCATAAGAAGGGCGAAGGATGCAAGCACGCAATCTGCTGTTACACAGAGGATGTGAGGGGTTCTGTCATCTGTCTAGAAAGCTGATGCTTTTCAAACCTTCATGTTAGATGCTGTTAATACCTTCTGCTGCTCTTTAACCTCTCCTCTGTCTAGCAGCTGCATCTTAAAGAGCAGATGAAATCGTTTCAGGGATGGCAGGTCCTAATCTCAGTAACAGTTCCTATCCATTATAGGGTATGAAGTGAAATGATCTGTGAGTGGGTTTATCTCAGATCCCACGTAGCATTTTTTTCCCAGCAGCAGCAAGAAAAGGAAATTATCAGGCAGTGAGGAGAAGCTGTTTATTTTTAACTTACCCTTTCTAAGTTCTGTTTCATAATTAAAGGAGATAAGGAGTCGAAGCCAATGAAAATACATAGCTAAAGGGATAAGCTGATCTCAAGTTCACTGCAGAGATTACAGTAAGTAGTGGGTAACATAGAGAGATTTTTGGGGGCTTTCATTCCTTCCCTGTCCCCCTCCTAGAGTATCTGAGTTCTTAGCTGCCATTCAAAGGTGACACGGGCGGCTGATTTAAAAGATACCACACTGCTTACAGAGCACACTGTTGCCCTCAGTTTACTCCTCCTCATTGGTGGTTTGAGGATGCCCCTGTTGATCTGAAGAGATCAGAGGTAGCAAGGAGGAGTCCCACTTCTCGGAGAAGTGTGGACATCTGGTGTCTGAGCACAGTGTCATATGGGATGCCTATGGGAGCACAGAGTGAAGAGGAGCCCAAGGGAAGGTTCCTGAGCAGTGGGGTAGCCCTGGGTAAAATGTCTACACTCTGAGTTACTACTGAAGCAGTGTGTTCCCCTCCTCGCTTTTCAAACAGGGTTTGTCTCCTACAGCTTATTTATCTTGGTCAGCTTGGCTTCCTCAGATTGACAGGAGAGTAGCCCTCCGATTCATGCAAGCTGCTACACTCGTTATTGCTCAGGAGAAAATGTGGTACACTATTACTCTCCATCCCTAGTGGATAGGTGCATCCCAGGCTAAATTATTCCTGTACCCAGGCGGCTTTCTCTCATCATTGCTCTTGTCTCTGTGATACTTCTCACAGCTCCTGCACACAGGAACAAAAGGGCCAGACTGAATTTGGAGATGGCTCTCATTGCAGGGGATTCTTTCGCTCTGCCAGTGGAGCTGACAAGCAGCATTAGTAAATGAGTCCTGGAGAGGAGGCTGTATGCTCTTGTGGCAGCAGAATGCTGACAGGCTGTACTTAAATAACCTTGCAAAATACTGATTGATACCCTTAGCTTGTCTCTGCAGTGCTGGAGGACAGCTGAGCCACAAAGAGACTGCTGTGTGACTGTCTCACCTGAGAACCACTTCTAAGACCATTTTTTACCCTCAGTGCTCATTTGGATGATACCCTGTGCGTGCCTTCCGCCACCTCAGGCTTTAGTCTCCTTCTGTTTGTGTGAGTGTCTCTGTACTGCTGCCACATGTGAAGTTTGGGGGGAAACAAGTTTATTGAAGGGAGCCATAAGCAAGTCTAGGAATCATTGAGTGAAGGATATAAGGACACAGTTCAGTCCTGTAAAGTGCGATTGACGGCTGTCCTACATCCTCTGCAGTGCTTTTCTTAGGATCTCTCCTGAATTGTGAATGCCTCTGGGTAGAGCTCTCTTCCTTTTGCACCTTACGCTATGTAGCCCTTCTGGCTGAGGCTTTTCTGGAGCAGAGGCTACTGTAATGCAGATGTCAGGTGTTGCTGTTCTTTCTGTGCTTCTGGTTAGCACTCAGATGAGGTGGTAACGGCCTAAGAAAGAAGTTCATGTGTTTTAGGAGAATTGGTCCAAGCATGTTTTGCCCAGGAGTGCTTAGCTGTATGATTCCTGGTTGGAAGATTATTGTTACTTGCTATCTCACAAATGCTTTGACGTTTGTGTTTGTCCATGCAGTGCTTTGAAGCTAAAAAGCATTGCAGGAGTCCCTCTTGGTGTTCCCTGTTTAGGAAAACTAATAGTTCAATAGGACAGAGATGTGTAACTGAATTTACAGGTATAGCCCAGTGCTGGGAGCAGACTCAGTCGGTAATATAAGTCGGAGTGCTTTGTTTGCAGGGAAGTCAGATATGAAGTATCTCCTGGGCAAGAAGACCTGAATTTGTGTCTCTTTTTTTCCAAAACCAGAGTCTGCACCAGAGTTGGTCTTCTCTAAGCAATGTCAGACTTTGTTCCAGGAGACAAGTGTGGTGCTCTGTATGGAAGCTGACCTGGGAAGCTGCAGAAGCTGGCTGTTCAGCAGGTCATGAATGGCAATTAGTGAGCCAGGAAGGAGGCGTGTTGGCAAAACTAGCATTTGGAGGACTGCAGGGTCGGGCAAACCTGTGTTTGCATAGTGCCTACTGGGTTACATTTGGGTGTGCATGTGGTAATTAGCTGCTTAATTTAATGTGATCATGTCTGTTTCTCCTGGTAATATAGTAGTATTTGGAAAACTGCTGCTGTGGTAGATTCTTCCCATGAATTAAGAAATTCTGTAAATTTGAGGGCTGTTCCTTACTGACATTAGGAAGCCTTTAGTGTCCACCACCATGTTGTTAGTCATGAACCAGATATTGGCTGTTAAAGCCACGTGTGCTGCAAAACCAGGTGCCATCTATCTCAGCCTTGCTGCTGCTGTGCTGAGGCATCTGTGGGTGCTGACTTCTCTGCTGTGTTTGGTTGTCTCTGCAGGTTTTGGAAGTGGTGCGGTCCAACTATGACACGCTGACCCTGAAACTGCAGGACGGACTGGACCAGTACGAGCGCTACTCAGAGCAGCATAAAGAGGCTGCCTTCTTCAAAGAGCTGGTAAGCTGCTGTGTTTCTGTGGAACCAACAACCCTTTTCCAAAGCTTTTGCTTACCCTATTCCTGTCCGAGTGTTACTCCACTCGGACAGGAATAGGATCAGGGTCTGAACAGACAGTGCATGTCTCAACCGATGTGAAAGCTTCCTGGAGCTCCCTGCCCTGCAATACGTGTCTGGGGACGAACCATCAGACATCTCAGTCTCTTTCCCTTCTGCCATGTGGATCCATTGAGCTTTGTGGTGGTAAATTTGCGTGGTGGTGAAGCTGATTCTTCCTACCTTGTGTTTATCACACAGAGCAGCTTAGCCTTTTTCTGTTGTTAAGGGGGACCACAGAGTGTGGGGCTGAGCAGAATATGTGATGATAGTGAAACGTATACCTGCTCTATCACTCACAAAATAGGGTTCCCAAGCAAAGGTGTTCCCTAGAAAAGTCTCCTTCTTCCAGAAGAGAAGACTAATGGTAGGAAGCCTCACAAAAATAATATAGCAAAGACAAAACTGAGTTCAAATAATTTGGGTTGGTAGTTGCATACAAGCCATCTTGCTTGCCCTGCCTCAAAGATCCCTGAACCAACATTTTCTTGTCTGATGGCTGCATCTCTGGTGAGGCTGAGGGCAGTCTGGTTTTCCTCACTTTTGAATCATTACAGCTTCAGCAAAGGGACACAACTTTGTCTCTGGCAGCTTTCTCCATCAGTTTGAGAGCTGATTCTCTCTTCCTGCTCTGTCCTTGCTGATTGATGAGTAATTCATGCCTGCCCACTCCATCACGAGCCTGCAGGGGTTTGGGAATGTTATGCCTCCCTCTGTCTACTCTGTTCCAGAGCAAGCACACTTGAAGTAAGCTTTGCTTACTTCTACTGAATGCTTTTTAATGGTCCTTTTGGGTCATTCTAGTATTTACCTTGGGTAGGATATGGGCAAAACCACGTGTGATCAATTTTGTGCCAATTTTCTGCGCTTTTTTATGTCTCTGGCCTGCTGTTTGATACCATGTCTGGAATACATGTGAATAAATTTGGCCATAGCCTTCCTGTGACACGAGAGTCTCCTGTTACCATGCCCTGGAAAAAAGATGCATTCATGTTTCTGTTGTCATCTGTTCTGTCCCAAGGGCTCCTTCCCTCCTCAGCCAGCATCTCCTTCCCCAGCCTCTTGGCCACGTGACTGCTCTGCTTCCTGCATGCCCCACTTTCCACTTGGCCTGGCAGAAGCTCAGGCTGATCATGCCAATTGATTAAAATGACATTCTCAGTCCTAAGATCATTGCAGCTACAAAACACTTCAGATAAAATTGCTTTCTTCCTAGCTCATTTTTTTTTAAAACTTTTTCCAAATCCCAGTTTTGTATCATTTAAGAATCTGTTTAGCGTAACAAGCCCCTCCTCAACTCCCTTCTGAAAATTGCCCATTTGGATACCCCTGGGACCATCTCCTCAAGAGCATATGAAAGCCTGAATAATTACTGTCTAAATGTGCTGATTTGACCCAGTTGTGAGTCTGTTTAATCCACATTTCTCTAGATGCCCTGAGAATTGGGACCCTATTAAATGTTCTTTACTCACAGCTACAGAAAATCCCCTGCATTCCATTAAGCTGTTCCCTCAACACAGTGGGAAATCAACCTGATATGTTATGATTTGTCTTCAGCAAACCCAGCTGGCCTCCCGTCCTCCGTGGTGTTTTTTCCTCTAGGTGTGCTGTAACTGATGGCTTTATTAATTGTTCAAACAACTCTTCAAAAAGGCCCTAGTGTGCCCTGGCCTCCCCATATCCTCCTCAAACCAGGTACCTGGCTACCTTTTTGTAAGGTCTTTAACTTCTGTTGCTGGTGTGATCATATCCTCCCCTACCCAATGCTTTGTGTTGAACTGCTGAGGGTCGCAGGATTTCATGGAGGGGGCAGAGCGATATTGTTGCAGTTTCCTTCCTGGGCTCTGTCAAAGGAGCTGGGCTGGTGATGAATGGACTACAGGTTTCCAGTGTGGCTTCCAAGCTCATGCTGGTCCCATCAGGTCTTTGCGAACAGGATCTGACTGTGAATGCTTCTGCCCAGATTCTGCCTGGTTTTCTTACCTCTGTCAGTGTGATTGCATTAAAGCAAATCCTTCTTGGTGGGGAATGACACGCAGGAGCCATTTTTGTGTTCGACTGCCTTTTCATCTCGCTGTGCTCCCATTAAGTGGGTGAGCAGAGACTTCCCCAAGCCATTCTCTTGCCTCCTTTATGCTTAGAAATCTTGTTCTCGCTCCTTTGACGTGCTTTACTCATGCACTGCTTCACTTCTCTGGCTTTGCCTCAGTGCTGCTCTTTCTTGCTAATCCCAAAGAAAAACCTGCTTTCTTCTCCCATTCACTTTTCAAAGAAGCTTTCAAAGGCCTTCGATACTGCAGCCGCATTGTGGTGGAAGGTGATGTGCAGAGTGTTTTATCAGTTGGGTTTTCTGGCCCGTTGTGCTGCCTTTGAGGGGCGAAAGGAAGGAAGTTAGGAAGTTTTCTAACACATTTTTTATTTCCCTTTGAACCCTCAGGGATGTCATTTGAGGTCTGTGCTGCTTTGATAGAATGAATAGTTTGGATGTGTGAGCTTTTGGGCCCTTGCATTGCAGCTGGAGGAATGTGTGGAAAGGGATTCAGCATCTTTCCAAAACAGCTGGATAGGTTTCAGCAGAGTCTCAAAATAGTCTGATTAGGGATTGATTTCTGCAGGGGAAATTACACTAATTTGACTTTTAATTAGATGTAGTACTCAGTGTAAACCTTCCTCCCATTGTACAAATTTCTTAAGAGCTGCTTGTTGATTGGGAATGGGTTTAATTGGTGGAGCTTGCTGTGAAGTAGGAGTGTCTGTGCAGCATTGTATATGCCCAGCTGTAATGACACAAGACTAGAACTGAATAATATTTCCTCACATGGTTATTGTCACCACTTCATCCATCCCTTCATTCCCTCATTGTTCTCCAGGTGATATCAGCATTTCATGCATTTCCCCTTTTTCAGAGTCTGTGGGCTAAATGTGATCCAAGGTGCAAATAAGGAGAGAACAATTTTAAAAGCTCTTCTGCCCGTAGTGTGCTCCAGCATGCCCCATACAGAATCAAGAGTGCTCTGCCTTTACTTCCTTGCAGAATGAATGTTAAAGCTCTGACCCGATGTTCTGAGTCTGGTTTTGGCCCTTTGTATAAGCCACTTCTAGAGAGTTCTGTTTGCTTCAAGACCGGTAGCCAGGCCTGGGCTGCCTGCACCACCAGAAGCTTGGAGGACTCTGGGGGTCTAGCCTCCTGGATGGAGTGGCTCAGCCAGACTGCCAGAAGCTTCTGAAGTTTATCCTTTGTTACAAGCTGACACCGTCCTGTGTCACTGTCTGCTCTTCCAACCCCAAAAGGGAGATGAGCTCTGGCTCCCAATGCTGACCCTGGTGCTGGAGATAACTCGATTTAACTCTCAAGCTGTTCTTACAGGCTGGTTGGCTGAGAGCTGCCTGCTTTCCTACCACAGAGGAAATGCTGAGCAGAGATTTGTAGAAATGTCCTGAGTCATCTTCTGTGTTATGTCTACTCCTCTCTCCCCAACGCGTATTAAGGCAGACCTTAGTCCATCTTGACCAAAGTTTGTGTCTAAGCTTCTCTTGAAACCCAAAGCTGTCTTTAAATGAAAAAAGCTCCATCCTGGCCCCAGGTGACCTACTCCACTGCTTCACAATCCATAGGTTCTAAAGTATTTCCTCTTTTCCAGTGTAAATCTTCTTTGTCTTAAATTAAGCAGAGTATTTCTTGCCCTATCCTTGGGGAGCCAGAAAAATATTACTCACTGTTCTCTTTCTGACCTCATTTTACATATTGGAGAGTGTTTGCTCTCTTTCTCCTAAACCTTCCCTTTGCAAACTAAACAGGCTTAATTTCTTGTGCTCTACCCCACAGCTACAATTTCTGCTAAGTTTTGTGCTCTCACTGTGTGTCACTCCAGCCTCCCTTTCTTGGCTGGTAGAGACTGCTGCTGCATCATTCTTGGACACATTAATGAATATACAAGTCAGAAATCTTCTACTGCGTGTGCCTGGCCCCTGGCAGCAGCTCATGAGCCCAGGAACTCATTGCTGCTTGTTCTTTCTGTTGCTAGGACCCATACAGATGCTTCTAGTCAGATGAAAGTTGCTGGTTTACATGGTGTGTAGCACCTGCCCCTTTCCTGCAGGTAGCTGCTGCTCCATATCTGTTTAGCCATGTTGTTCCCCTCCTGACAGAACTGCTGGCATTGCTGAGATGGGGCACTCGGAAGAACTGGGACCAAGTCTTGTCTGTGGGGCTCCTCTCCTCTGGCAGGGAGACAAACCAGTGCAAACCAGTGTTCTGGAGACCGCTGCAAGGCAGCGGCGTGTAACATGTGAGACGACAGGTTATATAACCTTCAGACACGATCCAAAACTATTTCAGTATGGAGTAAGTAAAAAAGGCACCCAGAGAAGTGGGAGGGGAATGTGTGTTCCAAGGGAGTTGCGGTCTCTGCCGAGCGTCCCGATCAAGTTTGTGGTTTCTGCAGACACCTTAAACCCAAAGTGATCTGTCTTTTGGTGGAGACACCTTCGCTAGCTTGCCTGGGCTGCTGAGCACTGTGCAGTGGGGCTCTGGGGTTCATTTCACAGCTCTCCCTGTTAACTTTCTGTGGTTTGATTTGTTTCCCACTCTTACGTATTGTGCCTTTTGTGGAGCTTTCTGCCCCTCCCCTCTGTCTTTTTTTGTTGTTTTTTTTTTTTTCTTTTTTCCTCCTCACCAGGGCAGCAGATGGGACCATCAGCAGTGTAAACACTGCTAACCTGCTTTTCCAGCTCTGGTGTTGGATTCCTCATTCTACCTCTATATAATTCATCCCCCAGTGCTTTTAAAAAGCACAAAACACAGCCAGGTCAGCAATAACCTTATTATCACAGGCTCTGAGTCTCTGGGAGCTCTAATCCCCTTGTTTGGATGAGCTTGTGTCAGTTGTGCTTTCTGTCACTGCTGCACAGTCGCTGACACAGATGATGTTTGACTTGATTTTCCTGTTGCTCCCTACAGCTGAGGCTGAGCCCAGTGTGGGCCCTGCGTGTTCAGCCAAGGAGTCTGCAGGCTCCAAGGGGGAAGGGAAGCTGCTGCGCAACAGGGCTGCCCAGCTCTTCCTTGCAGAGTCTGCGGGTAACCAGAAGTCTGGGCATCATTATGGGATTAGGTGTCTCTTCCTGAGAGACAGCCAGTGAGCCAACTTCAAGTGTAAGGCGCTCAGCACAGAATACACACAGCTAGCTCTGAACCCATGGGTTTCTGCCTGTTTGGGTGGTAATTTGAGTTTGCAGCAGAGTAGCATGGCCTCTGTCCTTTCCCTGACTCTGTATCTTTGGCTCTGTGAGTTCTGGAGCAGGACAGAGGCCATGGAACTGTTAATCCAGGAGAATGCTGGCTGGTGCTCCAGCAGGCACACTTAGAAAATGCTCTTCCAGCTGCAGTGTGAAAGTGCTGTCTTTGTCCCAGAACAGAGCAGGAAACACGTCATAGCTCGTGTGATTGAACAGAGCATCCTCTCCCATCCTTGTCTCATTTGGAATTTACTATCCTTACCGGATTGTCATGTGCCTTGTCATTCCAGGGTTCAGCTAATCCTCAGGGATTTCCTGCGAAGCTGGAGTTTCAGTGAGACATGGCTGAAGCAAGTTCTCTGGGGCTATAACAGCATGCAGAAAGGTTTCTTGTTGAATCTAGAGCTCAGCAGTGTCAGAGCTGCCATGTTCATGGGGAGTCAGGAAGAGTCCCTTGGCTAAAACTTCTTGTTCTTTCTCAGGTTCGGTCCATCAGCATCAATGTGAGGAAGAACCTTGCTTTCAACACACTGAGCCAGGAACTGCTGCTGAAGGAATTCTCCACGATCTCTTGAAGCAGGGACACAGCTGCTGCGCAGGGCTGACCAGAGATGGGCCTGTCTGAGCAGGGACACTACAGATCTGCAGCCGGTCGCCCCTTGCCTTCTGCTCGCAGATGGGACTGCATTTCTTCTAGGGGAGAGCCTTGCTGCTGTGTGTTTGATCCCAGAGGCGTGTGTTTCAATGGACTGGGGCTGAGGAGAGGTGATCGGCGTGTTGAGGAGGAGGAGGAAGCAATCTTATAAGGTGCCATGGGGGTGGGCAGCCGTTCCCTGACATAGCAATGGGAGATTCCCTCTGCAGCCTCAGGGAAGATGCACTGGAAACCTTTGTAGCAGAGCTGGGTAGAGCTCACCATCAAAACAATAAAACCAGTCCAACTGTGTGAGACAGTTCTGGGTTGACATCGCTGGCCTGCTCTGCAGGCGAGGGCTGTTCTTTTCCGCCAGCCTGGATTGACCCACCTGCTCACAACGTAGGTCAAATCCTCTGCCATCCCCTTGGGAGTGGCTCTGGGGTATAAAACAGTTTCCCCAAGGAGCAGATGCTGCTCACTGCTGGCTCCCAATGTCAGGAAGTGTCACCTGAACCAAACCATTGGATTACTGGAGAAGGAGAAAACTTGCCTCCAAGGCTGTTGGCTCAGAGGGTCCAGTCTGCATTCATGTGGGTCATCAAACAGCGCTTTGTAACTGGAGACCAGCTCTTCTCGGGGTCACTGTCACTTCCAGTAGCCCAGCTCCTCTTGGCTGTTTCTAAGGTTGAGGGACATTTTTTTATACTCTGCTTTCATGGGGCAGAGGACAGGCTGACTCTCCTCCCAGTCCCCTTATCGCCTGTCAGTCTGCACTGCGACAATCCTACTCTTCCTCACAGGAACATCTGCTTGCACATGTTTGCAGGTGCCTGGTGATCTTCATGAGCAAACCTGTCCTGACTTGTTTCCTTGTGTGTAGCACACAGTTAAAATGTGGCTGGAGAAGCAGTTACTTCACCTTCTAGCTTGCCCTCCTGTCTTCATCAAGCAACTTGCAGCAACAGTCTGCTGAGAACTTCTGCAAGAAGAGCTCTGGGGTGATGCTCCAGGGCACAGGCAGACCTTTCTGCTCCAGTGCCAGTGTTTCAGAGGTGCCCAGGTCTGCTGGAGCCTGTTCCAAGTGCTGTGTCAAGCTGCCAACTCAGGAATACGCAGCGTACACACCTGCTCTCTTGCTTGTGCATTTCCAGCTCCCAGCAGTGATACTGGGATCTGTCCTGTCTTGGTGGACTGAGGCAGAGAAGTTACTTAATCCTAGATCTACATTTTTTTCTCCTCTATACCTTTTTTTTTAAAAAAAAAAGTGCCTAGTCCCACTCTTAGCCTCCTAGGTTAGAGCAGTGTGAGTGATGTGACTGTTGTGCTCGTTTACTACTGTTTCAGGCAAGGCTTATTCCTGCTAATGTGTGTTAATTGCATAAACGTTTCATCTTTACCTGCTGTGAGCACAAGAAACCGAAAACTGTCTCCTTGGCTGCCCACTGGTCACAGCACCCGCTGAGCTCCATGTATCTTCCTCGGGAGCACCGGCTTCTCCCAACAGAGGACACATTGCCTCAGCACGGAATTGTCTGGCTTTTATCAGCCAAGCCAGACACTTGCTTTCCTGCCATGTGGAAGTGTATTTATGTCAGAGGGACAGTGCTGGGGAGAACAACCAGGCTCCATAAAATCACTCTGCTTGGGAGCAGGATGGGACATGGAGGAGGAGGCAGCGGTGGCTTCTCCAGGGGCAAGTGGTAAAAGTGGGGAGCTCATGCCAGGCCATAGTACTCTGTGAGGAGGTAGTTTCTGCTAAAGGGGGTTCAGGTTGCTTCTGTGAGGTGTAGCCCCAGCGTCACTGCAGTCAGCATTGAGTCACCCAGCTGTTGGTGTGCCTCCTTTTCTCTGCTCCCTCTCAGGCCAAGGCTGGACAGGTAGGTGAGAGGGGGCGGTGAGTCTGCCTCCGCCTCCTCCAGGGTTTTCAGCTTTTCACTCGGGGCTCAGTGTCAAAAGTCTCATCTCCCCCTTGGTGCTCCCTTGACAGGATGAACTGGGATGCCCAGGCTGTGGCTGGGAGCAGCTCCTGAGGTCAGCCCTCATCCAACACACATCCTCTTGTCACGCTGTCACCCAACGGAGCACTGCGAATGGATGTACATACAAACCCAGCACTCAATAAACAGCAGAGCCTTGTCTGCCCAGTGTGCGGTGTTTGTCCTTCACGGGGGGGACGTGGGGTTACGGGGTGGCCCCACCACTCTCTGGTGGCCCCATCGCTCTTCGGTGGCATGCTGGCTGTGGCAGGGCAGGTGCTTGCCCTTGGGTTCTTCCTGCCTCTGCAGAGGGAGGTTGTGGTGCTGCTCAGTGGTTCCTCGCCCTTGGTCCAGGCTGTAGTAAGTGATTTTTCTGCCTCTTAAGTGTCTCTGGAGCTACCAGTAAGTAAAACACGAGCAAGGCTGGGAGCCCGTGGATGTGAGCAGGGCTGGAGAGGTCTGTTTGTGCACGGTGTGATGCTCTCTCTGATGCTGGTGTCAGCAACTGCTGCTCTCAGATTCTGCGGCAGATCTGCCTGTTTATTACACACCATACTACTACTCATGTTTGGAGGCCAGCTAGAGCTGAGCACTAAGTCCTTTAACTCCAACACTCACCCTCAGGACGTGGCCCCAAACTTTCCCCATTTCTCATCTGAGCAGTTGAATGTATTTCATTATATGTAATTCCTAACACAGTCTATTATTGGAAGAGCTGGTTTTGAGGCATGGGGAGAAATCAGATTGCTGCCTTTAAATTAGGCAGCCGCTGCAGGGAGACAAATATTTTACAAAATAATGACCAAATTCTGGAGGAGAAAAATTGAGTTTGAGTGAAATTTTGGAGAGAGTTATTAAAAATTGATTTGTAAGTGCCACTGTGATTTTTTTGGTATCATCTCTTCTTCCCTAGCTCTTACAGGTTGCATTTTTCATGTGGACTTGAGAGAGCTGAGTCTCCCCTGCCCGGACTGTGGGTTGTCACAGGAGGCACCATGCACTGATGGGAGCCTCCGGGGTGGGAGTCAGCTGAGTGATGGGGGAGTTGACTGCTGCCTGGGGGTGCCAGGAGCAGGTACTACCAGACCCCTGAGTCTCACGTACAGCAGCCAGAGAGTGTGGTGCACCTTCACCCACCTGCTCTGGATGGTTTGCAAGCTGCTGGGTCCTCCTCGTCATGGTGTTACCTGCTGTGATCCCACCATGCAATGTGGGGGCTGTACATGCAACATTGAGATGCCCTCCAAGTCAGTGTGTCCTGTTGCTTGTTGGGACTCTCTCTCCACCCTGCCTGAAGAATCGATGTTCTCCCGCTGCTCAGGGCTCCTGCCAGCCTCTCTCGCATGGTGGATGTTGGCAGGAGAAACCTGCTGCCCTGAGCTATCTCCTAGATGGCACTCGCACAGGGCATCACCCCCAACGGGCTCCATCTGCCTCCCCACGCTGCTTTCCTGGGCTGGATATCCATCCCTGCTCCTGTCACGGTGGGCAGAGGGACACTCTGTTACCCTGCCAAGTCACGGCTGCTGTCACACATGTCAGGGCTGGTGTGTGGCCAGTGGTCTGTGGTCAGATTTACAGCTGGCTCCTGTCACTGGCGAGCAGCTTTCCACCTCTGTGTTGGCACCAATGCCCCGTGGGTATTTATTCTCATCTCTGTCCCCTGGGCTCCACTTTCTTCTGTGCTGGGGTGTGCACGGGCTGCACCCTGCTGTGCTTAGCAGGGTCCTACTGGACACAGCCTTATCCCTGTGGGTCATGGGGCTTAACAGGAGAGGGGTAAAGCCCAGCTTTGGGACCTGAACCCATCCAAAGCAGTAGGATGAGTCCCCCAGGACTTGCAGAGAAGCTAGGTACTGACTTTGCTGACATATCTGCAGGGAGGCATGCAAATGAAGGAGAGCCTGGGCCAAGAGGCTGGAGAAGGGCTCTTGGCTGCAAGGCTTCAGGGACCTGGCATGCCTTGGGGCTGCTGGGAGTCCTTCCCTGGGTTGTCCCTGCGGCAGCAGGACATAGGTGAGCTCGGGGACACCGGACAAAGGACAGAGGTGACCGCAAGTAGCTGGGATGGGCAGCACCCTTGAGCATCCCCAGATGCTTGTCCCATTGTCCTCTTGTCCACATCCTGGAGGTCCTGGCTGCTGTGGCTCCATGCTGAGCTTCTCTCTCCCAGCTCAGCGGCTGCTGGAGCGCAGGTCAGGCCATGCTCCGTGGCCTCTGCTCTCCCATGCTTTTCCTCCAGGGCTAATTGAATCATGTGGCTGGAAATTGAATCCAATTGAATAGATTAAATGAGCCGGGCTTGCCCGCTCGCTGCAGCACAGCTCAGAGCCTGGCCAGGCTGCTGCCAGAGGCGGGGAGTTCCCGGGAGTCCCATGGGGGCACGAAGGGGCTGCGGAGGCTGCAGGGAGACCGGTGCTCACTGGGCTGGTTCTCCAGTTTTACTTTGACAGAGGAACCTTCAACTGTTTCTCTGTGGTGATGTGCAGCCTGGCATAGTCCCAGGGCCAACAGGTCACCCTGCTGCAGATGTGCACAGGTTGGGTTTGCTCCTCTCCTCCCTTGAAGCAATTAATGACTAATTAGCTGGAGCTCCCTTGCCCCAGGGTTCGCTTTCAGGGATGAGGATGCTGTAATGACCCATGGCCGTGGCAGTCATTGCTGTGCCCTCTCAGCAGCTCCCAGCTGGTTGCTCTACCAGCCTACAGCAAGTGATGCTCCAGCAGCTCCGATCTGCAGCACACCGACCCCCGTGCCCTGGTTTTGGACCCTCTGCCATGGCCATTGCCAGGACGAGATGGGCAGCAGAGCAGCCTGTGTGGAATCTGCGACGGCAGCATGGACAACCCATTCCACGGAGGTGAGTGTGGGCACAGGGCCCTGCCCTGGCGCAGCAGGAGGATGCGTGGCCGCAGCGTGACCTCGCTCATGGCAGAGATGTGCCCTCGTTTTTGTAGCGTTCCTGAGCTGCCGGAAGGGCCCCTGGTGTGGTGTAAGTGAAGCCTGGGAGCAGTATCTGCTTCCTCTTCAAACAAAAGCTGAGCACGGGGGCACGAGACGCTCTGTAATGCTGGGAGCGCTCAAGACGCTTGGGGCATCTCCTGAGTCTGCATATGCTCCGGTCCAGTCTCTGCTCTTGGAAACAAGTGCCTTGCTTCACCCAGAGCTTGCATCTGTTACACCAAAGTGGCAGAGAAACATTCAGGGTGGACTCAGGGACCCCTGCAACCTGCCCAGCTGTGCTGAGGAGTCCCTCCTTGGTGGAGGTGTGGGCAGAGGTGGCTTTCAAGGATGCCGAGTGTGATACAAAGTCTTTCCTCCCTCCTATGCATCCAGATTTCTCCCACCTGTTGGTTTGCCTTTGACAAAGGAGGTTCCCCTTCCCCTGCAGTGTTCCTGCTCACCAGCAGCCGTTGCAGGCACCTATTCCTCCTCTGGTTTTGCAAGACTTTCAGCCACTGAAGTTCCCCCTCCAGAGCTCACACCAGCTCCCACCTATCCCTGAGGCTGTGTGTTGTGAGTTGCTCTTCCCTGTGTGAGTCCTGGGGGATGCCTTGCTGGGGCATCACCTCCCCAGGACCTGCTGGTCTGCTGCTCCCCAAGTCCTTGAGACCCCAGACCTGCAGTGACCAAGGGTCTTGTCTAGGTCTTGTGCCATCTGGATTTGTTTCTTCTGCAGATGTAGTGAAAGTTGCAGTTTATTTGTGAGGCCGTTTGCCCAGCCTGGAGCCCACCCTCCCCCCCAGATGCTTGCATGGCTACAGGTGTTCCCATTCTGGGCTGGGGGCTGCGAGGGCTCTGAGACCCCTCAGCCCCTGAAGCTGAGCTCTCCATCTCAGTCTGCTGTTCTCTCACGCTTTTGAAAGGGGCGAAGATGCCATAAGGAGTTTCCCCCTCTGTCCCTGGAGCTGGCCCTGGGTGCAGCGTCCCATGTCCCAGCCCAGGAGCTGCCCTGGACCCTCTCTGCTGGGGGAGCAGACCTGTGCCTCACCGCCGAGCGTAAATCTGAGCCCAGAGGCACCAGGCGACCGCAGCCAAAATAAGATTAATGGCATCTGCTGAGAGCACATCCCAAGGACTACTATTGATGGCCGTGGCTTTAAAATACTGTTAACAGTGGATAAAGCACCATGATTTAGAGCGCTCAGCAATTACATCTCTGTTTGAAATTTCCTAAAGATAGGATCAGGCTCCCAAGTCCTGCTCTCCGCTTTTCCGACAGAATTAATAAGAATGGAGATATGCAATTAGGCGACGCGCACACTGGTAGGGCAGATCGATGCCTTGTGGTTACCTAATGAAGCGTTAAATTGTGTCTTCCCCTCTCCCTGTCCCTGGATAACAGCCGCAGCAGGGTGTTTGCAGAGGCCTTGTGCCTAGGGGAGAGACCCCCCACCCCCTCTGCCCCAGCCTGGCTTCATGGCGGCAGGGTGCAGATCCCAGCACTCCTGCCTCCTTCCCGGGCTCCTTCTGTGGTGGGAGCAGCAGCAGAGAGCAGGCTCGTGCCCCCAGAGCCGGAGGGTCCCAGTGGGGAGCTGGAGGCATGGATGAGACGAAGGGAGCGACACCGTATTGCAGGGTGAGTGTCCCGGAGAGGAACAGGCATGGCTGTGGCTCAGTGCAGTCCGTCTCTGGACATGGCTGGTGGCAGCCACTGGAGCATCCCCAAACTCACCTCCTAACCCAGTTCCCCCTGTCAGGGCTGCGTTGGCCACATGCTGACCTGGGGACGAAGTGGCCCCTGGCAGCATGTCCCCACGCACACCTCCTGTCCCCTATCACACCTGCTCAGAGCTGCTGCCAGCCACAGCTCCGCTGCCCAGGGAGCAGCATTAAGCCCGTGCAGATGTCTTCTGTTGAAGTACTGCTATCACTGGCAGGGTGACGGATGGGCCACTTAGGGAACGTGCCTCGTGCCAGCGCTGATGTGAATGGGTGATTTCCATCATGGTGAGGGTGAATGGGTGGTGCTGGGGACATGCCTGCCTCTGAGCTACACACAGCCTGGGGTCTCACATCCCTCATGCCCCCAGCTCGCCTCCCACCCTGTTCTCCATCCCTGTCCCACCACGCTGCTGGTTCTGCTAAGCCCTGACTTCCCTTGTGGCAATCTGTAGCTGGGGGAACTAGGGAACCCAGGGACCTGGGTTCTTCCATGGGACCCCTGGCCACCTCTCCACTCACCTGTCCTCCACATTCCCCTGGTACTCCATCGGGGTACAGGCTTTGTGGTGAGCTGTGCCCCATGTGCCACAGAGACTGTGCTACTTCCCAGCCCTCCCTCCCAGCTACCCCAGTAACTACCAGAGCTCTTCCCATCTTCTGGCAACAGCTCCTCCTGCACCGTTTTCAGCACAGGGGCCACCAGCTCCTGCCCACCCTGAACTCGTGGGTTGGTTTCACGGCTGGTGTGGAGTTGGCCAGCAGCAGCAGGGCTGCACGAGGCACCAGAGCGCTGGTGAAAAGCCTCCAACACCGCTTAGGTGACTTTCCCAGCCAGGTGCAGCCTCTCTGCACCTGCTGCACGTCCCAGGGAGACGTGACGCAAAGGATGCTCTCTGCGCTCCTGTGTGACTTTGCAGCCGTGCCCGTGACTGGCCACATGTCTTTGCTGGGGTGTCTCTGCACACAGGGTGGGCAGGGACTGGTGTCTGTCCTGCAGCAGGAGGTAGCAGTGGGCTGCTCCCACCCCGGCATCCTGCAGACCCCAAACTCCCAGCGCCCCGATGAATGTTTAGGGGAGGACATTGCACTTTTCCCCCAGCAGAGAAAAGCTCAAAGGCTGTGAGTCCTGGCAGGATGCCCAGCCCTCGTGTCTGCTAAGGAAAGGAGCCGTGACCAGCAACCAAGAGAGGTGTGTACCCCATTTCCTACACTGCTGGGAGGGTGAGCTCTGCCAGCCCCTGGGGCTGCCCCATCCCACTCCACGGTACCCACCAAACTGCTCAGCTTTCCCTCCTCTCCCCAGCCTGGCAAAGCATCTCTCGCTTGCCTGCAGGAGCAGCACTTAGCTGGGATAAAAATAGCTGTGTTTGCCTCCCGATGGACCGGGGATGGCAGAAGGTGAAAACTTCCCCCCGTGCAGTTCTGCTGGGCCCGTCACATCTGCAGCAGGATGGACCCACGGGGAGCTGGGAATGAGGCAAGTGAGCCTAGGCAGGGTACATGCATCCCCCCCACCCCAGGCTGCTTTCCCGGGACACTGCTGGTCCTCGGGCTGCCGAGGAGGTGCGGCCAAAGAGGTGATGGAGAGGAGGGAGGACTGGGAGAGCAAGGAGCAGCAGGATGGACAAGCCCAGAAGTGCAGGGGTCCCTGGGCTGTCCAGACTCCAGCTCTGCTTGTCAGGTGAAGCATAGGGGTCATAGCAGGGCTGTCCCAGGAGTTTCTCCCCAGCTGGTCAGTGCATACAGGCTCTGTGGCTGTGGCCAGACCATGGGAGGGTTGGGGGAATGCATTCGGTTCTCTGAGCATTTCTCCGCTGCGTTTTCCTTGCTAAATGGCTCTTATTTTTAGATCCAGGCAGTTGCTAAGCATCGCTGCCTTGCTAAGGCGGCTTCTTTCATGACTTGACACCAAAGCACGCTGACAACACGCTGCCGCGTGAGCACGGCCCTCCCTCCTCTCTGCTCTGGGTTTTCTTTCTGGCCCATGGGTCCAGTGGGCTGGGCTGGGCGCAGGGCTCAGGGTGGGATGCTTTGCCTCCTCCCATAGCCCCTGCTTGCCTCTGTCTATCTGCACACATCAGAGGATGGAGGGAGGAGAGGCGGGAAGGGCTGGGAACTAGGCAGCCCCCAAGAAATGGCCAGGACCCCTGTCACCGTGCAAACAGGCATGACAAGACCCCCACGGCAGGGACTCTCCAGCACAGTCCACATCCTCCAGGACAGCATCGTGCACAGACAGCAGCAAATAACCAGGGGCAGCAGTGGGACGGTGGGGCTGCGAGCCCCCCTCTTGGTAGCACCATAGCCCTGGAAGCTGCCCCAAGGTGTGCTGCTGTCTCTCCCTTTCCCCTGGAGCTACAGGGGGGTGGTGGGGTGGGGGGAATTCTGCTCAAGGCTTCAGCTCTGCATGGGAAACCCCTGCTTGG